>JAVIAB010000125.1:27477821-27910321 GCA_032433765.1 Megaustenia siamemsis
TCTCACCTCTTTTGTACATCTTCCGTCTGAGGTTAACAAAGTTCCCAAATATTTAAATTCATTTACCTGTTTTAATATCGCTCCACTTGTCTTTATTTTGCACTGAGGTGATGTCTTTTTCTTTGTGTCACCATTACTTCTGTCTTTTTGCTATTGGGGCTGAGACCTTTATTGTTGCTTTCTTTCACTATAATGTCCAACATTTCTTGTAACTAATTTTCACTCTTAGCGATTAATACTGTATCATCAGCATAACCTTAGATTATCTATTACTGAATCAGGGGAGATGTATTCTGTGTCACCTATAGGTATCATAATCTTGGATTAAAAAACATAGAACTAAGAATACAAGGGAGCTGCGACAGCTCAGTGATTAGTGAACTGGACTACTAAGGACAAGAGGTCAGGTTCGATCCTGATTGACGGCTTCCAGGTTCACCCAACCTTAAATGGGTACCAGATTTTTTTCTTGGAAAGTAAAGTGGCATGGACATAATACAGACTACATTACCCAAAAACCGGCGCTGAATCAGTAAAAAATATGGTCACTAGCACCATATTTCTGATACGCCTCTTGGCATGACAGGGCTCTTTACTTTTTTTTTTAAGTACTAGTTTCAACAATTAAGCCCGATATAACAAGGTTTCTTAGTTATGGTTATGATTAGTTGAAGGCCCCGGTATCACTGAAAATGATTAAAATCCATAATTGCTCAGCCACCCTGCCAGTGGAATCATCCAATTAAAACTTATCTCATTGAAGGATCCAAACAAAGAAAGGACAGCTGCAGTCTCCATCATAGCAGCTACAGCACACACCAAAAGACATAAGGCCAAGCAGCCACCAAAAGTGAACACAGCTGAACTGTTGAGTGAACTTTCTAAGTGAATCACAGCACTATTGTTTTCATTATTAAATAAGTATCAATACTACCTTCTTTTTCAACCATCTTGTGATTAATGAATACAGTTTTGCACAAATTATATAATTTATTCTAGCTTTCATTTTCATATGTCCGTGACATATATATATATATTATATCATATAAAACATATGATAATCTTTTGTGCATGTAATTTCCATTTCTTCAGAAAGAATTGAAGATTATTATTGTTATTATTATTTTTAATTTATAAGAAATCATCTCAAGTAAAAGGTGTGCAGTAACTTATTTCTCACTTATCTCCAAATTTGGAAACCCTTCATTTGAAACGTTAAATAAATAAACTTGATGCACTTTAAGGTTGTAATCTTGGATTGAGTCCCTGGGGGTCCAAGGGCACAAAATCATATTTAAAGGAGCTCCACGGTAAGAAAAGTTTATGAACTATTGCTCTGTATACTTGATATGGCTCTTTTTTTTTTGGAAAACACTATTCAGAAATCACTAGTTATCCTGACTTTGTCTTATTAATGTTTGATCAATGCCCTGAGTTTTTTTCTTTCAGGTGGGTAGAAGCGAAAAAAGCCGAACGTAAAGAATACCTCCTACCTCTTCTACGATTGGTACGATTTTCACTGATGGACATTGAGTCTCTAGAGTCACTTCCAGCTGACCTCTTGAAATGGCCTGAGGTTCAGGATGCGGTCGAGGAGGCAAAATACTACAACAATAACATTCCAGCCCAGAGTTTGTGCAGAGGTTTGTTCTATTTCATTCATAAATGTGTAAGGAAACTTTAACTTCAAATTATTTATGAAACATCAGTGGTAGTGAAACATTAGCAATATAATGAAGGCATAGACATGGCAGTAATCACTCTGGGTACAAGTGCACAAAAATAAACGATGATGAAAGTAAGAGAGAATGTTAGACCATTAAGATACAAACAATGTGATGTTGAATAAAATGCTTGGAGCATTTCTCAGCTGAAAACCTCTAAAAATTGATTGCTTAAGGTCCTGTCTTAAAATGTGTTCAAGTATTGATTAGACCTTATTTTTACTGCAGATATATTTAACTCAGTTACTGCCATACCATTTTATTCACTAACATACTACACATACTATTGTATGTTTGAGTCAAAGATGAATGAAAACTATTGTGTATTTATTACAGAAAAAAAAATTCAGTGTGAATACCAAGAAAGAATATAACCTTGTGGAAAAACATTAGAACAAATTAAAGGAATCTTCTTAAACCACTGAATGTGTAATCTTTAAATAATCACCTGAATGTTGGAATCCTAGTCTTGGGTGCCCAGATTTATCTATGTCTGACACATACCTTAGATGTTTAGATTATTTATGAATGATAATAATGTAAGAAGATAGTACATATTCCAGGTGGATAGTTTAAATAAAATTGTAATGCAAATAAATATATGGGGAGGGGGGGGGGGGTTCAATTCTGCAGCTGTTTTCATGATGAGATGTGCTGAAAGTACCACCTTTGTTAACACACACAAGATCCATCCATGTGGGCAACTAAAACCTGAACATTAATATTCTAATGATAAACTGTGCCTGGAGCATTAAGTTTTCCATCCTATAGGAATTGGCGCCTAAATGCCTGCGTTCCATGATCGCAATAGCAGGGTCGATGCAACTTCAGCAGACCAAAACCTAACAGTTTGGCTTCATCATGGTCATACCTGGTAACAGCATGCATCAAAACAGGTTAGCTATTAGAAGCTAGGATTGCCCTGTACCATGTAGTGGTGGCTGTTACTGATATAGAAGATCTAGTATTGCAGTTCCTTTGGGCTGGGCTAGTAGTTTCCCAACATGGCCTGGGTTAGACATACTTCAACTTCTCCAGTAATAGCCAGGAACGTCAAGAAAACCATTGCAATCTGCACATCAATGAGTAAAAGAGCACCCTCAACTCATGGCAATGACATCAACAACTCATAGGAATAACATCTTGTCATCAATACATGGGCTTCACCAATGTACTAAATAAATTGTATAGCTTATTAGTGTAGTCATTCATTTAATGTAAATACAGTTGTATACCAAGAATATTTCCTGTCAATCATTTTCTTATCACTGCTACAAACTTAGTGATGAGACACAGACAGATGAGAGAAAAAAAAGTATATATATATAACCCCCACGATCGACCCAGCCGTTGGCAGAAATGGGTACCAGGGTATTACCTTGGGAAGGTGAGGAATGTTGCCTCGCATCTGAGTTTTGAAACTTGAGGCGACACTATACAGAAATCTAACATTTCTGGATAGGCGGCCGATAAATAGATAAAGTTAATCCGTCAACCAGGAAAGAGAGGGCTCTCTGTCTAAGAGACGTATAACGCAATCCGGAGAAAGCCGTAAGGAGTCCGGGTTGCCGACTCACCCTTTGTCCACCAAGAAATCCTCCAGAATTGGCACCTGGATGTTCGTACCCTTAACGAACAGGGAAAAGCTGCACAAGTGGCAGCAGAAATGACTAACTACAAAATAGATATTCTGGAATGTGTGAAACAAGATGGCTGGGAGCGGAGAGAATAAAACTGAATACAGGGAAGATGATTTTATCATCAGGACACCAGGAACCAGGAGCACAACATAGCGAAGGGGTAGCTATAATGCTATCAAAGAATGCACAGAAGACACTAATAGAATGGGAGGCAGTGGGACCAAGACTGGTGAGAGCAACATTTAAACAACCAAAAACAAAATAAAATTACACATTATTCAATGCTATGCACCAACCAACGATAAGGATGATTCAGTTAAAGATGATTTCTATAAACAGCTACAATGTCAGATGGAGCAAGACGAGCCAAGGATATTATAATCTTGATGGGATACCTAAATGCTAAGGTAGGATCAGACAACAGAGGCTTCGAAGAGATTATGGGAAAACATGGACTTGGAGATATAAACGAGAATGGAGAGATATTTGTGAATTTCTGCGCCCTTAATCAAATGAGCCTAGGAGGAACAATATTCCAACATAAAAGAATACACAAAGCTACATGGGTGTCACCAGATCATAGAACGGAAAATCAAATTAATCACATATGTATTAATAATAAGTTTAAGTCATCCTTACAGGATGTAAAAGTATATAGAGGGGCAGATGTAGCTTCTGATCATCATCTTCTGTTAGCTAAACTTAAATTAAACTAAAAAGGTATACTACAACGAATAAGGGTAGAAAGTATTTCAATGTAGGGTTTCTTAAAGAACAAGGAATTAAAGATAAATTTACAGTCACAATATCAAACAAATACCAAGTCCTCCAACAACTAGAAAATACAATAAATATAGAAGATCATTGGAAACAGGTAAAAGATATATGGAAAGAGACATGCGAAGAAACACTTGGGGAAAAGAGAATGCCAGAATAAGGCATGGATGACAGCAGAGACCCTGGACAAAATTAAAGAAAGAAAGAACAAGAAAGCAGACATAAATAAAAACAAAACAAGAAGTAATAAAGCCAAGACACAGGAAGCTTACACAGAGGTGAACAAAGAAGTGAGAAGATGCATTAAAAGGGATAAGAGGAAATATATAGATGAACTAGCTAAAGAGGCAGAAGAAGCAGCAAATAAAGGGAATATGAAAGAACTGTACAACAGCACAAAGAAATAGGTGGAAAATACAAACAGATCAACGCCTTTATCAAAGATAAGAAAGGAAATCTGCTTAGTAATATAATGGAACAAATGGAGAGATGGAAAGAGCACTTTGAAGAACTTTTGAACAGACACAGCTCAAATAATCCTCCAGATATACTACCAGCAGAAGAAGAGTTACACGTTAACTGCGGAAAACCAAGCAAAGAAGAAATAATGAAAGCCATCAAACTATTAAAAAATGGTTAAGCCACAGAACCAGATGAAATTCCTTCGGAAGCCATCAAAGCAGATATTAACACCTCTACCAAGATGTTACATGATATATTGGGTAAAATTTGGGAGAGAGGAAGAAATACCTAAAGACTGGAAAGAAGGTTATATGATCAAACTACCAAAGAAAGGAAGTTTACAGGAGTGCACAAATTATAGGGGAATTATGCTACTATCAGTGCCAGGAAAAATATTAGACAGAATCATTCTGGAGAGACTAAAGGAGGCTATAGAGAAACACTTGAGAGATGAACAAGCAGGTTTTAGGAAGAACAGATCATGTGCTGATCAAATAACTACTCTACGTATAATAGTTGAACAAAGTTTAGAACTAAAATCCCCACTTTATATTGGATTCATAGATTACGAAAAGGCATTTGATAGTTTAGACAGAAGAATGCTTTGGAAGTTGCTGAGTCATTACGGAATCCCCATAAAGTTTATTAACCTGATAAAAACAATGTATGAAGGAACAAAATGTAGAGTGGTGCATGAAGGACAGCTTACAGAAGCATTTGAAATAAGAACAGGAGTAAGGCAGGGATGCCTCCTGTCCCCATTTCTCTTTCTACTGGCCATAGATTGGATTATGAAAATAACTCAAAACAACAGAAATGGAATCCAGTGGTCACTGACCAAACAACTTGATGATTTAGACTTTGCTGATGACATAGCTCTCCTATCACACAGCCATCAACAGATGCAGGATAAAATGAGTATATTAGATGAGAGATCACGACAGCTAGGACTGAAGATTAATAGAGATAAGACCAACATTATGAGAATTAATACAGTGGCAATAACCAAATAAAACTAGGAGAAATACCTCTACTAGACATACAATCTTACATATATCTGGGCAGTAATATAGATAAAGAGGGAGGAACAGAAAATGATACCAAAATAAGGATATCAAAAGCAAGAGGAGCTTTCATTGCACTGGGAAACATATGGAGATCCAAAGAAATTAGGTTAAATACAAAAATAAAAAATTTTCAACTCAAATGTTAAGTCGGCCCCTATTATATGGCTGTGAAACATGGAGAATAACAAAATTGACAATCACGAAGGTACAGACTTTCATTAATGGATGCTTACGCAGAATAAAGGGATGGAAATGGCAGGACAAAGTCACTAACGTGGAATTATGGAAATGTACCAGTCAAATACCAGTGGATAAAGAGATACAGTGTAGACGATGGCGATGGATAGGACACACACTACGGAAGCCAACTGAGAGTATTACACAACAGGCCCTTTTTTGGAATCCCCAGGGAAAAGACAAAGAGGAAGACCAAGGAATTCTTGGAGAAGACAGATTGAAGCAGAGATGAAGATGATGGGGAAGACATGGAATGATCTTAAAAGAATTGCAAAAAACAGAACAACTTGGAAAGTGTTTGTTGAGGACCTATGCTCCACTGGGAGCTAAATAGGTAGAAGAAGAATGTTGTCCATATTTGAAAATTTATAACATTTTGTTTGCTGTGGTTAATAGCTCGTTCAAAGCAACAAATGTTAGAAAAAGCAGGCATCTAGCACCCAGTAATGAACTAAACATGAATCTCAAAAGAATTGAAGTAAAGGTGCAAATCAAAGAAACCATATATCAGTTCACAATATGTAATACCTGAAAAAGAGTAGTAACACCAGACAAGCAGGTGAAAATATTAACAAAGTTATATATATAACTTTATAATATATAAGTCAGAATAGTGTTTGCCAATTAAGAGAACATTTTGAGATTCAAAAGAATTTTATGTAGTAGAAAATTACAATGGTCTGGGACGCAAGTGCCCAAACTAAACACTCTGATTAATTAAGATTATAATGTCTCTAACAAATGTTAATGTCTAAGATTGACTTTATTTCTAAAGTAAAATTTGTATCCCTCAACAGACAAGGTAAAGAGGCACTGATCAAACAGTTTTTTTACTTGTATGTACTCAGCTACCATTCACATGCTTACATTCACATTTTAACAATTCTTTGGCTAACATTCATCGCCACCCAACATGGTTTTCTGTGTGATCATTCATTGGAGAAGAGAATAACTTCCTATGTTCTGAACTTCTTTAACTTACAGTGATAAAAAAGCCTGTGTAACCCCTCAACCATCTAAACTTATACTGAAGGTAAAAAGTAAGTAAAGTACCCCGGTCACGCCAAGTGGCATGTGGGGAAATATGGTGTTAGTGACCCTATATTTTACAGACCTTCAGCACATGATTTTTGGGGTAATGTGGTTGCCCATGCTTTACTTTCCCAGAAAAAAAAATCTGGTACCCATTTAAGGCTGGGTGAACCCAGAAGCCGTCGGTTAGGATTGAACCCTACCCCTTGTCCTTTGTAGTCCCGTTCACTAACCACTGAGCTATCGCTGCTCCCTTATACTGAAGGTATTGCTTTCAATAAGTTCTCCTAAGCCAGAAAATTTGAAGGGTTGAGGGCATGTGAGGAAAGATACAAAGTTGTTGAAATCAGATGCTCTAGGCTACATGTAGAAAAGAACAGTGCAGCAATATATATATATATATATATATATATATATATATATATATACAGTCGAACCTGGTCTTAGGACCACCTGTTTAAAGCGTTTCCCTGGTTATAGGACCGGGTCTACAATTTCCCCGAGTTTTTTACTATATGCTAACACTGATTACGGCACTCACCGTATGACGCGACCAGAGACCAGGCTAATTAACCGCCGCCAATGTTATTTATCCCGTTTACGACACGCGGGTAATAGACCGAGATAACGATACACTGACCAGCCAGTCCTCCTCCGTCTCGCTGGGAGCCATAAACGATCGACACAGGTGTCTACAGGTGTCGAAGTTTTCCCGTATTTAGTGAGTCCCAGATTACAGTGGGACGTGTTACGTTTATCAGTCAATACTGGTGTGAGAAACACGGCAGACGCAGATCTATGATTCGTGAAGTGACATCACTTCGCGGTTCCGTCTAGACCAGAGTAGACCATTGCGTGGCCCGTATAAATTACAGGAATTAACTAAAGAATTAGTCATTGCCCGCTTAGAGTGTATTCACGTACATGTACAGTATCTCAGTGAATTATTTTTGTGGATTTTAAAAGTGTTACACACAATGTAGGAAATGGCCAGTGTCAAAAGTGTAAAACCAAAAGCATTAACGCTGGAAGAACGAATATCAGTGATTCGACAAAATATTTTTGTGTGTTTAACTATCGTGTTTTATGAAAAGTGTCCAACCAGTGCTATTGTAGACCGACATGTGCACTATGTTCTACTCATGGATTACGCTGATTTGCAGGTTAGTTTTCATAGTGCTTAGGATAAAATTTTTTTTATCGCTCTATTTATTATGTGAAACCTGTGAGGCAGGACCACCTGTCCTATGGGACCAGTTTTTGAAAGTCCCGTGAATGGTCGCCTTAGACAGGTTCGACTGTATATATATATATATATATATATATATATATATATATATATATAATTCGCTCATAAATTTCTTGTTGCAGAATATATTTATAACAACATAAATTTGTGAAAAACATAATTTTTAAGCATTATTTGTATCCCTATTTTAGGTGACAGGTTCAAAGCTCGAGGAGCACAGCCCAGTGTTGTAATGTTTACATTTTCTTCAGAGATTTGTGCCGTGACGTATCAGCATATAGCAACAGGTACACGCTGCCATGAAGAGCTTGCCAGTTCAGGATTAGAGACAGAATTTGATTCGTCCAGCATTGTCAAGGTTGGCAATTTCCTGTATCGGACTGGGGGTTATGATGAAAGTGTTTGTAGTAGTGTGCATGTGCATCGTTATAATCCTAGGTATAGAAACTGGGTACAGCTTGCAGACATGAATGAGCCAAGAGTCTCTCATGCAATATGTGCTTCTGAGGACAGAATCTTTGTTGTTGGGGGCATTGACCACACTGTTGGAGAACTTGGAGATGAAGACACCATTCTCTCTTCTGTAGAAGTTTATGATGTTCGTGAGAATCACTGGCAACTTTTGACAAATTTACCGACAGGTTCATATAACCAAGCTGCTGCATTCTATGATAACTGTGTTTACCTAAGTGGCGGTATAAGTGCAGACCCATTTGATAATGTACCAATGTCTTCAATGTGGGTATATAACACTGAACAGAGGGAATGGCATTCACGGAGAGATATGATATATAACCGCCAGGGGCATTCAATGATGGCTCTGGATGGCAAACTCTATGTCTTTGGTGGGTATACATTAGGAGATATCCAACCAAGACATGTATTCAGAGACTGCCTTACTTGTGAGGTCTATGACATTGAATCAAATCAATGGACGGAGATTTGTTCTATTCCAGAGACATTTGGCCATGTCATGAGAAGTGTTGGTCTGTGGGATAGAACATTCTTCCTTTTTGGCGGAGGAGCTCTCCATACTTACCATATTGATGAAGATAGAATGGAGTATGGAGATCATGTAGGAAGTTCTGTACAGAAAATTGCTATTTTAGATGTGGCCTATCCTATTTAAGACATTACATTATTTTATTAAGTGTTAATGACATTTAAATAATAGCTTAACATTATCATATTGGATTTATAACACACATAGCTCATTATATAAACATATAAAATGTGAAATTCATGATTTAGGGATTAAAATAAATAAGGTTGAAGTCATATATATCTTCAAGAAGCAATTTAAAAGTGCAAGAACAGATGTGTATTTCACTGAAACCCAAATATGATGAATGAGTAGACATTAGAACATGTGACTAGTAGACGTGGTCATGGGATGGTGAAAGCTTAGACAGAACAGAAAGAAACATTGAAGAATTGTAGCATAGTGATGCAGAAGCAAATTGCTGTTTACAATATTTTTTTTAACATGAAGGAATCGGTAGTTTCTTGTGGTTTTTGCATTATTTATTTTTAATGGTTCGTCCTGAGTGGCCAGTTGTCATCCATCTGTGTTAGAGTAGATCTTACTGTTAACTTACCTCTGTTAATAAATAAATGCTTTCAGCTGCTTGTGTACTTAAAGTAAAGTACCCCCGTCATGCCAAGTGGCGTATAGGGAAATTTGGTGTTAGTGACCCTATATTTTACAGACCTTCAGCACATGATTTTTGGGGTAATGTGGTCGGTATTACGCCCGTGCTGCTTTACTTTCCCAGAAAAAAATCCGGTACCCATTTAAGGCTGGGTGAACCCGGAAGCCGTTGGTTGGGATCGAACCCTACCCCTTGTCCGTGGTAGTCCAGTTCACTAACCACTGAGCTATCGCGGCTCCCATGCTTGTGTACTTAATGTGGGAATAAGATGGCACAAAGGTAGATGGAGCAATGCGTTTGTTGAAAGCCCAGTATTACCAGAGCTTGCAAGCAGTCTAGTGTGTTGGCATCATAAACTAAAGACATTTGCTTCATCCAGCCTCTTCTCTCCTTCAGAATTGACGTAAATTGATCTTTGATTTGTTTTTTTACAACTGATTACAAGATGAACAAAAAATGAGAACCGGGTCAGAAGTGTTATGAAATTAGCAGGGTAGAGTGCTGGCCACCTCATCTGCTAATGTTGCAGTTTGGTACTCTGAGAGCACAACATTTAACTGAACTTTTATGATGAGTATTTAAAACATTCCATGGAATCTACCTCTTAATAATGGTCAGTTTGTTACTGATACAAAATAGACTCACTATATGCTTGCTTGCATTCGCCCAGTGACTAAAGGAACGCACCTCTTCATTAATTTCTGTGCGGTTTCGCCTTATTTCTTTTGGCGTGTGCTGAGACTGCTATGATGGGGACTACAGCTACCTTTCTTTGTTTGGGAGATGAGATAGTAATTCGAATTATTCCACTGGCACGGGCGGTTGAACAATTATGGACTTTAATTCGTTTGCTGTGATACCGGGGCCTTCCATAACCAAAGAACCTCTTCATCTGCCTTTAAAAAGATAAGTGGGCGTGTCTGCATTGTGTTGTGGTTTGCAGTATAAATGTGATATTTGCGCCTTTCTGTCCAACACATCCGATTTCAGCATGACATTTTTGAGTACCGGGTTGTCGTTTCTCTTCAATCCCTACTCGCTTGGTTAGACTAGACAAGTTAGTCTGTTACTAGAGGCACCATGGAGAGGTGGAGTAGGGTCTGGATGGTTCTGGTTCATTAATCCTGGTGCAAACAGCTGTGGGCTGCTGTTCCAGCTCTGCAGCTGGGAGCCACCTTTGCCTCCACTCACTATATCATCACTATTATCAAGTACCAGGCCTGCTGGCGTAGGTGATCATGTCTCTCTACAATTTTCAATCTCAGCAGTTATTTATTATTTCTGTTGTTGACCTTCTGCCAAGCCATTCTATTAAGCTGTCTTGTATTTTTTCTCTTTGCTTTCATCTATCTCTTTATCCCTCAATTTTCCTAGTTGTTACAATATATTCCAGTTGTTCTCTTCTCATTACATGGCCAAAAATGATGATTGTTTCTTCCTAATATTGGAAATTAGCTCTCTTTTTGCTTTGGCCTCTTTTAGAACGTTTTCATTACTCTTCTTAGCTGTCCATGGTATTCTCAACATTCTTCTGTAAAACCACATTTCTACAGACTCCAGGGATTTTCTTGTTTGTTGTCCTATTGTATATGACAATACTATATGGCAAACTTGTATTGGACAAGGATTGTTTCATCAAGTACCGTGCCTGTTGGTGTAGGTGATCATGTCTCTTAACAACTTCCTGTCTCTACAGATGCTGTTTATCTATACTGTTGATGACTTCCTAACAATTCTCTTAAATCGATTTGTCTCTTCTTCACTCAAATTTTCATGTTGTCATAATATATTCCAGCTCCTTTCATATAACATGGCTAAGAAATGATGTTGGAAATAAGCTTTCTGTTTTGACTTCCTTTAGAATATAATTATTACTTTTTTATACTATGCAAGAAGATACTATGCAATCCACTTTTGACAATAGAAAGAAGAAAAAGAGTTATGTAGAGCCAGTCTTAACATATGGATGTGAATCATGGACAATAGGACAACAGACAAGAAAATCACTGGAGTCTGTAGAAATGTGGTTTTACGGAAGAATATTGAGAGTACCATGGACAGCTAAGAAGAGAAATGAAGATGTTCTGAGAGAGGTCAGAGCAAAAAGAGAGCTAATTTCCAATATTAGGAAGAAACAATCATCATTTTTTGGCCATGTAGTGAGAAGAGAACAACTGGAATATATTGTAACAACTGGAAAAATTGATGGACGAAGAGATAGAGTGAAGCAAAGAGAAAAAATAACAGACAGCTTAAGAGAAGGCAGAAGGTCAACAACAGAAATGATAAATAGCTACCGAGATCGAAAGTTGTGGAGAGACATGATCACCTACGCCAGTAGGCCCGGTACTTGATGATGATTACTTTTTTGCAGTTGTCCTTGGTATTCCTCTCTGTGAAAGTACATATTCTGTAGCATGCGATTTTTCTTATCTTGTACAATTGTCCAGAATTCACTTTTCATATGTCAAAACTAGATCCATATCACACTTAAGAACTCTTTTGCTTGTATGTTTTGTCGAAACTAGGGTGATAATATCTGTTACATTCTTAGGAATGCTGCTTTTGTGTGAGTTCTGTATCTCAATTCTTTTTCTGCATCTGAAATTAAAATTGTTCCCGGGTATTTGAATTCATTGATCTGAGTTAATAATGTCCCATTTACTTTACTTTTCCATTCAGGTAAAGTTTTTTTCTTTGTTGCAGCTATTACTTTTGCCTTTCTGATGCTGAGATCTTTATTTTTGCTTTCTGTCATGTGCACACTCAAATGAGTGGTGCATTAAATAGGAAAACTAAAACAAACTGCAGCAGCGGAAAAAAAAAACATAATGTGTAAAAAAAAGGACTTCACACTATATTATAGTCCGTTCAGAATCGTTTGCCGAGATGTTATGATTTATAATTCAAAAAGTTCTTGATGATTTCACATGATTTTTGGCATACGGTGTTAAAATGTCCATGTCACGAGAACATATGTGTTACTCGATGTCTAGCTATAACGGTTTTCTTAAAGCGGCGAATTCCTTTGATCTTTGCCCATGTAACTATTATTTTGACCCTAATCAAAATGTTTTACAGTAATCTAGTGCAACGATGACCCATAGGCGTGTCCATAAAATTTTACTTGGTGGCAAGTATACAAATTTTAAATTATATATAGAACTTTTGTTCGTAGAGTCAATTTGATATAGTTCCATGCTCTTGGTGTGAGTTTCCCAAATGTTGTCGCTGCCTTTCAAATACGTACATTTAGTTCCTCATCTAAGGAAAGTGTGGCTGTAATAGTGGATCCAAGATAGCTGAACTTCTGTACTGACTCAAGCAGGCTTCCATTCAAAGTAATGGTTGTTGGTTTGCTTATAACATATTTTTGATTGCTTGGGTGGTCTTGAACAATAAACTGTTTAACAAATCAACTAGGAAATTTTGCAAATCAAACTATTTATCTGTAGACTTAATCAGAGTAATGATCATTCAGAATCAGACGAGTCAAATAGGTCGATTACTGCTTTCGGCTGAACAAACAACAAACCATCCTTTTTCCAATATTCCTCTTCTTGTCGTAACACATGATCCTCACATTTTACCCAGTAGTCTTTATTTATATTTGATAGAGCCTGATTTGTAAGTGTCTCAACATCGCATAATTTGAAAGTTTTATTTGTATATGCTACGTGTCCTTTAACTTTTGCCCAAACTAGTTCTATAGGATTTAAGTGTGCATGATATGGAGGTAGTCTCAAACATCTATGGCCATGTTCTTGAATTAACTTGTCTATTTAAATATCTTTGTACGTTGTGTCTGTTTTACAAGGCTAAGCAATTCGGGTTTCAAGTAGCTGTCGTTAACTTGTATGTGTTCTTTTATGAGCCACGTTTTGATTGCATCTTTTGTACTTGATGATGTTGGGATTCTATCTTCTACGTTAACTATGTTATGGTATGAAGCATTGTCCATTATCAGACAAGAAGGTCGATCTAATATTGGAAGGATACTTTTCTCGATCCAGTCTTTAAATATGTGCCCATTCATTTCGGAGTGGTAGTCTCTATTGTCTATGGATTTTGAAATGAAAACGAGATGAGCATTCTGCAACAACCCATTATGTCTGCTACCTGCATGTGCAACTATCAAACGTTGCCCTTTACTGCTTGGTACTGATCTTTTAATACTTCCATCTGCTAACTGCCATTCCTTTTCATTTGTATGATGAGCGTTGATCCAAGTTTCATCTAAATAAACAATATCATAATCATTTTCGCGCATTTCCTTCACTTCACGTAAATACTTGCTTCTAAGAGCTACTAGATGTGGCTTCTCACAAATAATGTTTTTTCCACCAGCATACTTTCTAAAGGTGAAGCCTGCACTTCTTAATATTTTCCATAATGAAGTTTTTGATATTTCAATGTCGTTGTTAGTTTTCAGCCAAAGCTTCAACTTTCTAAGTGTCACTTCTTCGTTTATATCAAACATTCGACAGATTTCTCTTTTTACTAGGTCCTTATCAAAACTGTGTAACGTTTCTTTCCTTCCTTGCTTTCTTGCATTTGTTGGCAATAAATATCCGCTTCCTTTAACTATTCGATCAAATGAACGTTTACACAAACCTAAAATATGCATTGTTCTCTTCTCAGGGTTTGATAAAGAACAATAAAGATGTCCCTTTTTACGCTCTCTGCAGAAGTATTGATAAATCTTTATAGCAATGTTATGCTCAGTAAAATATTTTGCCTTTATATTCATTCTCACATAGACTTGCAGAAGATAATATGGATAGTGCCGCCTCCTTTCTGTAAATATTGAGATTTGCCTCTGAATTATGACTCGAACTCGAGTCTACGGCCGTGATTTTGACGTCACAAAATTTCCGGTTTCGGCTAAAATGTCATTTTGTGCTAAACGGGAAATTTCATATGTAACATTTCTTTATAAAAATTTATAGTGGAAACATAACTATTTTAGGACGGTGCGCATTCAGCCGTGAAGGTCATGCCTATATGTTAAAGAATCAGCTGTGAGATGTAAGCATCTACATAATCCCGCCGGTGTTTATAATATCGATTAACTTTTTTTTAATATAGGTTAAATAAGGCATCTTTGAAACTGGATCACATTTCTTTGATAAAAAAATATTTTTATAGCGACATTAGTATTCTAAACCTAACTTCAAAAGATCAATGCAAATGAACAATAAGTTTTTGAAAAAAATAAATTAATGTCTAGGCAAACGAATCTGAACGGACTATAGAAGCGTATCTACATAGTGCTTAATTGTGGGTGTTGTTCGTTATGTGTATTTGCAAACATGAATTCAATTGGTTACAATTAGTGTGGCCGTATTTCTCAATGATTTTGTCAACATGGTACACCTTTTTCTTATTCGTATTCTTCACAAGTTGTAACAATTCGGGTTTTAAATATGTGTCGTCAAATTTAACATTTTCATTCGCAAGCCATGTCCTAATTTGCTCTTTTGTATTTGATGCAGTAGGCACTTTGTCCCATCTTGAATTCCCTAAGGAAGTGCTGATATAGTAAAACAGTAACCTTTTGCATAGTTATAAATTTGCATTTCAAACTCATTGTAATTTAGATATAAATGTTGGTATTTAAAGTCAACAAATTGTCTACTGAGTCTTCACAAAATTAATAAAGATACGCCTTCCCTTCGGTAATTAATGCCCAGGCCGTGGTGCGTCATGTCGTTCAATAACAATTCAGTTTTGTGCACGGGATTTTCCTGAACTTAGTGTTTCTGCAATAGCCAAACTATTTTGCGTGAACGACCGCACCAAATTAATGTATATATCCTAAAATGGTGTCAAATTCGAACAGGGTGAATTTAATATAGCCTAAAGAAGAAAACTTTTA
Source organism: Megaustenia siamemsis (assembly GCA_032433765.1). Lineage (NCBI taxonomy): Eukaryota > Metazoa > Mollusca > Gastropoda > Stylommatophora > Ariophantidae > Megaustenia > Megaustenia siamemsis. Next base: position 27,493,540 of record JAVIAB010000125.1, read on the forward strand.
AACTAGATCAAATTTCTCAGAGCAAAAAATATTTCTATAACGACATCAATATTATAAGATTACATGCAAAAGTTGAAAGCAAAATAACAAACGGTTATCACGTAAAGCTAATTCAAGTGTGGTTATGAATTTCTGAACGGACTATAGCAGGAGATCTAAGATGGTAATAAATAATGACCAAATAACACAAACTGTTAATGGCCAAATGATTAAAACAACTATAATTTTGTCTCCTGGGGAGCAGGCAGTTACCCCAAAAACTATTCTTGCAATCTGTGGATTTTGATGAAATTCCTGGTTTCGTTAAGGTCGCTGGTTTGAACCAAAATAATAAGATAACCAATACTTTACTGGCTGCTTATATAGTTATGTTGTTTGTTTTGGATCCAACTGACACCTTTTGGCCCAATGCCATGTAATGGCATCTGCAAGCATTTCTGTGTTCTGTTATAGTTCTGTACAAGATGTTTAATTTATCATGTCTTTGAGGAAGTAGGGTTGCTCTGGTACATGTGAGCTTTGGACAGTCAAACGTGGTGATTTTCTACTGCTTCACACGGGCATTCACAGACTTGACGTGCTGAAGTATGTATTATTACCTGAAGTATGGTCTCATTGTATTCTATTGATGTGATTGTTCAATAGTACATGACCAGTTTCCTCTTTTCATTTACGCTCAAATTTTACACAATGCATTTGACTAGAAATTCCTTAAATATAATTTATTACTTTGGTTTGAATCATGAAATAATCAACTTAATTACCAAGGTGCTAATTTGTTGCTTTCAAGCTTTTTTTATACACGCATGTATTTTTATGTGTTGACAAGATAATCTGAACTTGTTGGTAGCATATATATTCTTTTGCTTGCTTTGGTTTAGCAGTTGGTTAGTGGTTTTTAGTTTGTTTTTTTTTTTTGTTTTTTTTTTATATGAGGATATGATTGTCAAAGAACAAGCTATGGTTATACGTTAAGCATTTTTGCTTGGTGGTTACAGTGAATTGGTTAATCTACCTAAAAAAAAATAATGGACAGGTGGCTCTCCGATTTGGAGAAGGCTGTAGCAGCAAGAAAGATAATGTTATGTTAGAAGCGTAATACTTCGCTCCTGAGTGACATTATGTTATGAAATATCACTTGTCTCTATTTATATATATGTGTATATATTTATATATATATTTATATATATATTTATATATACATATATTGCATTTGTTCTGTCAGTTTAAAATTGCACATGTTTGCAAATTTAAAAAAAATATTTTTTGTTGTTTAAAAAAAACCAGCAATAAAATAATTGGCACAGTCTGTAGGTGATCTGGCTAGAGATAGATTCTTTCAGATGGGCTGTGGTGAGAAACATTTAGCAAAGGATACACAACAATATATATCTTATATAATTGTCTTTACGTGTTGTATAAAGTTCTCAAAAATGTTACTGAGAACATAATCTCACATAAAGTGCTTACGCCGATCAATAATGAAGGAAATTGTTATGTGGCGGGTCAGGCATGTTACAAGGTCCAATGGCCAGTCTAAAGACTATCTTACGTGGAACTGTTAAAGATGGAAGATGGAGAACAAGACAGATGAGGAAATGGATAGATCGTATCAGAGCTCAAGAAGGGAAAACATTTGAACTAGTATTGGTACTCAACAGGGATGAAATGTCAATGGTCTTTAACATCTCTTTGCATTGGCACCCCTAAGGCTTTGAAAGGAGCTATGGGATCAGGCAAGACTTATGCGGGTGTGTTTGTGTTTATAAATTGTCTGTAGTATGGTGTTGCATTTATGTTGGTGGTCAGTTTCCATGGTAGGTATTACTTATAATGTCTAGGTGTGTTCATTAAATCACATTAGTAACAAGCCTATTGTTTGTCAAGTTAAACACATGAACAAAATCTGTACGGAAACTAAGATGGATCTAAGGATGTAGCCAGTGAGCTGGGGTAACCATCAGCATGCATACTTTGTGCCATGTTTATCAGATCGACTGTCCCCTCTTGTATGTTAAGTGAAATAATCAGGAAAAGCAGGGGAATAACTACAGATTTTAAGAGAGGTTTCATTCATCAAATATTTGACAAGTTATTATATACAATTTATTTCTCTCTCCTCCCCCCCCCCCCTTGTTGAATATTTAATGTAAAATGTTAATTGTTACTCACTTTACTCAAAAGACATAGTAATACAATCTAAACCACCAAACATGATATTTAGCTACTAAAATCTATTGATTATTGCTTCCATTTACATAAAGGTATTTGTTCTATGATGTTGACAAAAGTTAATTTATAGCATTTGATCTGAGCATGGTGTGAATGTGATTTTTTTTGTTTTTTTTTAAACATGGCATTTTTTTTCAAGCTGGCTCTGATGATCATTGATATCCAAAACTTCTTGTCCCTTGTGCTGTGTCAGTTCTACTTTTTGCTTGCTTCTATACCACAAAATTTAACTTCCAGAATCTCTCCCCTACCCCACCCAATCTCATTTATATATATATATATATATATATATATAGACCTGGACCCTAGATGCAAGAACAATAAGAATAATAACCTCTACTCAGATGAAATGTGTTAGACGAATGACAGGAAACAGTCTGAGAGATAAGATCAGAAATGAAGAACTGAGAAAAAAGCTATGTTTATGGTCCCATAGCCATAGAATATATAAAGAAACAACAGATAAAATGGTTTGGCCACGTGACAAGGCAGAAAGATCAAAACGAGCCTTCAGCAAACATTGTGAGAATACCAGACCCAATGGTAGACCACGAAAAAGATGGATGGATGAAATATTAGAAGCGCTAGGAAACATAACAACAGCAGAGGCGAATAGAAGAACAAAAGACCGCAAATTTTATCTTCCCTCGACACTGAAAGGCAAATGAGGAATGAAAGAAGAAGATATATATATATATATATATATATATATATATATATATATACACACACTCTCTCTGAGCAAATCTTTAAAAACATCATAGAGATGCCAGGCCTACAAATTAATGGAAAGATAATCAATAACCTAAGATATGCTGACGATACTGTACTACTAGCAGAATGTCCTAAAGATCTACAACAATTACTTAATGAAATAAATATGACAAGCAAGAAATATGGACTAGATATGAATATCAAAAAGACTAAAACTATGATCATAAACAAAGAAAATACTCAAAACCCACAAGTTGATATCAAAATTGAAGGAATAGACTTGGAGACAGTTCAGAACTACATTACCTTGGACATACTATAACCAGTGACGGAAGATGTCATGAAGAACAAACTAACATCAAAACAAATAACACCAGGGCTAAAACTAAGAATAGCAAAATGTTACATCTTCTCAATATTCCTTTATGGTGCAGAAACATGGACATTAGACAAGAAAGCAGAACAGAGAATTGAAGCCTTTGAAATGTGGATATAAAGAAGAATAGGTAGAATTGGATGGAAGGAAAAGAAAACAAACGATGAAGTCTTAAAATAACTAAAAATGAAAAGAGAACTACTAAGCACAATTCAAACAAGACAGATGCGATTTTTTGGCCATGTTAAAAGACACAACAGCCTACTAAAAGTAATCCTGGAGGGGAAAATACAAGGTAAAAGAGGCAGAGGCAGACCAAGACTAACATGGACGAGTAACATCAAAAGATGGACAAATCAGCCTATGACAACCTGCATCATCAAAGCAAGAGACAGAGCAGAATGGCGCTCCATGGTAGCCAACCTTTGTTGCGGAGACGGCACTCGATGATGTTGATGATGAATTAACTACTGTAATTAATTGTGACTTACATTTATTTCATTTGGTTAAATGAAAGTGTGGCTTCAGCTGTGAAAACCACACCATGGTAACATTTGGCTAAAAAGTACATTTAAACAATACTTCAATTAAGTAAATGTGTATTGTACTGATATTGCTTAAATAACTACTTTTCGGACAAAGTTACAGGCCATGTATGATTATCAGCAGTAACCCCATACATTTGTTTGTATTTGACATGGTATTCTGTTTTTTTTTATGCTTTACATCTTTTCTTTTAGAATGAGCTGCTAAGCTTTGTTTTGATGGCATTTGCAGTGAAACCGTTAGACCATCATAAGAGAAAAGATATATTAATAGGACAATGACCTGCATTTAATATGGGTATGTTTATAAAGCACTGATGATTTAAGTCTTGATTAGTACAAGTAGGGCAGGGCTAATAAGTTTGTGTGTAACCAGAAAGCTACAAGATCTGTCAAAATGCGTCTTTTTTATGTCATTGAAAGGGACTCTGGTATCAATGGGCCTGCCGTGAATGCAGAAAAGTAGATTCTTTAAATTAGTAAAAAGTGTTTAAAAATAAAATACTTTATGGAGTATACAATTATTTTGTTCCATTATTTTATTTTTAAGTATTTCACAATAAATAAGGCAAAAAAAAAAAAATGACTGGAAAATTAATTGTTATGTTATTTATACTGCTGCCTATTTAAGTTTAATTAATCATCATTCATCATTGAGTGCCGTCTCCGCAACGAAGGTTGGCTACCATGGAGCGCCATTTTGCTCTATCTCCTGCTTTGATGGTGCAGGTTGTCATCGGTTGATTTGTCCATCTTTTGATGTTACTCGTCCATGTTAATCTTGGTCTGCCTCTGCCTCTTTTACCTTGTATTTTCCCCTCCAGGATCACTTTCAGTAGGCTGTTGTGTCTTTTAACATGGCCTAAGAATCGCATTTGTCTTGTTCTAATTGTGTTCAGAAGTTCTCTTTTCATTTTTAGTTGTTTTAAGTTTAATTAATATAATTTATTATTTCATTTTTATTTTTCAGTTCTGAGTTTATTTGAATTTTATTTCAAGTGTTCAATAAAACATTATTTTCTTATACAATTGTTTAATTGTAATTAAGCATTTCAATTAATGTAGGAAAAGGGAACAGTGCATGTGGTGGGAACAATTTGAAGTGCACTGAACATTCATGACTACTTTTCAATATCTACATTTTTAAGATGTGGAGAGATGTTTTTCAAGAACAGTTTTGGTTGGTGTTTTATATTATATTATTTTATATGATATAAGATTTGTCCTGATACATTATGCATTTTCTAAGTAGAAAATTGAAAAGTAGTAAAGTCCTAGTTTAAGCACATAAATTATTTCAGCAAAACGAATGTTCTCCCCTTAGTTGACATCACAACAAAGCTACAGTGGTTCTCAGATAATTATTATGCTTATGACTTTACCCTTGCATTGTTTCTATTTTCTCTATAATTGGGGTCTTCTAATGACATGACATATCAAAGAACCACCAAATAAAGTGTAATGTTACTCGAGGGGATGTAGCTCTTTCAAACTTTCATCATTTATGTGCTTATACCAGAAATTTACCTGAAAAGCCAATACAAGAAACAGAGTCATAGGATGTGTGTCATGGAATCATAGAAGATAGATGAGAACATGAACATGAAAGAAAATTCTCTAATGACATCAGCAGCAGAGTCAGACTGTTGAAAACAAAAATAAGAGTACTGATATTCAACAATATATGGAAGTGAATCCAAAAAAGGAAAGAAGAAAAAACAGTTATAATGAATTTTAATGCATTTTGGAGGAGAACTGGCTAAAGCAGCATTCAAAGAACTAGAGAGAGAAGTAAAAAGCTCTGCCAGAAGTTGTAACAACTAGATAGGTGTGGCTCTTCTGTCAATGATAGGTGTGGCTCTTCTGTCAATGATAGGTGTGGCTCTTCTGTCAATGATAGGTGTGGCTCTTCTGTCAATGATTGGTGTGGCTCTTCTGTCAATGATAGGTGTGGCTCTTCTGTCAATTGCCTCTAAAATATTCTGTTAGTTCATCATGAACAGAATCAAGGATGATGTAGACACGTTTGTGCGTGAAGAACAAGCAGGATTTATCACATTTGCACTCAAAGAATTGTACTAGAACATTGAAAAGTAGAAACCATTTGTTCTAAATTTTATTGATTTCAAAAACACTTTAATTAATAGACATGGAGACTGATTGTTGAATATTCTGAGACAATAAGGTATACCCTGAAAAAATGTGTCATTAAAGATTTATATGATAAACTTTCATGTATAGTTGGCATCTAAGCAAGACTGGTTGAATTGTTCCACATTGAAACCAGAGTGAAAAATTGATGTATTTTATCTCCCTTGTTATTTGAAATTGCTATCAACTTCATAATGAAGGAATGCTGTACAGGTAACAAAGGCATTGGATGGATACTTGGGTCTCAATTAGAGGATCTTGATTTTGCAGACAACATAGTTCTTATCAGTAGTAATGTGAAACAGTGCAGAAAAAAAAAAAAAACAAATGTCCTGTCACCTATTGTAGAATAGGACTTGAGATCAACCAAAAAAAAGATGAAAGCAATGAAAAATTAAATTCATCCTCAAGAAAAAAATATACCTGGAAGGAAAAACAGTGGAAGAAGTAGAGCATTTCATATATCACGGAAGTTGCATAGATCAAAAATGGAGGCAAACACACTATATATATATATATATATATATATATATATATATATATATATATATATATATATATATATATATATATATATATATATATATATATATATATATATATATATATATATATATATATATATACAGTCGAACCTGTCTAAGGCGACCATTCACGGGACTTTCAAAAACTGGTCCCATAGGACAGGTGGTCCTGCCTCACAGGTTTCACATAATAAATAGAGCGATAAAAAAAATTTTATCCTAAGCACTATGAAAACTAACCTGCAAATCAGCGTAATCCATGAGTAGAACATAGTGCACATGTCGGTCTACAATAGCCACTGGTTGGACACTTTTCATAAAACACGATAGTTAAACACACAAAAATAAAACACACATACACAGATTCCACTTATACTGTACATGTATCACTTTTGACTTGAAAAAAAATCCAATATGGTAGTCTGTTGTTTGACAGATGAAATAAACGATAAGTTCAATTTTTCTCTCAAGTCCATGATAACGTCTAGTATGTCAGATCTCCCGTTTGTTATTGAATAGGTGCGCAGAAGCTCCAAAGCATTATGTGCATCTGCGATAGTGTATGTTTTCTCAATGTCAGTAGAATCTTGTTCGTTGTCTGATTCACTATTCACATCCTCAGCAGCTAAAATTGCAGTGGCAGGAAGATCCCAGTTTGTTTCTATTGTGTTGCAAGATTGGAGCCCTGAATCAATCATGGAGATGTCTGTCAATTGGTATCCAAACAATTCTTTTGAAAGGTTATCCAAAGCAGTAGAAATTGCAGTAGAAACAATTTGCACGTCGGTCTTTGATGCAGATTCCATGTGCGTCAGAGAATATGCGTGTGTTTCAGCTGGACAATGAAAACCTGCTTTACAGAAACACTTAAGGATGGTTGAGTTGTCCACTTCTTTCCATGCTGCAGCAATCCAGTAGACTACATCCAGTAAATTGACCTGTTTCATGAGTTCGGTTCCGGAAGCATCCTTGTTTGATTCCATGACTGTGATAAGATGTAGAAGCTGTTTTTGTCTAAACTTTAATTTAAATGTCTGAATGACACCCTGGTCTAGGGGTTGAACTAATGCAGTTGTGTTGGGTGGCAGAAACTGCAGCTTAACATTCTGTAGTTCGATCTTGGGATGACAGGTAGCGTTATCAACAAATAAAATAATGTGGCGCTTTTTTTTCTGCATCTTACGGTCAAAACTTTTCAGCCAATCTTCAAATATAGCTGCAGTCATCCATGCCTTTTTGTTGTTTCTGTAAATCACTGGCAGTGTGTTTATGTTGATGTTTTTAAAAATCCTAGGGTTAGCTGCTTTCCCAATCCCTAAAGCCGGTTCTCGTTCCCCCAACATGTTAGTGCATAGCATCACTGTTATTCGCTCTTTGCTTTTTTTACCCCCAGCGCATTTTTCTCCTTTGACAAAAAATGTTTTGTCCGTAGTCGCTTTGAAAAATAACCCGGTTTCATCTAAATTAAAAATGTCTTGAGCAGCGTAACCATAGCATATCTCGGATAATTTAGAAGTCCAGTCAGCCGCAGCACTCATATCTGAATCACCGACTTCGCCACATTGCTTACCAAACACAAGATTGTGTCTTTTAATGAAGGCCTCTAACCAGCCGTTCGATGCTTTAAAGGCTGAGTTTTCCAATTCTTTTGCAAACTGTAAAGCTCGTTCTTTGATCATCGGCCCAGATAACGGAATTTTTCGTGCAAGTGCTGATTGACACCATTTCCAACAAAGTGTATTTATGTCTTCATTTCCCGTTTTCCTGCTATTCCTTCTTTTCATACTTGGTGCATTATTTTCAAAGTCATTCATATACTCGGCTTTTCTCTTTAACGTACGTAAAATCTGTGTCTTTCCCACTCCAAACTGTTCTGCCAATAATCGCGAACTTTTTCCTTGCTGATTTTGTCGAATCACTGATATTCGTTCTTCCAGCGTTAATGCTTTTGGTTTTACACTTTTGACACTGGCCATTTCCTATATTGTGTGTAACACTTTTAAAATCCACAAAAATAATTCACTGAGATACTGTACATGTACGTGAATACACTCTAAGCGGGCAATGACTAATTCTTTAGTTAATTCCTGTAATTTATACGGGCCACGCAATGGTCTACTCTGGTCTAGACGGAACCGCGAAGTGATGTCACTTCACGAATCATAGATCTGTGTCTGCCGTGTTTCTCACACCAGTATTGACTGATAAACGTAACACGTCCCACTGTAATCTGGGACTCACTAAATACGGGAAAACTTCGACACCTGTAGACACCTGTGTCGATCGTTTATGGCTCCCAGCGAGACGGAGAAGGACTGGCTGGTCAGTGTATCGTTATCTCGGATTACCCGCGTGTCGTAAACGGGATAAATAACATTGGCGGCGGTTAATTAGCCTGGTCTCTGGTCGCGTCATACGGTGAGCGCCGTAATCAGTGTTAGCATATAGTAAAAAACTCGGGGAAATTGTAGACCCGGTCCTATAACCAGGGAAACGCTTTAAACAGGTGGTCCTAAGACCAGGTTCGACTGTATATATATATCTCCCGTGTGTAACCAGGGCCTCATTACGTGGGATATAAAGAATAGTGCCACTGTGACCTTCCAGGCATGTCGTAAGAGGCGACTAAGAAGGTTGATCGATGGCTTGACAAGCTGTCATTGTAAAAAAGCATTGTTATGGAAACAGACCATAGATTTTAGAAGCAGTGATCTCTGCAATATGTGCCATGCAAGGTTTCTGTTTTTGAGATTGTGATTCTGCCCTATGTGCCGTCTTCGGCTCGACAGGACAATAGATATATATATATATATATATATAAAAATAGCAGACATCAATAACTTTAAGAAGCTTTGATAAAATATGAAAATCAAAATTACTAAGCACAGAATCAAAGCTCAAGATTTTAAAATCAAATGTGTTATCTACCCTTACTTTTGCATGCAAGAGGTGAAAAGAAATAGAAAATAAATTAGATGCTTTAAAAAGTAAATGCCTCAGGAAAATGCTTTGAATACCAAGGAATGACAAGACAAGTACAAACATAAGAGAAATGAACATGCATCCAGCAGTATCATCCATAATAAAAAAAAAACTTGCATATGTTGGCTGTGTGATGAGAATAGATAAGAAGAGAATAACAAAGCAAGTCTTCAAATGGGAATCAACAGGCAAAAGAAAAAGAGGCTGACCTGAGAGAAACACTAAGAAGTACAATGATGCAACAATATTGGGCATCAGCTCCCATTGCCAAGGTTGAAAATCTTGTCCAGAACAGAAACATATATGACACAATGCACGTCCTGTGTAATGTATGTCACATAATACCAAGAATCATTGGACATGGAGAGCCTCAAACTTCTACTCTAAGTGCTACCTGCAGCTAGAAATGACAATAGATAGATAGATTTCTTTGTTGGATGGCTCCTGGATAAGATCTGTCTTTGGAGAGCCTTAAACTTCTACTCTAAATGCTGCCTGCAGCTAGAAATGACAATAGATAGATTTCTTTGTTGGGTGGCTCCTGGATAAGATCTGTCTTTGGAGAGCCTCAAACTTCTACTCTAAATGCTGCCTGCAGATAGAAATGACAATAGATAGATAGATTTCTTTATTGGTTGGCTCCTGGATAAGATCTGTCTTCATGCTCTCTTTTTGAATGGCCCTGGATTAGATGTGTCCTGCAGAATCCCTCCACATGCGGTTCTTCAGTAGAGTTTAACACAATGCACAAATTGTTCTTTTAAGAGCAAAAAAAACTAATTCTGTGATGTTTAATTTAAGTAATGGGTATAATACAAATATAAGCATTTAACAAAAATTAATCTTGTTAAATTTACCATAAATTTTATTTTGTTAAACTCAACAATGTAAGCTTTCTATCCACAATCTTAACACTCATATTTTGTTGCTTAATGACAAAATGTGTCTTTTAAAAACTGACTGATATGCTTTATTTTATATGAGAACTGGCCAATGTTGATAATTGATTTTAGATCTTTTTTATAATTGCTACAATCAAATCAGCCTGTGTAAATAAACTGTGGCTATTTTGGGGTTTTTGTTTTTTTGTAATAAGATAATCTGAACAGAATAACCCCATGCTACTAAAATGAACCTGAACAATCAAAGAATAGCCCACAAATTTGGGTAATTAACTGTGCATGTACACTAAGGAATAATGAAACATTTATTATGCATTTTTCAACTATATACATTAACTGTTTCATATGAAAAATGTATTTCTTTGTTTACTTAATCAGTTTTTGGTGGAATGAGTGGCTGGGTGGACATTAACCTGTTGTTTGCCAGGAAAGTGGATACCAAGTTCTTGGTTTTGTCAAAAGTTGTTTCCACATGGGTGAAATAAAAACTTTGACCATTATGACTTGTCTTTATTCTGCGGCCCTAAAGATGAACTCATAGCAGACCCCCCAGGAGTGGGGTTAATAATTACACATAACTACAATGTTTGTAGTTAATGAGCTGTTTTACAGCAATTGAACAATCATAACTAAATTGCATTCCATAATGAAATCTCACTTAATTTCGACATTTGTAGATTTGACTTTTTTATTCTGTTAATTAAAGATAAAGTTTAATAAATATTTTATCCTCACATTATTTTTCATTCTATAATGCCTAATGTATTATTATGTCTACAAATTAGATTAATTGTTAATATTAGTGATTGAAGGTTACATTCATTATAATGGATTTTTGATGTCTATGATTGAATTCAAGAATACATTCTTAATATGTGGGACCAATCATTTATTTAGTAATCAGTAATGCAGTTTAGAATCTGTTCTTCCATTTTCTCAATACCATCTTCTCTTCAAGTACCAAACTGGTTCTTCATTTGCTAAAGCCTGTAAAAGTTTTCTTTAGTATATTGTGTTGATGCATCCCAAACAAGCTAAAAGTAGAGATGAACAGTTATAAGAAAACTGGCATTGTTGCCCTTTTCTCGTGTTTTTTTTTTTTAGTATGGCTGTGATTCAACTATAAGTGTAGATTATCATTTATATCACTTTATAAGTTCAGATTCTCTTATTTGTGAATGTCTTAATATGACTACTTTATTATTATTCATTTTATATGAATGCATTGTTTGTATTTTCATGTTAAATATAAATATCTACTTAGTTCTTTTGGTTCTATCAAACTTTTGTAAGTGCACATTAACATCTTCAAACTATCATACTTGCACATCAGGGGAGGAGAGGCTATTGAAGAACACCCAGGCAGAGCTGGCCCAACAGCCAGGCTGGCATCCACCCTACGAGAAGGAAAACTATGTCAAACCAAGATTCATCCTGCCGAAGATGGGGTGTTAGCCATGGCGCAGGCTTAAAGGAAAAATCATGACATACGTGCATATACAAGTACCGACAATGTGACCAGCTCATCATGTGTTATGTCCTTACCCTCCCATATTGAAACAAGACAATGAGTCAAGATCCTAAGACTTAATGCTCAAGAAGAAGAAGAAGAAGAAACCCATAACTGTAGAAGACAAATGCTACAATGTGTCTAATGAATGTGATTGGACTGTAGAGTGATTTCTGATGGCTGAGTACAGGTTAGAAGAGCTATAATCTCAATCTTGAAACACAAATTAATTTCTGGTAGTTTTTCTTCTTAAGCAATGGCCAAAATATGAATGCATTGTCACTCAAATCTTGAGGTGTTAGCAAAATCTTTATCTTGTGTTGAATCATTGTCTGTGAAGTGATGTTTTATAAATCATTCTTTTTTTTTTTTTTATATCTTTTATATAATGAAAAACTATTGCTTTTAATGGTTACTATCCACTGTGATGTACAATTTTACCTGTGATTGTTTGATTATTGTTGCTTTTAAATTTTGTTTAACCTGAATGAATGTGGTTGAATGTTAAAGTGCATCAATCCAGTAGGCATGGCCTTTCTGGCTTCATACATTGCATTGCTGGGGAGTCTGCTAATTTCTTGCTCATTCTGTCAAATTTCTTTATTACAGAGGATGTATATGGTAAAGATTGCGTATGAATTATCACTTTATTCCAGGTGACGACAAACATTTTTTTTTTTTTTGTTGACTGCCATGTGTAATATAGAGATAAGAGTGATGGTCATGCAATCAACGATCTCATCTACAATTAGGAAGAAAAGATGGACATAAAGTAGGCATACGTTGAGAAGAGACAATAAAAGAATTTTAAAACAGGTTCTTCTATGGGAAACACCAGGATACAGAAAAAGAGGAAGACCTAGAGAAACTCTGAAAAGAACACTTACAAGAGAAGCAAAGTTGGCAGGCATGAACTCATTGAATAAGATCAGACATTTCGCCCAGAATATCGATGGATGGCCAAAAAATAGTATAAGCCCTATGCATTGTCTAGCTGTGTTGGAAGGATCAAGATGTGTACTTTTACACATTAAATTTAATATGGGACTAGATGTCTGATTAACCTACCTCTGATGTGAATAGACACTTGATCTCACCAACTATAATTAATATCGGTTATCATTATGGGGTCACTTTTCAGCCAGAAAATTCTTGTGTCGCATTAATTATCCTACCTGGTCTTCTTTGACAACTTGTGTTTTAAAACTATCTTTACGACGCATATTACCAATCCTAGTGTATGTAGGAGGGCTTATGATAGAACCAGAGAGATAAAGGCTGCTTGGTCAAAGCAGTCGCCACAATGTGTGAGACTCAGGATTTTTATTTCAACCCCAATAGAAAAAATCCTTTCTGTCTGCTGCAGGTTTCAAACACCATGTGCCAGCTTTTCAGCCAGTGAAACAGTGGTTTTAGCCACACAGCCACACACACTTCCTTGTGTTTTAAAAGAGCTAGAAAATCTTTAAGGAGATAAATGTATGGTGCAGTTATGTTTACAATATGGATTGACGTAAAGTAGTCAAATATGATTTATGTACATCTTTACAAGAATGTACCAGTTCATTTGGGTTTTTATATAATGATCTTTATATATGAAATTAATTTTATTTTTTAGTCGTTTTTATTGAGAACATTTTAGTTAATTATACTATTTTTAGTTTTATAACTTGACAAATTGCATGATTTTTTATTTATTTTTATTTTTTTTTTTACAAAAAAAAATTGCATTTTCATTTCACATTTTGCTTTACTGCCTTTAAAGAATATGTATTGATTGTCAGATCTCTCTATTAAAACATTTAGATTCTTTAATAATAAATAATCAGTTATACAAGTTTCCTTCATGTCTCTGAGCTTAATGTTTTTTTTTTTTTTTAATTTTGTTGTTGTTGCACAGTTGTGATTTATATTTAACATAATTATTATATTTTTAATCATAAAATTATTGGTAATGTTAAGAAAGATTGTCCACCATACACTGGCTGGAGATGCTCTTTTGAATCTTGTATTTTTTCACTCCAGTCTGTTGAAGACAAAAACATTTAGCATTAAACATGTAGATGCTGAGATTATCTCCACTCTGCTTTTGGCTGTCTTTTATTTTATTGTTTTAAATTGAAATTAAAACTGGTTGTGTCACTTGATCACTGTTTTCTTGTTTATGTTTTCCAAATAAAGCAATTATATTTAAAGAGTTGATTATGTTTTTGTCGAAATCGCTTTTATTTCTGTCAGGTCATCTTGGAGACTGCACCAACCACGACATTCATGCAACAAACAACATTTGTTTCTCTCCCTGCCTCCACACAGGTAAAAGAAGAAATTGGAAAACTTTACGTAGTAAAAAAGATTGCTCACAAAAAATTATAAACAATGTTCATTATATTTTAGTTGGGAGGCAATGCATCTGACAGAAATAGAGCTGGATGCTGTCAGCGACTCATAGAACAAGACCTACTCCACCTCTTCGCAGAGCCTCTAGAAACAGACTAACCAGTCTAGTCTGGTCAAATGATTAGGGGTCGAAGAGGAAGGGCAACCCGGGACTCAAAAATGCTGTGCTGAAGTCAGATGTCTTGGGTCGAAAGGTGCAAATATAAGAGTAGTAGTTAGTCAAAGGCCCTAGTATCATTACAAATGAACTAAAATCCATAATTGCTCAACCGCCTGTGACAGTGGAATCTTTCAATTTAACATCTCATCCCATTGAAGAATCCAAACAAAGAAAATTAGCTGCAGTCTGCATCATAGCAGCCACAGCACACACCAAAAGACATAAGGCGTAGACGCACCAAAAGTGAACGCAACTATCTGTCCTTCGTCATACGATATAATCATAAGCATTTGGAATATCGAACGGGATGGAAAACACAGCTCACTGTGCGCACAGAGCACTAAACTCAGTAGCTCTGGCAGCAAGCCTGATATAAATTTTCTACTACAAAACGCATCTATGCCCACTTGTCCTTTTAAGGTCGGATGATGACGAGAATCAATTCCTTTGGTGGTCATTATGTGAACACCAGAAAGAAAAGATATTATAGTTTATCTGACACTTCCAAGAATTAGATGTTCATTTGACACTTCCAAGAATTAGATGTTTATTTGACACTATCAAAATGACCTTGCCATCATTTGTTCTTTTTTTTTTGTCCAGTGAGTTTGTCAGGCAAATGTACAGTTGTATCACTATGATGAAGAGAAAACAACAGGAAAACTCTAATGTTCTTCGTCTTCTGCTGCATGTTCAGATGATTCCGCTTCATTATTTGCCCATAAGATTTTTTTTAAAGAAAATACACATAGATGTGTTGTGGTTGACAGCAAGCTCCGGAAACCTAACTTCAGATGGCATTTCATCCTTATGTTTCCCCACAGTAAAGCATGTTTTGAAATTCTCTAGTCTCTTCTCAGCACGTCTTACAAATACCCATAATTCATCACCAGACGCAGTTTATACCATCAGACTTAACTCGGCTGGGAATGAGTAAAGGTTATTGTTATTGAAGTAATGCCACGAGTTGATACAGGCAAGAGCCTTTAGATGCATAGAGTGTATTAGGTCATAATGGTTTTCTTGACACACCCGGCTTTTACTGGAGTTCATCTAGTTCCAGACTATGGCTGCAAAACTCTGTGACTTCACCTGCCCTGAGGCCCTAGCATCTGTTAGCCAGGAGATAAATAGTAATAAATGGTTGTTGTTTTTTTTTTAATGAGGGGGGAGGGGGGGATTTCCGAGGCGATAGATTGGCGGATCATTATAGGGGAAGCGTGTGTTTATAACAATCGGGTGGGGGAATCACAAATAATCAACAGAAAAAGAATCAATAGATGGTACGAAGCAGGATCGAACCCGTACTACTCTGCACAGCGCCTCGCCACGAGAACCAAACTCTAGAGCACACGGCCAACTCAGCAACCTAAAACGACAGCTATCATTGGCGATGTCTTTCACGCATGACCCGCATGTGTACTCATGACTATAGCATGGGGTTGCGAACACAACTCGGGAACAAATTGTGTATCTGTATTTTCCTATTAAGGCTGTTATCAGGAAAGACCAACTAGGAGGTCGCAGCTAGAACTTGGTCAGCAGATGGGCCAACAACCCTGTTGCGACCCTATGTGCTTCTGTTTTCCCAATGAGTAGAGGTAAAAATACACTCTCTCATGCTCTGAATCATGTGCACATCAATAGCATCTTAGTCATGAATGTCGCCAAAGATAAACAGAACATTAACATAACTATAGAAAGCAGACAACTAAAACAAGTAGAGGAATTCAATTATATATGGAAGTTTAGTGACAAACGATAATTCACAAACAGCAAAAATGGACTCAAGATGCATCAAAGCTTGTCAAATCATTGGACAGCTATCACTACTATTGTCCAATAAGGAAATAACTCTAGAGGCAAAACGGGCACTCTACAATACAATCTTCATCCCAACGTTGTGCTACCAATGCCAGTCCTAGACCCTAGATGCAAGAACAATAAAAAATGTAACCCCTACCGAGATGAAATGTGTCAGACGAATGACAGGAAACAGCCTGAGAGACAAATCAGAAATGAAAAACTGAGAAAAAAAGCTAGGAATAGCCCCCGTCATAGAATATATAATCATAATTGAGTGCCGTCTCCGCATCGAAGGTTGGCTACCATGGAGCGCCATTCCACTCTGTCTCTTGCTTTGATGGTGCAGAATGTCATAGGTTGACTTGTCCATCTTTTGATGTTACTAGTCCATGTTAGTCTTGGTCTGCCTCTGCCTCTTTCACCTTGTATTTTCCCTTCCAATATTACGTTTAGTAGGCTGTTGTGTCTTTTAACATGCACCAAAAATTTAATTTGTCTTGTTCTAATTGTATTTAGTAGTTCTCTTTTCATTGTTAGTTGCTTTAACACTCCATCGTTTGTTTTCTTTTCTTTCCATCCAATTCTAACTATTCTTCTATAAATCCACTTTTCAAAGGCTTCAATTTTATGTTCTGTTTTCTTGTCTAATGTCCATGTTTCTGCACCATACAGGAATATTGAGAAGATGTCATATTTTGCTATTCTTAGTTTTAGCCCTGGTGTTATTTGTTTTGATGTTAGTATATTTTTCATGGCATTAAAATTACTTTTTGCCATACCTATTCTTTTGTTTATTTCAATTATACATTTTCCATCACTGGTTATAGTGTGTCCCAGGTAGTTGTAGTTCTGAACTATCATCAAATGTATTCCTTCAACTTTGCTATTTATTTGTAGGTCTTGATAATTTTCTTTGTTTATGATCATAGTTTTAATCTTTTTGATATTCATATCTAGTCCATATGTTTTGCTTGTCATGTTTATTTCATTAGGTAATTGTTGTAGATCTTTAGATTTTTCTGCTAGTAATACAGTATCATTAGCATATCTTAGGTTATTGATTATCTTTCTATTAATGTTTAGGCCTGGCATCTCTGTGATGTTTTTAAAGATTTGCTCAGTGTATAGATTGAACAAGCTTGGTGATAGGATGCATCCTTGTCTTACTCCTCTTTTTATGTCAATAGGTGTAGAGTTCTCCTTGTTATATTTTATTATTGCTGTTTGCTCCCAGTACAAATTACATATTAGTCGTATGTCTGTGTCGTCCAGATTTATATCTAATATATAAAAGAAATGGCCTGTCATACAAATTTCCCAAACGAGAAAGAGTGGCCAGGACCCATGTGCCTGCTGGTGTTTTTAAACATTACTTCGTCATCAGTCGGTTTTTGTTCTCCGGTACTCATTTCAACATATTCCAATATATAAATCATGGAGTCAGACAAGGCTGTCGCCGGATTTGTTTTCACTTTGTAGCGAAAATATTATGAGATCAATAGTAGACAAAATAAAAGAATTGAAGTTAGAACATAAACAATTTACGATATGACAAAGACTTAATAGCAGAGACAGAGAATGAACTACAAGAAATGATAGACACAATAGTAACGGAAAGCAACAAGAAAGGTCTCAGTCTGAATAGTAAGAAAAAATGAAGTAATTGTCATATCGAAGAAACAATCACCACCATCATGCAGCGTAAAAATAAACAGGACAAATCTGAAACAAGCGCAAAGCGTCAAATACTTGGGAACAATAATAACATCAGATGGAAGATGCACCACGGAAATAAAAATTAGAATAGCTCAGGTCAAAATAGCATTTCAGAAAAAGAAAAACGTTTTATGCCAAAAAAAAATTGATGTCAATAGAAGTGAGAAAGAGAGTTCATCTGTGCTATATAGGGCCAATTCTGACCTATGGGAGCGAATCATGGACAGTAGACAAACAAATAAAAAAAACGATTAGAGGCCACAGAGATGGTATTTCTCAGAAGAATATTGAAAGTTCCCTGGACAGCTAAAAAGACCAGTGAGGACATTCTCAAAGAGGCCAACACAAAAAGGGAGCTCCTAAAAACATAAGTAAGAAACAATCAACATTTTTTGGGCACATCATGAAAAGAGGAAAGTTTGAATATTTGCTTCTTCTTCTATCTTTCCTCCTATGCCAAAGGTGTCGAGGGGAGATGCAATCCACGATTCTTTGCTCTTCTGTTGGCCTCTTCTGGTGTTATCCCTCCTAGTGACTCTAGTATTCCCTTATCCATCTATTTCTCGGTCTTCCTCGTACTCTGGCGTTTTCGTAGCGTGTGTTTATGGCTCTTTGAGTCATTGTTAGTTCTTTTTGTCTTGTTATGTGACCGAACCATTTTATCTGTTGTTTCTTTATGTATTCGATGGCTGGTTCAATTTCGAGTTTCTTCCTCGGGTCAGTGTTTCTTACTCTGTCGCTTAAGTTGTTTCCTGTCATTCTTCGGGCACATTTCATTTCGGTGGTCGTTATCTTTCTTATTGTTCCAGTCCCGTGTCCAATGTCCAATTGGAGTCCAGCGTCCAATTCTGGCACTGGTAGCACAGAGTTGGTAGAAAAATTGATTTATAAATTGCCCTTTTTGCATCCGTACATATTGCTTTGTTTTCCAATAATGTTGATACTTGGCCTATAACCTGGCATGCTTTGTTACACATTATATCTATTTCTGTCATTTACTTATTGTCTTGTTTTAACGTGCTACCCAGATATTTAAAATTGTCTACTTGTTTCAGTGCCATATTATCTATTATAATGTTTAATTTTTCTTTCTTTCTCGCTATTGCCATTACTTCGGTTTTATTTATGTTGACCTTCATGTTGTATTGTTTACAAGTGTTGTTTAGCCTGTTGATATGTTCTTGCAGGTCCTCAGTTGTTTCATGTATCAGAACTTGGTCGTCTGCAAATAGTATTTCATTTATGTCGTCCTCTTTTTTGCTGTCTCCTTGTACATATATTTCCACCTTTTCAGAAGGACGTGGACTTCCGGTATAAGGTGGATAGGCGGCAGGAACCATTGAAGGCTATGTTTGAAAAGTGTTCCTTGTTGCAGTTTCCTCATATTCCAAGTCCGGCTTGTTGCAGGAGCTACTGAATTAGTGCTCTGTGCACACCGTGAGCTGTGTGTCTCATCCGTTTTGATGATGTTTCGATATTCCAATTGTTTACGATGAATGATAATATCGTTTGACAAGGAACAGTTGGCTGTGTTCACTTTCTGCGCGGTTTCGCCGTATGTCTTTTGGCGTTTGCTGAGACTGCTAAGATGGGGACTATAGTTACCTTTCTTTGTTTGGGAGATGAGATATTAATTCGGATGATTTCACTAGCACGGGCAGTTGAGCAATTATGGATTTTAATTCGTTTGCAGTGATACCGGGGCCTTCCATAACCAAAGAACCAAAGAACTATTCAAATAAAACCATGTGACCGTTGCCTTCATCGAATTGACAAATTCTCTTATCTCTCAATGCCACACACTTGGACGACCAGGCTCTGTCTGAAGTTCTCCAGCAACACTCTTTCTGTTTCTGCCTCTTGATAAGTCTGTTTAAACGCCCACTAAGTTTCTCGTTTCTAGTTGTGATTATTTTAACTCCCATCTCTTTTATCCGAAGGAGTGACATGGACTCATGGTTGTCGAAGTCCTGTGCCCTTCCTACATCTCGGAGGGCACTGATGATGTCTTCAACGACAGCACAGCTAGCCAACCTGTCTGCTCCTTCATGTCACCGTACTCCCGCATGTCCAGGGACATAGGCAAAGGTGAAGCTACGCATTTTTTACTTCTATGATGATTCTACTAATTGGCTGCGTACAGAGCCCGCCTCCTATAGTAGTAAAAATAGGCTCTATAAAAAAAAGGTAAAGTAAAGTGTCCCCGTCACGCCAAGTGGCGTATAGGGAATATGGTATTAGTGACCATAAATTTTACAGACCTTCGGCACAAGATTTTTGGGGTAATGTCGGTATTACGCCTGTGCCGCTTTACTTTCCCAGAAAAAAAATCCGGTACCCATTTAAGGCTCTATCATCATCATCATCAAGTACCGGGCCTAGTGGCGTAGGTGATCATGTCTCTCCACAACATTCGATCTCGGCAGTTATTTATCATTTCTGTTGTTGACCTTCTGCCAAGCCATTCTCTTAAGCTATCTGTTATTTTTTCTCTTTGCTTCCCTCTATCTCTTCGTCCCTCAATTTTTCCAGTCCAGTTGTTACAATATATTCCAGCTGTTTTCTTCTCATTACATGGCCCAAAAATGATGATTGTCTCTTCCTAACATTGGAAATTATCTCTCTTTTTGCTTTGACCTTTCTCAGAACCTCTTCATTACTCTTCTTAGCTGTCCATGGTATTCTCAACATTCTTCTGTAAAACCACATTTCTACAGACTCCTGTGATTTTCTTGTCTGTTGTCCTATTGTCCATGATTTGCATCCGTATGTTAAGACTGGCTCTACGTAACATTTAAGAACTCTTTCTTGTTTCTATTGTCAAAAATGGATTGCATAGTATCTTCCTCATTTTTTGGAAAGCTGCTTTTGCCTGAGCCATTCTACATCTCACCTCTTTTGTACATCTTCTGTCTGAGGTTAACAAAGTTCCCAAATATTTAAATTCATTTACCTGTTTTAATATTGTTCCACTTGTCTTTATTTTGCACTGAGGTGATGTCTTTTTCTTTGTTGTTACCATTACCTCTGTCTTTTTGCTAATAAGGCTGAGTCCTTTATTTTTGCTTTCCTTCACTACAATGTCCAACATTTCTTGTAACTCATTTTCACTCTTAGCGATTAATACTGTATCATCAGCATATCTTAGATTATTTATATTATGACCTCCAATTGTTATTCCAGGCATGCCCCTTATGGATCTTAAAATAATCTCACTATAAATATTAAACAAATCTAGTGATAGCACACAACCTTGTCTAACACCCTGTTTTATTTGTTGAAACATTCCCAATTGGTTTCCAGTTCTTACGGCCGCTGTTTGTTGCTAGTACATGTTCTTTATTATTCTTAGATCTTTGCTCTCTATGTTTATGCTTTCTAAAATGTTGATTATTTCTTGGTGCTTTACTTTGTCAAATGCCTTGGTGTAATCTATGAAACATAGGTATAGATCTGTTTTCACCTCTATGGCTCTTTCTACTAAAGATCTTATGATATAAATGGCATTGCTTGTTCCTTTATCTCTAACAAAACCACGCTGTTCGTCGCTCATTTCTGGACTGATTTTGTTTCGCACTTTTCGCATGATGATTCTTAGTAATATCTTAGTCATATGACTCATAAGGCTTATTGTGCGATGATCATCGCATTCAATCGCACCAGATTTCTTTGGTAGGGCTATGAATATTGATTTGAGCATGTCGTCTGGTATATATCCGCTGTTGTAGATATCATTCTATATTTTTGTTATCATTCCTATTCCAAAATCACCCATGGCTCAAATCTCTTCTTTAGTTATATTATCTGGTCCAGGAGCTTTGCCTGCTTTCATATTGCGCAAGGCGTCTTCCACTTCTTCTCTGAGTATTTCTGATCCTTCTCCATTATCCTTAATATTTACTTCCGTTCGTTCATCATTATAAAGATCCTTAATGTATTCTGTCCATCGTTCCCTTATGTTTTCTTGATCAATCAACAGTTCTCCTTCCTTTGATCTTAGACATCCAGTTTTTGATTGCGTTTTTCTTCCTGTTAATTCCTCAATTTGTTTGTATACAGCTTTAGCATCTCCTTTTTGTTGCAATTCGATTTCTTTGCATCTCTCTTTTAGCCATGCTTCTTTTGCTTCATTACATTTTACTACAATTTCTTTATTTAACCTCTTATACTCATCTTGGAGAGGCGTGACACTTTTGTCAGTTGCCTCAAAATTATTCTGTAAATCATCCTAAATAGAATAAAGGATTCAATAGATACAGTAATGCGTGAAGAACAGGCTGGGTTTAGAAAAGGGAGAAGCTGTCTTGACCACATTTTCACTCTACGACTTATATTGGAGGAACACATTGAAAAGCAAAAACCTTTTGTACTTAACTTCATCGACTTCAAAAAAGCATTTGATAGTATTCATAGAGATTCTTTGTGGAAAATTCTGAAGCAATATGGCTTACCATCAAAAATCATAAATATTATCAAAGACATGTATGATGGTTACACATGTGCAGTTCGAACAGAGGAAGGACTGAGCGAATGTTTCCCAATAGAAACTGGGGTTAAACAAGGATGTATTTTATCGCCCTTGTTATTTGGAATTGTTATGGACTTCATAATGAAGAAATGCTGCACTGGTAATAAAGGCATCGAATGGATACAAGGAGACCATTTGGAGGACCTGGACTTTGCTGATGACATAGTTCTCATCAGCAATCAGATAAAAAACGATGCAGGAAACACAAATGAACTATCATCAATAGCCAGCAAAATTGGGCTTGAGGTCAATCATGAAAAGACTAAAGTCATGAAAAGTTTAATTCCAACAAGTGACAAAATATACATGGAAAACAAACCAGTAGAAGAGATCGATCACTTCATCTATCTTGGAAGTCACATTGATCGAGAAGGGGATACGAGCAAAGAAATTAGAATCAGACTGGCTAAAGCAGCAATGTCTTTCAGAAGCCTTGAAAAGTTGTGGAAATCAAAACTCATTAGCACAAACACAAAACTTAGGCTATTCAAATCAAATGTACTATCAACCCTTACGTATGCGTGTGAAAGCTGGAAAACAACAAGAGATATAGAAACAAAGTTGAACGCATTCGAAAATAAATGTCTAAGGAAAATACTTGGTATAGAATGGAACGAATTCAAAACAAACGAGGAAATTAGAGAAATCGCCAATCAACCACTAATATCTTCAGTAATAAAGAAAAGACGATGGTCATACGTTGGACATGTGATGAGAAGAGATAATAATCGAATAGCAAAGCAAGCCCTCATATGGGAAACAACAGGTAAAAGAAAAAGAGGAAGACCCAGGGAGACACTGAGAAGAACATTGATGAGAGAGGCAAGAGCAGCAGGAATCGGCTCCCTCAATGAGATAGAACTGCTTGCACAGAACAGAGACAGATGGCGAGATTTGATAAAATATCTTTAAAAGAAAACTGCTAGAACAAAAATTCATATAGGAGAAGGTGTATCTTGGTCTACGCCCTATGGGCCGGTTACGGCTCGAAAAGTCAATAGATAGACTCATCTTTATTTCTTCTTCTTGTATCCATTAGCTGCAAAATATCATCTGTCATCCATTTCTTCCTTGAATTTGTCCTCACTGGTGGTATGAACTCTTTTGATGTTTGTTGCATTGACTCTTTTAGCATTTCCACTGTTCATCAATGCTTTGTATCTTCTCTATTGCATTGTACCGGTTCTGAATTGTGATTTTATATTTGTCTTGCAGCTTCTTGTCTGATTTTAGTAAATCTAAATTTAACTTGATGTTAACTGAGGCTCGTTTTGTTGTTTTTAATTTTACTCTAAGCATTCCCACAACTGGTACATGATCACTATTGCAATCTGCCCCTGGTCTAGTTTTCACACACACCAGACTGTTTCTAAATCTATTGCTTATCATTATATAATCAATTTGATTACGTGCGTTGTCCCCTGGGCTTTTCCATGTCCACAGACGTCTTGGATGTTGCTTAAACCAGGTGTTTCCTATCATCATGTTGTGTGTTCTTGCCCATTCAATAAGTTTCTCATCTCTTTCATTCCTCTTGCCTAAGCCATAATGACCAACTGCTTCCTAAACTCTTTCCTTTCCTACTTTTGCGTTAAAATCCTCTAGAACTATGGTGTTTTCATGTGGTTTGCATTCATGAAGTGCCTCATTTAACTCGTAAAATTTATCAATAGTTTCCTCTAGACTGTCTGCTGTTGGTGCATAAACTTGTATAAGATTTATGTCTATTGGTTTTCCATTCAATTTCACTAAATTGACTCTGTCAGATATTGGGTAAAAGCCTTTCACTGTTCTTGCTCTTTCTGTATCCAAGATGATACCTACTCCTCTTTGGTGTTCAGTACCTCCAGAATATATTATTCTATGTTTATCAGAATATATCTCCCCTGATCCGGTGTATCTCATTTCGCAAAGTCCCAGTAATTGTAAGCCCATTCTTTTCATTTCTTGTATGACATTTTCTTCTTCTGCATGAGTGTTCTCACATTCCAAGTACCTATCTTTAAAGTTTGTTTAATCTTTATTTTGCTTACAGTAGCTTGATGACGATCGGGTATCACCTGTAGCACAAGATATCCCCTACCGAACGAGGGTTTTCCATGGGAACCCCCCTTAACATTTGTTGTCGTTATATCAAATGTTGTGGCGATTCATGATTATACAAAGAAATTGCGACGGTGGTTTTCTGTTAAACTTTATATGTATTTATTTTTTACTTGTTTCAATATGCGCATTATGTTCCACGCAGATTGTAAATAAAAAGGTTTGTTGCCGCAACGCCGAACATTGTCTTGTTATATTTTATAACTGTAATGTCTTGTCACGATGTAAATCCATACAATGTAACGTAACCATTTCAGTTTGTTTAGTTCTCGTGTTTGTTTTTGTGTCGTCTGCTGCTGCCTACAAGAAGAGAAAAAACATGGCGGCTGTTGATGTTCTAAAGAAGTCCTTTGCATGTACGTCTTGTAATTTTATCGTGGATTACCATTATAAAGGCAGAAAACCCCCTTTCGCCAAGAATATCTTGTAGGTGAACTATTAATCTTGTATATTTTCATTCACATATTACTGTCGTAAGTAAGAATAAAATAATATATAATATAATTGCTAATATTTTTTTGCAACTGAGTTTTCAGGGAGAGTTTAGTTTTAACTTTGTTTATAGTAATAGTTTATTATATTATTGATTGTTTAGTTTCTCTACTCCGTTCGGTTAAGTTTAAGTAGTTAAATTCCGTTAACTTTTTGTTAAATATAGTTTCCGGTCAAGGGAATTCGAATTATGATTCAAATATGTTTAGTAATTTAAAAACACCCCCCCCCAAAAAAAAAACACAATTAAAAAAATCAATCATTCTCATTATGATTATATTGATTATACCTTTATTATTTATTATCAATTATGTCATTCTTTATTGCTGCTTGAAACAAAGATATTTACCACGATACCAAATTTGTAAGTCTACACTTACTACACTCACACACTGTATGTACTAAGTACACAAATGAATAATAAAATACAATACATCTACTATCCATATCACATCAACTATACTACTAGACGATGTGACTATGTGTTTGAATTACAAACTTACAAGTTGCCCTAATCGTACTTTATTGTTGGCCATCTTGATAACTGATTGGTTCAATTTAAATAGTTAATCGCATATTTCTTATATCTCCCTGAGTATCTGTTGTTGACACCTTAATAATATTGTTGAAGATCAGAAATGGCCTCTGCTGATATTCTAAAAACAATCATGATCATGTAATATTCTTTTTATTTGCATTGATCTCCTCTAAGTCTATTGTAATTATAGCTCCTTTCAAATCATGTGCCCAACTTCAAAATGCTATTACTCAGTAACCATTTGTTAAAAACTGTTGAAATTTTCCAAATGTTATTAGAATGCAAAAGACCCTTTAAATGTATATTTAACAAATGTCTTGCAGCTGCAGTTTTCTTAAAGTGGCGAATTTCTTTGATGTTTATCAAAATTGTAAATTGTGAACCCCTAAAGAATAGAAATTAACGTAGTTGCTGGTCTGTGATTAATTTTCACTAGGTAAAGGCGTGGCCGTAATGGGGAAATAACTGGATAAGACAAAACACCAGGAGAATTATTGTCTTCTCAGTTCGAGGACGGACGATAATATCAAGGTATACCTGTATGTCCAATTTTCATAGTTGTGTGGTCCTGAAAAGGACCGTTTGTTGAACTAATTTAAGGTAATATAGGGGCCAACATTGTGGGGGCTATATACTTTCATTCTGAATCAGACGAGTCTAAAAGATTAATAACTGTTTGGGGTTGAACATTCCACAAACCATCATTTTTCCAATATTCCTCTTCCTGTTTTAAGACGTGGTCTTCACATTTAGCCCAATAATCTTTGTCTATATTTAATAAAGCGAGGTTAGCAAGAGTCTTTACATCGCATATTTTGAATGTTGTATTTTCATCTGCCACTTGTCCTTTTAATTTTGCCCAGATTAGTTCTATTGGATTTAAATGAGCATGGTAAGGTGGCAGCCTCAAACTTGTATGACCGTGCTCTTGGATAATCTTATCTATTTGAAAAATCTGTGTCCTTTGTTTTTGCTTTACTAGAGATAGTAATTCAGGTTTTAAGTAAGTAAAAAAAGTAAAGTAAGTACCCCCCGTCACGCCAAGTGGCGTATAGGGAAATATGGTGTTAGTGACCCTATATTTTACAGACCTTCAGCACATGATTTTTGGGTAATGTGGTCGGTATTACGCCCGTGCTGCTTTTACTTTCCCAGAAAAAATCCGGTACCCATTTAAGGCTGGGTGAACCCGGAGCCGTCGGTTGGGATCGAACCCTACCCTTGTCCGTAGTAGTCCAGTTCACTAACCACTGAGCTATCGCGGCTCCTACTAATTTTTAGGGAATTAGTAAAACCCAGGTGTCCTCGCCAGGATTACGAACCCCGGCTGTTGCCGTGGTAAGCCAACCGCCTATCGATTGCGCTAACCGGACACCCTCAGGTTTTAAGTACATGTTATTAAATTGTATGTGCTCCTTTGTGAGCCACGAGTTATGAAACGGACTATAGTAAGTAATTAACAATGTGATCATCTTTTCTTTTCTTCTTTTGCACTCATTTGTTTGATTTAGTGACTATTCATCTTCCTCCTCTTCTTCCTTTCATCCTCATTGCTTCATTGAGGGGAGATATCATTTTTGATATTTTGCCCTCCAGCTGTTGTTTCCTAGCGTTTCTTATATTCCATTAATCCATTTTTTTTCTCACCTATTTTGTTCACACTGACATATGGTCTTGTTTTGTTGTTCGGTAAAATATAATTTAATTGCTTACTTTAATTGCTTTATTGTAATTTAACAGTCTACAATCTTTAGATAAATAATACAAGAACTAACATAGTGGCTAGTGCTGATTTTATTACCTAAGAAGCATTAGTTTCAACTAGCTTTTGGGTTGACACACTCCAGGCAATATTTCTGTTAAAATGAGTACCTAGTTTCGGAATAGTAATAAATTGATGTCACCTTACCTCCAAATGCTGCACCTCAGTACTGTGCGGTTAAATTTCTTTACGCCCCTATCTGTTTTGTGTTATTTGCTGTGGGATTACCTTTAGCTTCACAAAATCATTTCATGTCAAGTACTGATGTCAGGCCTAATGGTGCAGATAGTGGGGCTTAGCTCATAAACTAGCAACAATCCACCTGAGTACATGATGAAAAGACAAATCAGCATCCTTTAATTGGTTATCAAGACCTTATTGTATACCTGCTTTCATATATTCTGTTGTTATTTTGATTTTTAAACATTTTACGCACAGTGAAATAGTAAAAGTGAATGTTTCTGTCTGAATCCAGTTTTCATTGTGGATATTTTGAACGGTTGCCTTTATCACTGTTTCAATTCCACCAGTAACAAATTACATTTTGATTGAAATCTGTAGATCTTTAAATAAATATATTGAACATTACATCGCTCACCATTAACAATATTAATTATATAAATACATCAATACATCGTTTAAAATAAGAGAAAACATCTCTGGGATTAACAGGATATATCTAGCACTTGAAATTTGTATATTTCCAAAGGCTTCTTGAAGACTGCTTTGTTATGAAAGATCCATTTTCAACCTCAGGAGGCTTTGTCTGTGTTGGAGGCATGTGCTCTTTATGTGGAAACGTTGTTTGCATGTCAAATGTAAGCAAGAATTCACATTTTTAAATGATGTGCTATCTTAGTTTACTTTTTATTTACCTTTTCTCTAATTGTCTGGACAAATGCAAATTCTACAATTGGTTGTTATGGTGTAGTGTGAAGACTGTCCATAATCAATATTCTGTATTTAGTGCTTATTTTGAAAATATATATCTGTTTGAATGTTAAACTGTGCATTCTATCTATCTATCTATTGACCATCTGAAGCGTAGCCAGCCCATAGGGCATAGACCCAGATACTCTTTCTCTTATCTAAATTATTATTCTAGCAGTTTTCAATCCTTGTAAAGATCTTTTGTCAAATCTCACCATTTGTCTCTGTTCTATGCCAGCAGCTCTATCTCATTGAGGGAGTTGATTCCTGCTGGTCTTGCCTCTCTGATAAATATTCTTCTCAGTGTCTCTATGGGTCGGCCTCTTTTCCTCTTACCTGTTAAACTGTGCAGTAATCAATATAATTTTTTTAATGTAACAAGCTTAGCTTTTAATCCTGCTCAAAATGCTATTTTTGTTTTAAATTTTGTGCAATGCTTATATAAAAAAACTGCAGCCTCTCCTGAAGAGATCTTCTTGCCTACTAGTAAAATGTAATTTTACTACCTAGTGAGTGAGACTTTTTAGTCAAAGGCTAGCGGAGCCAACCGTAAACAAACCGACGGAAGGCAACAGAAAACCACTGTCGTAACTTCTTTGTACAATCATGAATTGCCACATCAGACAGATGTACAACAGAGGTGAGATGCAGAATGGCTCAGGCAAAAGCAACTTTCCAAAAAATGAGGAAGATACCATGCAATCCATTTTTGACAATAGAAACAAGAAAACGAGTTCTTAAATGTTATGTAGAACCAGTCTTAACATATGGATGTGAAACATGGACAATAGGACAACAGACAAGAAAATCACTGGAGTCTGTAGAAATGTGGTTTTACAGAAGAATGTTGAGAATACCATGGACAGCTAAGAAGAGGAATTAAAATGTTCTGAAAGATGTCAAAGCAAAAAGAGAGCTAATTTCAAATATTAGGAAGAAACAAGAACAACTGGAATATATTGTTTCAACTGGAAAAATTGAGGGATGAAGAGATAGAGGGAAGCAAAAGAAAAAATACCAGACAGCTTAAGAGAATGGCTTGGCAGCAGGTCAACAACAGAAATGATAAATAACTATCGAGATCGAAAGTTGTGGAGAGACATGATCACCTCATCAGGCCCGGTACTTGATGATGATGATTGTAATTTACATGATGTTCTGCAATAAAAAATACGCCATGTGGATCACATTAATATATCTGTCCCGATTCTTCTAGTAGAAGAAGAATCTTAATTTCATACTGTCATGCGAATCGGTCGAAAACAGACAAATGCTATGGTAAACAGTCTTGGGAAAATGTTTTTGTTGTATATATAATGTCTCACTGAAAGATGCATCTTCTGTGTGTACCTGAACATTACTTCTCATCCACCCCTCCAAAAAAAATGTTATGTGTGTAGATGTGTTGTAATTTTATTGGTAGTAAGTCGAAGGCCCCGATATCTATACAAATGATTTAAAATACATAATTGCTCACCCCCCCCCCCCCCTCCCGTGCCAATGGAATCATCCGAATTAACATCTTATCTAATTGAAGATCCAAAGAAAGAAAGGCAGCTGCAGTCCCCATCATAGCAACCAGAGCATGCACCAAAAGACATAAGGTGCACCTGCACTGAAAGTGAACACAGCTGAACTGTCCGTCATACAATATCATCATTCATCGTAAACAATCAGAATACTGAAACATGATCCGGATGAAAAATAGAGCTTACAGTGTGTGCAGAGCACTAAACTCAGTAGCTCTGGCAGCAAGCCAGACTAGATGTGTTGTGTTTTAAAGCAAACTGTATTATATGTACCTTTCTGTCAAATACCTCCAGCTTTAGCATGACAGTGTATACCATGTTGCCTTCCTTTGTGATGCCTATTCTCTAAGCTACACTTGTTAGTCTCAGTGCCATGATAGGAAGATGGAATGGGTTATTGGGTTATTTGCGGGTCATCATCATTGCACTCTGAACGTGTCCATAGGTGCTCAGATCCCCTCCTCAGCAATTCCCTCAGTATCCAGCGACTGACGACTCCAGTTCTATGTTGGTTTATAAGTCTTCTTACATGCAAGATGGAATGGGATCTTGATTAGCTGTTGGTTGCTGATCCTGATGTAGGCAGTCAGCTATGTCTTTATTCCAGGTGCTAATAGTATCGTCACATCACCACCACTAAAAGATACAAATAGTTAAAAGTGATGGAGGGGGCCTGGGTGGTCCAGAGGTAAGATGTCTTTGGACAAGAAGATGCTGGGTTTGAATCCCAAGCAGTTAAAATTGTTCTCTACAAATCCATTGTTTCTTCATGATTTTACCCTCCCCTGGTCTCTGGATAGTGAGATCTGATGTCTACCCTTCTCACATAACAGCAAAAAGCAGGAGGTCAAGTGTGCACATGTTGAAGAATTCTTGGCATCTAAAAGCAGGAGGTCAAGTGTGCACATGTTGAAAAACCCTTGGCATCTAAAAGCAGGAGGTCAAGTGTGCACATGTTGAAGAACCCTTGGCATCTAAAAGCTGGAGGTCAAGTGTGCACATGTTGAAGAACCCTTGGCATCTAAAAGCTGGAGGTCAAGTGTGCACATGTTGAAGAACCCTTGGCATCTAAAAGCTGGAGGTCAACTGTGCACATGTTGAAGAACACTTGGTATCTAAAAGCTGGAGGTCAAGTGTGCAAATGTTGAAGAACACTTGGCATCTAATAGCTGGAGGTCAAGTGTGCACATGTTGAAGAACCCTTGGTATCTAAAAGCAGGAGGTCAAGTGTGCAAATGTTGAAGAACACTTGGCATCTAATAGCTGGAGGTCAAGTGTGCATATGTTGAAGAACCCTTGGCATCTAAAAGCTGGAGGTCAAGTGTGCACATGTTGAAGAACCCTTGGCATCTAAAAGCTGGAGGTCAAGTGTGCACATGTTGAAAAACCCTTGGTATCTAAAAGCTGGAGGTCAAGTGTGCATATGTTGAAGAACCCTTGGCATCTAAAAGCTGGAGGTCAAGTGTGCACATGTTGAAGAACCCTTGGCATCTAAAAGCTGGAGGTCAAGTGTGCAAATGTTGAAGAACCCTTGGTATATAAAAGCAGGAAGTCAAGTGTGCACATGTTGAAGAACGCTTGGCATCTAAAAGCTGGAGGTCAAGTGTGCAAATGTTGAAGAACCCTTGGTATCTAAAAGCTGAAGGTCAAGTGTGCACATGTTGAAGAGCCCTTGGCATCTAAAAGCTGAAAAGAATAGATAAAAATGGAGGCTGCTCTGGAAAAATTGTTAAAGAAATGGAAAATTTACCCAAGCTGAAGATGGATGTGTTGGACCAAAGAGCACAGGTACATTGGCTTGCTTTAAACTATAGACATACATTTATATGTGAAAGGGTCATTACAAGAAATTAACATTTGAACAAAGATTATTATGGACTATTTGGGAAATTTAACTCAAAGGCACAAAAGATACACATCTGGGCATCAAATGGGTCAACAATGAAATCCTTGAAGATCTCAACTTCGAAAATAATATAGCACTTTTTAGCTCAACATGTCCGGATGCCCAAGAAAAGATGAATCATCTCCAATAGTTTTCATAAGTTGGTCTCCAAATCAATACTTCAAAAATAAAAAAATTATCAACACCACCAACATGCCAGAACACATCTGACTAAAAAAACCAGTCTTGAAAAAGCCTGAAATTTCAACTACATTGGTAGCAAGATGTCAACTTCAGGTGATACAAAAGACGTGAATAGCATTGACATTTAAACTTCTTCAACCTATCAAATTTTTGGATTTCAAAAACACTCAGTAGCCACACAAAACTCAAAATCTTGTGTGATTCCAGTACTAACATATTGGTACAAGTGCTGGAAAGCATTAAAAGCTCTAGATCAAAGACTTAACACTTTCGAGAACAAATGCCTTCAAAGACTGCTAAACATCCATTGGTCAGACTTCAAACCAATTACAGAAATAAGGAATGAAACTAAATAGGATTATGTATCCAATTAAGTTAGAAAGCAGTGTTGGAAATACCTTGGTCACATTCTCAGAATGGACGTTAGAAGGCTACCTCACCAGGTCCTCATATGGAGACAGAAGGTAAAAGAAAAAGAGGAAGACTGAAACAAATTCTGTGTAGAACCTTTATGAAAGAGAACGCAGCTATGGCTCTTTAAAAACAGCCAAGAATTAAAATGGGTTGCAGCTGACTGTCAGATATGGAATAGCTATAAATTTTGCTCTAGGCACTGTATTCGGTCCAAAAGGATAATTAATCAGTCACACTAATTCATGTGAGTTTCAGCTCTTCAATGATTGTTAATTCATCATGCAGAGACCTCTGATGAAGCATTGCTAATTATAACCATCATCATCATCAAGTGCCATGCCTGCTGGCGTAGGTGATCATGTCTCTCCTCAACTTCCATTCTCAACAGTTAATTATCATTTCTGTTATTGACCTTCTGCCTTCTCCTAAGTTGTCTGGTATCGTTTCTCTTTGCTTCCCTCTATCTCTTCGCCCCTCAGTTTTCACAATATATTCCAGCTGTTTCCTTCTCATCACATAGCCAAAAATGATTATTGCTTTCCTTATAGTTTAATCTGTTGTCCTATTGTCCATGACTCACATCCATATGTTAAGACTGGCTCTACATAACATTTAAGAACTCTTTTTTCTAATTATAATAGTGAAAGTTTATCTACAGTTTTATTTGAGAACTCCATACTAACATAACCCCTGAACTAATCATATGATGTAACCAGTTGTATTTACAAACCCCTCTTAGAGTATCAAGAAACTAAAAGGCCAAAACACTTGCTCCCTTGGGGGACATTTGATTATCAGATCATTTCTCTTTGAAATTCTCTCTATTGTTTGTCAAATTTGTTTTATACTAGCTGTAAGTTATTCTTATTCCTTCCTTCCTTCCTCATTTGCCTTTCTGTGTTGAGTAAGTTATTTGTTGCTAAAACTAAAACAATCAGACAGAAGAATTAATACATTTATTTTTTTGGGTTATGTGTAATGAACTATGTTCCAAAATGCTACCTTTATGTTTTTTTTTATTGTGAAAGAAAAATAATAGCCTGCATTTTCTTGCATTCCTCAGAGCTGCAGTTTGTTTTACACTCAGAGGTTTTGTTTAAAATGTGCAGAGAAAAGCATGAAGGAGTTTCCTCAGGAACTGCAAAAAGTAGGTTTTTAGTATGTTCTGTGTAACGAGGACACAAGCTTTTGTTCTCTAATTAATTAATCTTACCTAAACTTTAACATATCCTGTGTGTTACCGGGGCCTCATTATGAGGGAGGTAAAGAATAGTGACACTGTGACCTTCCAGGCATGTCGTAAGAGGCGACTAAGGAGGTTGATCGATGGCTTGACAAGCTGTCATTGTAAAAAGTCTTGTTATGGAAACAGCGCATAGATTTTAGATCAGTGATCTCTGCAATATGTGCCATTTTGGCACGCAAGGTTTCTGTTTTTGAGATTGTGGTTCTGCCCTATGTGCCGTCTTCGGCTCGAAAGGACAATAGATAGACAATAGAAACTTTAACATGCAATCAAATCTCTTTAAAGAAACGACATACTTACTAGACACATCCTTTTCTGTACATGTAAATATATAGGCTGTGCAAGGTTCCACTATAACTTGGAGTTTGCAATCTTCAACATATCATCATCATTGAGGTGCCGTCTCCGCATCGAAGGTTGGTTTCTATGGAGCGCCATTCCACTCTGTCTCTTGCTTTGATGGTGCAGATTGTCATAGGTTGACTTGTCCATCTTTTGATGTTACTCGTCCATGTTAGTCTTGGTCTGCCTCTTTTACCTTGTATTTTTCCTTGCAATATTACTTTTATTAGGCTGTTGTGTCTTTTAACATGCCCTAAAAATTTAATTTGTCTTGTTCTAACTGTGTTTAGTAGTTCTCTTTTCATTGTTAATTTTAAAACTTCATCATTTGTTTTCTTTTCTTTCCATCCAATTCTACCTATTCTTCTATGAATCCACATTTCAAAGGCTTCAATTTTCTGTTCTGTTTTCTTGTCTAATGTCTATGTTTCTGCACCATACAGGAATATTGAGAAGATGTAACACTTTGCTATTCTTAATTTTAGCCCTAGTGTTATTTGTTTTGATGTTAGTATATTTTTCATGGCAACACTTCAACATAAGAAGACTTCAACATAAAGAACAGCATATTCTGTGTCCCTGTCCTCTTATGATATATACTACAGCATAAGTAATATCCCATGCTCTGCAAACATTTCTGTTGAAATTCATCATCTTGTGCCATTCAGCAAAGGTTGACTATCTTGGAGTTCCATTTTAATATATCTCTTGCATTTATGGAGTCATGGAAGTTCTGTGATTAGTGAACTGGATTACGAAGGACAAGAGTACAGGTTCAATCCTGATCGATAGCTTCCAGCCTTAAATGGGTACTGAATTTTTCTGGGAAAGAAAGATGGCACTGGTGAAATACTGACTATAATTGCCAAAAAATGTATGTGCCGAAGGTCTGTACAAAGTTATTATTACACTAACACCATATCTCCTATAACCATGTGACATGATGGGGGCATTTTTATTTTTCCTTACATTGATGGTACATGCTGTCATAGGTTTTCTCCTGACGATCATGAAGATAAGTCCACTTTAGTCTTAATGTCACTTACCTAGTATTTTCCTTCCAAGAAGACTCAGTAAGTCATTGTGTCTCTATGTGTTTGCTTGTGTTCGTCCGAAGACTATAGGAGTGTACCTCTTCATCATCCGCCTTTAAAAGGATGTAAAGTGGGCATGTCTGCGTTGTGTTGTGGTTTACAGTATAACTGTGATATTTGTGCCTTTCGGCCCAACACATCAGACTTCAGCATGTTATTTTTGAGTACTGGGTTGTCTTCCCTCTTCGATCCCTGCTCGCTTGACAAGACTAGACAGGTTAGTCTGTTACTAGAGGCACCACGGAGAGGTGGAGCAGGGTCTGGATGGTTCTGGTTCAACGATCCTGGTGCAAGCCATCAGCTGTGGGTCGCTGACAATTTCCAGCTTTGGTGCTGTGAGGCGCGTCTTCGCCTCCCTCTATGTGTTTATAAAATTTCATCATATTTGTCTTGTGTTAAATAGTTTTTCTCATTTTCACCAGTTTCAGAACTTTATTAGTGTTCTTTGTCCACCAAATTCCTTCTATAAATCCATGTTTCAAGGCCTCAATTATCTATTGTTTTCCTGTTTAATATCCATATTTATAAAGACATGTTGAGTTGATATAATACTTTTATGGGTATATGGTGGATAGGCAGTGGGAACAATTGAAGGCTATGCATGAAAAGTGTTCCTTGTTGCAGTTTCCTCATATTCAAAGTCCAGCTTGTTGCAGGAGCTACTGAGTTAGGTGCTCTGTGCACACCGTGAGCTGTGTGTCTCATCCGTTTTGATCATGTTTTGATATTCCAATTGTTTGCGATGAATATTGATATCGTATGACAGGGAACAGTTGGCTGTATTCACTTTCTGCGTGGTTTCGCCTTATGTCTTTTGGCGTGTGCTGAGACTGCTAAGATGGGGACTATAGTTACCTTTCTTTGTTTGGGAGATGAGATATTAATTCGGATGATTACGCTGGCACGGGCGGTTGAGCAATTCTGGATTTTGATTCGTTTGCAGTGATACCGGGGCCTTCCATAACCAAATGCCAACCAAATACTTTATTCTCAGTTTTAGAATTGATTTTATTTGCCTTGATGTGAATACATATATAGTTCATGTTGAAAATGCTTTTTGTCATTCATATTCTTTTCTTTATTTCTGTCTCAAATTTTCCTCCACTAGTTATGTTATATCCAATATATATGGAGACAAAGCACAGCTGTGTCCGACTACTCTTTCCATATCAATAGATGCAGTTCTCTCTAATACACTTCTTCTTCAGCATTTGACTCTTTATCATATTACAGACATTCTGTATATGTTTATCTCTGTCAAAAGCTTTGGTGTAATATATGTAACATGCATAAATTTGTTTATTTACTTCTATGAATTATTAACATTCCTATGCAGA
The DNA here is from genome assembly GCA_032433765.1 of Megaustenia siamemsis. Classification (NCBI taxonomy): domain Eukaryota; kingdom Metazoa; phylum Mollusca; class Gastropoda; order Stylommatophora; family Ariophantidae; genus Megaustenia; species Megaustenia siamemsis. The sequence continues at coordinate 27,529,959 of JAVIAB010000125.1, forward strand.
TGGATTGTCCTGTCCAAATTGTTCTCCATACCCCCTGTTGATTTTATTTTAGATTTTTTCTTGTATAATTTTATGTAAGATTGGTTTATTTGGCTCATATAACGTATAATTATAAAATCAATCAGTTTTCTTAAGCAAGGCAATAAATGCTGAGTTCTTACAGGTCATGTGTCAAGCCCCCTCTAAGCTGCATGACTGTGCAGTCACTGTATTGATGCCTTGTGCGTCAAAATGTTGCAGCTCATTTTTAATTTACTAAGTACAATTACTTTGATCTCTGTAAATTTTAGTCACTTACACAATTTCCCCAAAACCAAGGATAGGCTTCCATTAGTGAACAATGACCAGTCATTACATGCTTTGAATGCCATCTTGCGGTTATCTTCATTTATGAAAAGAAATTTTAAATAAAATAAAAAGTTTACGTCGCATAGATTCACATTTCTGAGATGCCATAAAAATGTCATCAGCTGATGACAGTGATAGTAACTTTTTAAAATTATATATATTAGATAAAGTGTAGTCATAATGTTAAAAAGTGAATGTGAAGAAGCTGGAAGATCTAAACACACACCCCCCCAAACAAAAAAATTTAAAACCAGTACAAAAACCTTCAGGTCAGTGGTGGTGACTCTAACCTCGCCAGCCAGAAGAGGCACACATAACAATTATAACATAACCATGTTGCATTTTCTTGGAACACTTGTTAAAAACTGAGTATCAATCTGGCATGTCGACTGCTTCCAGATTGACTTGGATTCAGGTTTTTGTAAATTCTGAAAATTAATGGAAACTGGTTACCATACAAAATACCTTAAGAGTAACGACAAGCCAATATTTTCAAGCATCAAGATGCAAGTGGTTTGAGTAGCAATTTTATTAAAATAATTTAGGTAATTTCCTAGTTTGATCAGATATATTATTTCAGTTTGGAAGAGTGATGTCCCGAAAATATGTCTGCCAAAATACAGTGGTTCTACGCATTCTTGGCGTTGGGGTCATTACGCTGGCATGTAATCATTTCGGAGTATCTGTTGATTGGGCGTTGGGTCCAGCTTTAGTGTTAAATATTTATAAATATATTATAACGCGTGACAAAACGACCCGAACGCCACGCTGACCCAAACGCCAGTGTGAGTGACACATGCCAGCGTAATGACCCCAACGCCAAGAATGCGTAGAACCACTGTATTTTGGCAGACATATTTTAGGGGACATCACTCTTCCAAACTGAAATAATATATCTGATCAAACTAGGATATTACCATCTGTTTTATGTGGAATAGTATTCTATTTTATTATTCCATTTGTGTTTTAAAATTGACACTACTGGTAGTACTAATTAATTCTTTAATTCTCATGAAATTGTACTGTGATAGCATGTTGAAACAATGCAGATTTACCTTTGTAGATTATAGATTGTAATAAATTACTCAAGACAAAAATGCTTATTTGTTGTGGCTGGAGCCATTTGACCAGTGCAAAAGTCATGAAATATCTGGTCAGAGTTTTTATTTTAAACCAGATAATTTCTATGATGGTAGGAATTTTATTATTTTCTTGTTCACATGTGACATCTAGCCAGCTGATTTTCTAGTTCAATAGCCAAGTTTCTTTTTCATGCTCACCTCAAACATCGACCTATGTTTTACCACCTATTAACAATAAAGTTAGGCACTTAATCTCATCTACCTTGAGACCAGGATTACTGGGAAAGATAAAAACCTAAATACTACTCAACATGGGATTGCAACCAAGAGCTCATTAGCTGAAAGTAGTCAGTGACCTATAGCTGAGCTTGTGTCAGAATGAATGAACCAGAACTGAACAAAATCTTTCTCCATCTCTGAAGTGACTGAAAACAGACTAAGTAGTTTAGGCCAAGCTAGTAGGGATCATAGAGGGAAGGTAAACCCACTCACTACCCAAAAATTGCTGTGCTGATGTGTAAGACTGAATAAATGTAAATAATGCATCTATGCTCATATGCCCTTTTAAGAGGTCACAACAGAAGAGTAATCGTTAGGCTCCAGCAAAAGATTATGAGGCAAGCATCTTAAACAAAGTGTTACAGTGACCATTAAACATATTCTGTTTATGCATCACTGTTTTAATCTAGAGTGGGGCTGGGTGGTCTAAAGGGAGACATCAGCCTCAAGGAATGAAAGGTTTCTGGTTTGAATCCTGTCAAGGCGGTGGAAATTTCTTTTTATATCCATGATTTCTTTGTGACATTACCTTCCCCCAGACTATGGGTAATGAGATCTGACATCTGGCCCTCATGGATAATTGCGAAGACCAGGAGGTTCTGTGTGCACAAAAAAGAACCCTTGGCAGTTAAATTTGAAAAGAGTAGGCCAAAATGGCTATTGTCTGGGCACAATTATTAAGCAATAAGCAATTATTAATTAAAATTCATGTCGAAGATGGATGTGTCAAGCTAAATGGTACAGGTATTGGAACCTGTCTTAAATTTGCACAGTGCAACCATACATACTCATCAGGTTGATGCTGAAGAAGAATAAAATAATTTGTAAGTAATGGGCTCCCCTCATACCTTAAGGTGATTAGGAAATATGATGTTAATGCCCATCCTTTGAGTGATGTGCTTGGCATCATGACAGGTCATCCTACACTCTTAGAAAAAAAAATGTCACTTCTCAGAATTGACCCTGGACTTTTCTAGTCAACAGCGGGTGCACTAACCACTCACCCACAGCGGCTTCAGTTGTGTTGTATCTGTTTTAAATTGCAGATAATAAGTAATTAAATAATTTATAATGGCAAAGATAATGTTTGATTGTACCATTGTATTTCAGGAAATATCTCAGAGGTCAAGAGCTTCATAAGCCTATGTTGAACTAGATCTACCACTCTGATCCAGATTGTTTGCAGCACTGTGAGCTCACAAACCAGTTATTGCTAAAATCATTGCATTTGCAAATTGCATTGCTATGATTGTTTGGTTATTATAGTTGACTCAGTGGTCCTACACCCTTTGACCAAATGTCATTTAGTGGTATTTAGACATGTTTGTGAATTGCAATTTTTTTTTTCTTATAGAGTGTTCAAGTTATTTGAGCCTAGAGGAAGAAGTATTTTTCTAATACCACAGATTTGTGGACATTTACAACAGATACATGCATTGCTGCTGCCACTGTGGTATGTGCCGTGCAATGTTATTTAGTTGTTAGAACTGACATCACAGCATTTCTGGCTAATGCATAGGTGCTCAGTCATTTTCAATATATCATGAAGTGCATGTACACATATGGTTTCAGTAGCTTGCTGGGTTGTGCACACACCTCGCATGACTTTGCTGGTTGTCATTTCTACTTTTTTTGTTGTGGCTGAATTCTGTCAAGTGTCTACCTTATCCTTTTGGAATCAAACATTTGGGTTACCCATGCATGTTATCAGACACATGAACCAGTTATAAAACTGGAACCCAAGCATGTTATCAAACACATGAACCAGTTATACAACTGGTAAACTATGTGCCTTATTGTGTTTATGAAATGTTGGTACTGAAAGATCTACAACTTATATTAGTGTGCATTAACACTAAGCTAGTTACTTACTGCAGCTGCACTATTATGAATGGCTACAATATGGTTGGCCACTGGGTGCCAGCATATCAACTGGATATTGGATTATTTTGAGACTAGTGACAGCTAATCAGCTTGAGCATGAACAGTACAGAACTACTTGTTTGGTAGACTGTTTAGAATATATATTTTATGATGCTTATTTAATTCTTTTAGAGACAGATGTCCTTCAGAGCTGGTAGTGATAAAACCAGCAGTAAAAGTAATAGATTTGCTATGTTAGGTGAAGGTTTGGCCAAAATATTATATAATGCTATTCAAATAGCAGCAGATGTAAAACTAAACTTTCAGATCTTTATTATGAAGGAGGCAGCACATATAATATCTCCATTCAAGCATTAAACAGCTGGTTTGAATTCTCTGGTGCAAGTAGACTTTGCAATATAGATGTCTCTCTCTGCGATCAAGACTCAATCAGAGTAGGATTCCAGACCCTCTCATGAAGTCAGCTGTCTGTTTAAGTGATTCGATTGCCCCATATAGTTTCTCTTCCAGGGAGGTGGGTGTGGACCACATTGCTCTTCTCAGGTCTGTGTACTGGGGGCAATCCTGTAGAACATGTTTTGTAGTCATATTGTCCAGTGGCATAGGCTGGCTGTACCTATTTTGAATTTGGTGAACATGTGATTTCTCATTCTATTGTGGCCAGTGTGTAGGCGAAGTATGATGATTTGATCCCTCCTTGATAGTTGATGGTATCCGTCCCTTTTGTTATGCTTTGGGTGTTCTCGTTTCCATTTTTCATGGTACTGACCTTTGAGGATGGATTTGGCTTCATCATAACTAAGCGGATGGTTCTCTTGTGGTAATTGCCCTCCCTCTTTAGCTAATTTGTTTTGCGCGTTCGTTCCCATGTATATTACAGTGTGATGGTATCCATTGAAAGACTACTCTCTGGAAGTTATTGCATAGTTGATCCAGGGCTGTTCTCAAGTCATCTAGTTCATTGTTCTTGGGGCTTTTTAGAGCTTATAGTACTGACAGTGCATCAGTCAGAATCCCCAATTTATTGTGCATGTTATTTTTGTGTTGAATAGCCAGTGTTGCAGCATCTCTGAGGGCCTCAGTTTCTGCTTTAAAGTTATTTGAGAATTTCCTAGTAGCTATTGACTTGATGATCTCGTCCTGGTTATTCAGCGTCAAGAACACACCACCTCCTCCATTTCTGGTGGCATTTGTAGCAGAGTCATCTGTGTATATGTGGGACCAGGAGTCCTGTGGACAGGTATTGTGTGTTTTTCTGCTAGGTGTTTTCTTTCTGTGTCTGATTGGGTGCCTTTTTTCATGATTCCTGTTATATTTTCCTTAAGTTCTGGTATTTTATGTTTCTTATGAGGAGACATATCAGATGGGCCCAAGGTTTCGGTATTGTTTGGGAAAGTACTGGGTCTCCAGTAGTTAGTTCATTGCGATTGCAGTAAAGTTGCTCCTCTTTAGCCGTACAATTCCAAAACCAGTTATTCTTTGGTGCATGGGGTGGGTGGCTAAGGAGCCTTCTATATTTCTCTTGTTGCAATACTTTAGTGACACGTTTGTCACCTAAGGGTTGTAAACCTGTTACTGTTTCTAGAGTCTTGATAGGTGTAGATTTCATAGCACCAGTGATGATATGGGCAGCTTGGTTCTGTTAATTTTGCTAAGGTGTGATTTAGAAGCCATAGCCCAGGCTGTGACTCCATACTCTAGGACTGGTCTTACTCTTCCTACGTATAGTCGCTTCAAGATAGTGCTGTCTGCTCCCCAGTCCGTTCCTGCCAATTTCTTCATAATAGTTCATTTCTGGCTTTTTTCTTGCTCTGTCTATCTGATTTTTCCAAGTCATTCTGCGATTCATGGTGACGCCAAGATATGTTGGGTTTTGGTCAATAGGAAGTGTATGGTCTTTTATCTTCAAGTTTGCAGAGAGTGTGTTTCTTGAGAGGCTGAAAATTGTATATGTAGTTTATTTTTTTTCATTAATTGGTAAGAACCAGGTGTTGGTCCATTTTTCAAGCTCACCTAGGCCATTTTGCATCCTGGATACAGCCACGGGCATACTTTCCTCGCAAGCCCATAACGCCAGATCATCTGTGTATATTCAATATAGATGTGCATAAGCCTATTTTAATTCTATTGTATGGGCTATTCTTCAATCCATAGTGTATTTCTCTGTCAACCTGAACAGCTGGTCTTCTGTAGAACTGCATTTTCTGAAGCAAAGTTTGTTTAAACTCTCATCTCATTCTTTTATCATTCTCTCTACAACTTTGCTCAGGCTAAATTTAATTTAACAAGATGCTATGGTTGCTTATTTATAAAATTGTTACTCTTCAGAATGTGGTGACTGTGTACAATTCTCTAAGTCATTTCTATTTGCTAGGGGCCTGTACCTTTACATAATGGACTCAGGTATGCTAAAATGTCATTATGGATTTTGTCTGATTCAGGAAACTTTATAAGCCTCATATATTCAGACCTTGTTGGAGTTCGTACATGAGCAACTTCAGATATGAAGGTACTTGAGATTTTGGCTTTCTTTTGTCTTGTACAGTGCACACACTTCAGGAAATTTCCTCTTTTTTTTTTTTTTTTTTTAATTAATTTTAAATTAGGGCGTAGTCCAAGATACTACTCCTCTTATCTGAATTTTTGTTCTAGCAGTTTTCAATTCTTTTAAAGATATTTTATCAAATCTCGCCATTTGTCTCTGTTCTGTGCAAGCAGCTCTATCTCATTGAGGGAGCCGATTCCTGCTCTTGCCTCTCTCATCAATGTTCTTCTCAGTGTCTCTCTGGGTCTTCCTCTTTTCCTCTTACCTGTTGTTTCCCACATGAGGGCCTGCTTTGCTATTCGGTTATTATCTCTTCTCATCACATGTCCAACATATGACCATCGTCTTTTCTTTATTACTAAAGATATTAGTGGTTGATTGGCGATTTCTCTAATTTCCTCGTTTGTTTTGAATTCATTCCACGCTATACCAAGTATTTTCCTTAGACATTTATTTTCGAATGCGTTCAACCTTGTTATATAAGAGATGTAATTAGAGCTAACTCAAGCTGACATTTTTATACAATTATCATTGGCAATTTTGGAGGCATGGACTGTAGAGTCATATTTGAATCTTCCAGCAAATATGTATATGTCCCAAAGGGAAAGAAACATAATTTTCGCAAAACTGTAGACCAGATCAGATTCGTAACCAAGCTACAAGAGGAGGTTGATTATAGGTTTATATTTTTACAAAATTGTCTTTGTCTGGATATTATTGTTCATTTACATGATTCAAGTATTCATATCCTTATTAGTTAACTATGTTGTTCACAGGTGCCAATTAAAGTTGTATAATAATTGATTGTTTAGTCTTTTTTTTAATTACCACTTAGTCTCAGTTTTATTATTTTCACCTCCAGCTTGACCTCAGTCTTTTCATTGTTCATGCTCAAAAGCTGTGTGCTGAAGTCTAGAACATCACCAGGTGAAGCCTAGAACATCCCCAGGTGAAGCCTAGAACATCACCAGGTGATGCCTATAAGCATAAAACACAATATCTTGCAAGCATCAAATTCAATTACGAATGTCAAGCTTTATTGTTCACCAACTCATTTATCTATTCAACATTCAAAGTTTCACTTGTTCATAGTCTGAGACACAAGAAAAGTAAAAATATATCAGATAATATCTAAATTGTAAAACAATCAAAGTCTAATATCTGAATAATAATTTTCTAAAATGTATTTACCGATTCTTTCTCACTGAAATAGGCTGTAGCCTGTAAATAATTACCAGTGTGAACACTTTAAAGTTAACATGTAGCAATGTTTAGGATAATTACATGCACACAAAACGAAGCTAATGGGCTGAAACACTTGCTCGATTCTTCTGATGTTGATCAGATTGCATCCTGGTGTGAAGCTGTGTAGTTTCTATTACTTCACTTTGCAACTCAGTGAGTCAACATTCATCTTCCTGTTGTTTGGGACTGCTTCTCTAGTTGCTGACATTTTCTTGACACTGAATACAGATTTAACCTGGTTGGGGAGTCTTATTTTATCTCCCTGAACAAGTGGCCATTTGAGCATTCAACATCACTGCAAAGTAAGCACATAGTTCTAGTTTTCTGTGCAAAGAGGGTGACTAGAGGACTTGGAGGAAGCTATTTCTGTCTCAAGGTCAGTAACTGATGAGCCCCATAGTTGATAATATGTGGCTGTTTTCCTTCGGCTATCTGGCTGGATCAGCGGTGGAATTGTGCAATTTCATTTGTAATTAATGAACAACATATACAGATTGCTAGCCTAATTCTAAATGCTGATTTAGTTAAAAGTTTTAAGGTTACAAAGAACAGTCTTTGTCCTTACGTTAACACCTTAATCATTCTTCTTCTTTTACCTTTTAGCTCCTGGTGGAGCATAGGTCTTCAACAAACACTTTCCAAGTCGTTCTGTTTTTTGCCATTCTTTTAAGATCATTCCATGTCTTCCCCATCATCTTCATCTCTGCTTCTATCTGTCTTCTCCAAGAATTCTTGGTCTTCCTCTTTGTCTTTTCCCTGGGGATTCCAAAAGGGCCTGTTGTGTAATACTCTCAGTTGGCTTCCGTAGTGTGTGTCCTATCCATCGCCATCGTCTTCGCTGTATCTCTTATCCACTGGTATTTGACCGGTACATTTCCATAATTCCACGTTAGTGACTTTGTCCTGCCATTTCCATCCCTTTATTCTGCGCAAGCATCCATTAATGAAAGTCTGTACTTTCGTGATTGTCAATTTTGTCATTCTCCATGTTTCACAGCCATATAATAGGACCGACTTAACATTTGAGTTGAAAATTTTTATTTTTGTATTTAGCCTAATTTCTTTGGATTCCATATGTTTCCCAGTGCAATGAAAGTTCCTCTTGCTTTTGATATCCTTATTTGGTATCATTTTCTGTTCCTCCCTCTTTATCTATATTACTGCCCAGATATATATAAGATTGTACGTCTAGTAGAGGTATTTCTCCTAGTTTTATATGGTTATTGCCAACTGCATTAATTCTCATAATATTGGTCTTATCTCTATTAATCTTTAGTCCTAGCTGTTGTGATCTCTCATCTAATATACTCATTTTATCCTGCATCTGTTGATGGCTGTGTGATAGGAGAGCTATGTCATCAGCAAAGTCTAAATCATCAAGTTGTTTGGTCAGTGACCACTGGATCCCATTTCTGTTGTTTTGAGTTATTTTCATAATCCAATCTATGGCCAGTAGAAAGAGAAATGGAGACAGGAGGCATCTTGCCTTACTCCTGTTCTTATTTCAAATGCTTCTGTAAGCTGTCCTTCATGCACCACACTACATTTTGTTCCTTCATACATTGTTTTTATCAGGTTAATAAACTTTATGGGATTCCGTAATGACTCAGCAACTTCCAAAGCATTCTTCTGTCTAAACTATCAAATGCCTTTTCGTAATCTATGAATCCAATATATAGTGGGGATTTTAGTTCTAAACTTTGTTCAACTATTATACGTAGGGTAGTTATTTGATCAGCACATGATCTGTTCTTCCTAAACCTGCTTGTTCATCTCTCAAGTGTTTCTCTATAGCCTCTTTTAGTCTCTCCAGAATGATTCTGCCTAATATTTTTCCTGGCACTGATAGTAGCATAATTCCCCTAATTTGTGCACTCCTGTAAACTTCCTTTCTTTGGTAGTTTGATCATATAACCTTCTCTCCAGTCTTTAGGTATTTCTTCCCTCTCCCAAATTTTATCCAATAGATCCTGTAACATCTTGGTAGAGGTGTTAATATCTGACCTTAATCATATGTAACAGAAATAAAATATACCTAATTTACTGCACGGATGAACAATTTTGCTGCAACGGACAATAGAAACATGTTGAATTAAAGTGCCTCAGGCAACTTCTTACTAGAATAAAGCTATAGAACTATTGGGATAGCAGAATCCACGCAGTGTTTTTTGCTGTGCGTGTATGTTTTTTTTAAAAATATGTTCTAAATTATTAGAGTATGATATTACTCATATTTACTACTATAAATATGGCTAATATCACTATTTAAAACAGGTAAATGAATTTAAATATCTGGGAACACTATTAACCTCAGATGGTAGATGTACAACAGAAGTGAGATGCAGAATGGCTCAGCCAAAAGCAGTTAAAAAAAAAAAATGAGGGTACTGAGCAATTCACTTTTGACAATAGAAGCAAGAAAAAGAGTTCTTAAATATTATGTAGAGCCAATCTTAACATATGGATGTAAACCAAGGACAATAGGACAACAGACAAGGAAATCACTGGAGTCTGTAGAATGTGGTTTTACAGAAGAATGTTGAGAATACCATAGACAGCATAACAAGAGTAATGAAAACGTTCTGAACGAGGCCAAATCAAAGAGAGAGCTAATTTCCAATAATAGGAAGGAACAATCATCATTTTTTGGCCATGTAATGAGAAGGGATTCACTGAAATATAGTGACAACTGGGAAAGTTGAGGGGTAAAGAGATAGAGGGAAGCAAAGAGAAAAGATACCAGACAGCTTAAGAGAATGGCTTGGCAAAAGGTCAACAACAGAAATGATAAATAACTGTCGAGATTGGAAGTTGTGGAGAGACATGTTCACCTATGCCAGCAGGGCATGGTACTTGATGATGATGATATTACTATATAATTCAAGCAAAAGATAACTGGCTTCAACTTTGAATAAATTTATAAATATGATATACTGCAAATAAGGTCATAAACACTATTCAACAGTATAACAAGCATATAATTATAGAAAGTAGATGTAGAGCGTAAAATATACAGGGTCCACTTTAAAATACAAGATCAGGAAAACTAATCTCTTTATTGTACCTCAATCAAAGGTTCTTGTGATATACATTTATTACGCTTCTTAAATTGTGGGAGAAACAAACTAATATATATATACACATACACAGGCACATACACACACACACAGACAGACAATCATCTACAAATTATTGTGGGTAGGCAGAAAATAAAACAGGCAAGCAATATGCAGATGAAACATTGGTGTCATTCACAAAAACAGACAAGTTGGTGACTGCAGTTATGTACATTATTTACAATTCAAAGTATATGGCATACCACTAAGCTATTCTCTTGGATGGATGAATGAAGGAGCACTAAAGATGCAACACAATAAACAAGCCATTGTATTTTACAGCGTCAGCACCTAGAGCTCTATACAATGGAGATATTTAAATATAAAATAACTACAACTCTTAGAAGCTTTTTTTCTCCCCCTCTTTCTCTATTTCCTCGCGTATCACACGTATGATATAACATACTTTGAACAATAGTTTACACTCCTTGCTAATCTTCATAGTGAAAATAAAACAGATGAGGAATACAATGCATCCTTTCACTTTTGCTGTTTTTTATGGCAAAAATAATTCTGAAGAATTGCATCATTTACTACTGCCAGCATGAAGTAGTGGTTGTAAAGTTGTGTTCATCTACTGACTAGGCAGGCTTGGGAATCCATAAAAACATCTATGTTATTGATAAATATTGCTACTAACACTATGCTACTAACACTATATTCCATGTTTTATTTCCTTCCTTATTTGCTTTCCAGAGTCGAGGGGAGGATATAATTTGCGATCTTATGCTCTTCTGTTGGCCTCCGTTGCTATGTTTCCTGGTGTTTCTAATATTCCTTCAAATCATCTTTTTTGTGGTTGGCCCTTGAATCTAGTGTTCTCGCTACATTTATTAAAGGCTAGTTGTGTTGTTTCTTTTGTCTTTATATGCAACGAATTATATATTTTATTATCAACAGACAAGAGGTAGGGTCGATCCCAACTGACGGCTTCCGGTTCACCCAGCCTTTAATGGGTACCGGATTTTTTTATTCTTTTTTTCTGGGAAAGTAAAGCGGCAAGGGCGTAATACCGACCACATTACCCCAAAAATCATGTGCCGAAGGTCTGTAAAATTTATGGTCACTAACACCATGTTCCCTATACGCCACTTGGCGTGATGGGGGTACTTTACTTTTTTTTTTTTTAATTGTTGTGAAGTTGACATTTAGTTGTCCTTAAAGTTATTATGGTGATGAAGTTCTTTTTGCATCCATTTCATTCTTACTCAAAAACTATTGTCTTTATTTTTGTTTCTAGTCACCTGTGCCATCTGTATTCAACTATTGTTCCTACTTTTAAAACTCCTGAAATCTTAAGTTTACGAATGTGGAAATCTGCAATATAGACCTGGACATAAATTGTTAGTGTTTGATTTTGACTGGAGACGGAGAGGGTCACAGGGCATACAATAACTTTTATGTGAGATACCAATGAGTGATTTATACAATTTTTCATAATTAATCATTATTTTCATACATTCAGGAAAAATGGTGTCCATGTTCGCCAGGCCTTTAGAGAGCGCCATTACTAAAACTATTTTTTTGTTGTTTTGAAAGTTCTGTTTAGTAAGGTCTTTTCAATTTATTTGAATGAATTGAAGTAGGAGAGCAACTATTATTTGCAGTGATGTCATTTAAAATTGCCACCTATGCAGCGGATAATGGCTAGCATGGAGTCTGGTCTTGCTAATGACACAAACTGACATCACAATATATTTTTATTTGCAGTAGTCAGTCGCTTAAAATTTTCAATTGCTGTGTTTGTTTTCATTGTGTTTATTCAAGGGAACTGCAATGTGGAAGTGACTGGATGAAATATTCTCTTTTCAATGAAAGCCATCAGGAATCATTGCTTGTGCAGTTACATAGGATGTGCGCTGAGGTCAGCCTTGTACACAGAATTTACTGACACATTTGAGAAAGAAGTAACAAGTGACGTAGCAGATATGGGGAATTCCTCACTGCAATGAAACTGCTCCCATGAATAGAAAGAATAGCCTCATACTTGCCTATATAATGGGGACTGGGTGGTCTAGAAGTAAGACGTCTGCCTCTGGACAGGAAAGTCCCAGGTTCGATTCCCACTACAAGTGGTGAAAAAAAAAAAAAAAATCAAACCTGTGGTTTCTTTGAGGCTTTACTCTCCCCTGTCTTTGGGTTATGAGATCCAATGTCGAGCCCTCTCGGAAAACAGCGAAAAACAGGAGGTCCTGTGTACACTCATGCACGTTAAAGGACCCATGGCAGTTTTAAGTCGAAAATAGTAGACCAAAAATGGCTCCTGAATGGGCAAAAATTCTTGTGCAAATCTACCCATCCATGTGTTAGCTGCAGATATTGCGGCGAATAAACTAGACACAACGCATCCCTGTCCACTTAATGTCTGAGCACTAAGAAGAGAGATGTCTGTATATACGTAGCGTTTTTTTTTTTTTTTTTAAACAATTATGGAATGCTCTGCCCTAGGTTATATTGAAACAGTAAAATGCCTAAATATTTTGCAATAAATTAAAAAAAATAAATAAATAAAAACGTTATAAAAATAATTCTCACTATCAATCAAAACAGTGGCAAAAAAAATGTGACCTATGGTTTTACTTATGTGAATGCCATACCTGAATTAATTGAATAATACATACTATTGCCACCATTATAGTTTAATGCAACCTTTATGCATTAAATGTACCTTATTTACAAAGTGTACTTATTTTAATGTAGGAACAATGTATTTTGATGCATGTTGATTTGTCATAAAAGAAACTGATGACCACACATTGTTCAAAGTGATAGAATTAAGATTCTTTTGGGTATGTGGATCCCAGGTAAGAACTGTCTGATTGCATCCCATAATATGTAAACAAACAACAAAAGAGGTTATGATGGGATCCTCATGCCATTCCCATAGAAATGCCCCTCCTGACCTCAGAAATTGAATAAATTCTGTATTAATAGCCCCCCCCCCCCCCCGCTCCCTCTTAAATTAGTTATTCAAATCATGTGTTCATATCAGATACACTAGACCAAAAGGTGTGGATAAGCTTAAATTGTGGAAAAAAATTGCTTCTATATATTGTGAAGTGATGTACCATCCAAAAAAAAAGATGTTTTACTAGCTGTTTAATTATGAATAATCTTTAATTGTTCAAGTGACATCCATACAGAAACATTTACGTCAGATGTCCATCAATGAAATGTCAACTTTGGTCATACATTTAAAATGACACATGCTTATGGTAGAGTGTTCTCTCCTCTAACATTCTCAATCAATTAATTGTATAATGTATCTCCAACCAGTATTACACACATGATAATAAAAAATGTGGGTATTTGAAAACAATTGTATACACCAGCAGCGAAAAATAAATAAAAATGTGATGTACCATGTTCTAAAATAGAAATACACACACAAAGCAGCATCGTTCATGAGTTTAAAATAACATCTGTCTGGTTTTTAAATCAGCACTGGCAACTGTTGAAATAATGCTATAGCTGAGTTGTTTTATGATGGCTGAAGGTGTTTGAAAGAATCAACTTTATAGCAGAACTGACAGACCAACATGCACCTAGTTTATCTCACTGTACAGCGAAAATGTATCCATAACATAGTAATACAAACTTATAATATTTCAGTGTCCACTTCAGGAAGTTCCAGAATCTAAAACATAAAACGGCAATTATATCAACATAGTGAACTTGTAAAGAAAATAATTAAAATATTTTAAGGTATAATTGAGGCTAGAAAAGTGTAATGAGTTTTTGTTTTGTTTTTTAATTGAGGGAAAAGTTCACATGTTTTGTATTTCTGCTTTTCCAACATTACAACAGGAACTAATACACTGGGTTATATAGAGACTGTATGCTTTCTAGTAGTGCTACATATATATATACATATACATCATTAAATGTTCACTGCACATCCACCACATATATTAAATGTCTACTAGATAATCTAGAATATGCTTAAAGTATATATATATATATATATATATATATATATATATATGCAAAGTTTGTGCAGTAATCATGAGTAAACGGGTATTAATCACAAAAATATACCAGTCACTTAGAAATTAACAGCAGGAAGTAGCACAAGCAAACCATACAGTACATTCATTGTGTTTAGACTTCTGTTTTCAAAAACTAAACAGTATACGCAACAAAATTCTTTATCTTTTATTACAACTGTTGCACTGTAAGAAGAAAAAATCTGAGTATAGTCATAACATATAACTTTAATATGTTGCAGGTCAGTATATAATCTGTTTGAAAGTTAATGTGCCATGTACAATAAAGGAACAATTGACTAACATTACACACGTCTTCTTCTCTCAACAAAATTTTTTATTGAAAATAATGGGGATTGGCAACGACTGCATGTCATGGTTTTAAAAAATAACTCGGGGGTAAGAAAGCATGCAGAATAGATGTTACACTTGGTATGAAACAATATAACAAGAGCAGAGTAAACCAACACAACCTCTGAGAGTTTCACATCAGTTACCTGTGTGCAACTGCCCTATCAATAATCAGTAAGATTCCCAACAAATATTGCTGCCTTACAAACCTGAAACTATATGTTAAAGGTTTAGTATTAATGCTCTGAAAGTAGTTTTGTGTAATTAACCTAACCAGAAGCTGAGACAGTAACACGTATTATGAGATACATTGTAATGGTAAAACTGCATATTTATAAAGTTGACACCAGTTTTCTTTATATTAAAATGTAAAGAAAAGTGAAATGAGTTACCAGAGAAATTCTACTGGCACAATAAAAAAAACAAAAAAACTGATAACATGTACATGAAGGCAATTCAAATAGAGGGGTATAAACAAACTCTGATGAATGGTTTAGCAATTCTTTGAGTCAGAAGGACAATCATATGCAAGGGCATACAACACCTTGACAAAAATAACTAGGAAAGGAGAAAAGCAGAGGACAGGTTATTTATGTGGAAGCAATTAAACCTTTCACAATTAAAGTCTTTCCACCCATATGGACTATTACATGAGATGAAATTGTTAATTTTCGAATGAAAATATGCAACTGTATTAGTTATGGACAAATTATGCTACTTGTAGTAACACAAATGGATGACAATTTCTGCCTACAAATTGTGCACTGTGTGGCAAATCAAACACTGATGACAGATACTGTATGTAACAGTTGTTACAAAGCAGACCAGACTATTGAGGGTAAAAGAAGTATTTGCCAGCTGGATCCTCACATTTTTGCACCAGCATATAGAACCATAATCATTACTGTGTCCATTAACATTCCAAACTCTTGAGTGATCACTCAAGACAGTGCATAAACTCAGTAGTACCAACAAGAGCTGGTGAATTTTTAATCAGCTGGAAGCCAATAATAAAAACAATTCATTTGACACCTCATATTATAAAAAAAGAAGAATGAAATTTTGTTGAAATATTTTGCAAGCAAAACACAAATAATATATAAGGACAGACATACAAATTGCTAGTTATATTACAAGCCTTTACATACAAATGTGATTAGTAAAGTTACCACAATGGCAACAGATTCAGATTTCAACAAACTTCAAAGCAACAATCAAATGATGCATGAATGCTGTCGGATAATTCCAGATATTATGATGAACAAGAATTTCCACCACATTAAAATAAAAAGTAATTTAAATCTTTGCCCCAAAGCTCATTCAAACTGCAGGCATGTGACAAAACCAAATAAACCATTATTCTTTCTTTAACAAACCCACGCCCTATAATAAATACACTGTAAAAAATAAAGAGCAGCACATGGTTCACTCTGTTCGCATAAGTGCAAGATTTATAAAGTACTATAAAAAAGTAAAAAATAACATGTATAATTCAGTAATTTATTATCTGGAAACACATGCGTAATTAAATAAAAAACATTTCCAGTATTAACAATTTTTGCGCTATTTAATTCCAATGTTATGATCAGAAAAAAACAATCAAATCTACAACATGACAGTTCTGCCAGTGTCCCTTTTCACTGTACATTACACAATGTCACTTTGAGTTATCTCAGGTTTGTTCTAAAGAGTCTTAACTACAAACAATATCCTCACAAGAATAGCTTTTAAGATTAACTAATGCCATTATGTAGTGCCCGCATCTCTGGAGGAATCATCAGTAAGGTCAGGTGCAGTGACAGAGTTTGTATCACTGGCATCTGAACTGACATGGCTGTCAGAGGACCTTGGATCTGGTTTAGGTTGATAATCAGTGACAACAACTGTGACATTACCAACTGTCACTGATAAATGTGATGGACGGCTTCTATCAACATTCTTTAATCTTGGCACGCTGTAATGGAATTCAATCAATGATTAATCTTCTTTCAGTTATATGACTAATATAAAAAAAAAGAAATAAAAACCACACACACATACATTTAAAATAATGAAGGTAAAGTACAAGACTTGAAACGGCGTCTTAGCACGCGAGTTTTCACCCATATGTGCTCAGCCGCCTATCCAGAAGTGTTTGGAGACTTCTGGATAGTGTCACTTCAAGCATCGAAACTCACGATGCAAGGCTGCATTCCTCACTTTCCCAGATTACTACCCTGGTACTCATTTCTGTCAATGGCTGGGATGACCACAGGGGTATTTTTTTTTCCAACTACAAGTACAATTCCCACTGCTTCCAGCAGGAATTGAACTCAGGTTCTCCAAACGTCGGTAGCCCAGTCGGGTGGTTTTCCCAACTAGGCTACCGAGGCCCCCTGAAATAGGAAAACTTACAGTGAACTTGCACAAGAAAATGACTGGATACTGGATTGTACAAATCTGACAATAACAATTCACAAGATTGAAAATGAGAATATTCACCATCTAAATATAATTTGTCAGCCTCTGAAGGCACAAATTTGACAACTTGTTCAGATATTAAACAACCATTTCTCAAATTCTTAGCATATATATCTCATATCAAAACAGCTAGAAAAGGACAAAATGTGATATGTATTGCAATGATAAACATATTAATGCAAAACATTAATTTATGAGAGCAACCATTTTAATGTAATCTTTCTCAAGACAGGAGTACATCCTGAGTTTCCTGCATTAACTCAGATATTTCTTGTCATATTTGGAATGTCCGACTTAGTCCAAAATATTTTCATGCCTCAGAATCTTCAATGCACGTCCTGATATATCATCATGTTATTAATTTCTAACCTGGATTTGTTTACTTATAATCACTGAATCTGTCATTAATTTTAATTAGATTGATAATCTATATACTATATAGCTTTAATTAAATTTTGTAAATGCCTGCTGGCTTAGATGATCATGTCTTTGCACAACTTTTGATCTTGACAGCTATTTATCATTTCTGTTGTTGACCTTCTGTCAAGCCATTCTCTTAAGCTGTCTGGTATTTTTTCTCATTGCTTTCTCTATCTCTTCATCCCTCAATTTTCCCAGTTGTTACAATATATTCCAGCTGTTTTCTTCTCATTACATGGCCAAAAAATGATGATCGTTTCCTCCCAATATTAGGAATTAGCTCTCTCTTTGCTTTGGCCTCTTTCAAAACATTTTCATTTCTCTTCTTTGCTGTCCATGGTATTCTCAACATTCTTCTAAATATATAACAATAAAAAATATGGACACTAGCATAATATTATCCTTACTTAACTGTACATTTTGAAGCATAAATGCTTCAACAATGAGACAATGTCTTACTGTTTGAGTTGCTGTCAGCACTTTTGTCCCTTCGTGAGGAATGTGATTTTTCCTTTTTAGGGGGTGGTACAAATTGCTGTGCCTTCTGTTGTGCTACAAGTTGGGGATTGATCCTTGGTTTTCTGAAGGGGAAAAGGTAAATGCAGTGACACATGATAGTGACCGGACGTTTTTTTTAAAGTACCAAAAACAATGATAGTAGTAATATAAAGTGGAAGAGATTCTGTTTCATTATTTTGTGCCCTGCAAATTCAAGAAAAATTTATAACAAATGTGTGTATTTTTGGAAAAATACTATGGTTATGAGAAGGCCCCAGTATCACTGCAACAGTGCCAGTGGAATCAACCAAATTAACATCTCATTGAATATCCAAACAAAGAAAGGCAGTTGCAGTCCCTATCATTGTATCCGGGGAGTGATGATTTGAGAGAGAGATGTTTTATTGTTTGATTGACTTCTGAGTGAGTCTTTGAGGATCTTTGAACAGATCGTCAGCTGATTGTTGTTTATTCGATCAGCTATTCTCTGTGGTGTCTACTCATCAGCTGTTAGCTTGAGATCATGTTGGTGTGACCTTCTCTGGAATGCTGTGTTCCTGCCCCCCGGCGTTAGGCTCGTGTTTGTAATCAGGTCACATACACATCCCCGGACTATTTGATTCTTATTAGCTTGACCCCTGCTCGGTCTGGTAGTACTTCTGGTTCATTAAGATGACCGTTGCGTTGTGTTCCGCGACAACTTTGTTGGTGGACTGGTTCGTGACACTTAGGCTAGATAATGAAACTGTGCACAGAGAACAACACTTGATGGTAAGTTAGCTGGCTTTTATTCATGCCACTTCAGACTTTCGTCACATATGTAAAAGTCAGGGCCACACTTGCAACACACTCTCTGCACTAAATTAAATTGAGACGCTCCCATCGAGCGCCTCACTTACGCTAATTACAATCTATCGGTCTATTCTGCCGTCTGCCTGTAGATCATTCTGGGTCTTGAGTGTCTACTCACTAACCTGTGTTTATCAGCTGGTTGACTATCTCTCCAACGAAGGCTTTACTCCACTAATTCTGTGACCATAATTCTATCTATTGGGCTAAGTTCGTCTCTACGGCTGCTCCTAAGAAGCGCACGTGCCCCTGTGGCTACCTTCTCCGCGAGCTCAATTACAACTCCTGCTCTCTATAATCTCGAATGTCCGACTCTTTCCTCATGTTCTCAATCTTGAGTTCTTCCAATCTCTCGAAACTGACTAATTTCTCTCTATGTTATGTGTCTATCCTTAAATTTGGCTTATCCATCCAATCAGCATCTTCCTGCCCACGTACGTCTGACCACCCACTCACTTATGGAGATGGCCTTCATGTTTTTGCATGTTAATTCGACCTCTTTATTACACTCCCGCATCTGTCTGTCTGGTTCCCTTGACATTGTTCTACTTTTGGACCTGGCCTCTGTTTATTTAATTCTCTCCTTATATCCGTGCATTGCTTTGTCCCATTAGTGTCTGGAGATGACCTCCCACGTTCTGCACGCCTTTTTCCTGGCCTATCCTCTGTTATTACTGTGACTACGTTTTTATCTATTTTTCCTTGACCTATCTTTACACATTTTGTCTCGCCTATTCGCCCCCTCACTTCCGGATCATTCTTTCTGACCTGCTCTCTATTTTCTCCTTCACTCTCTCTATCCTTTTCTTCCTCCTCTTCTACATCATAGCAAACACAGCACACGTCAAAGACATAAGGCATAATATAGCACCGACAGTGAACGCATCTGAACAGTCCGTCATACAATATCATCATTCATCATTAGCAATCTGTATATATAAACACCATCTGGATGAACACACAGCAGCAATCTGTATATATAAACACCATCTGGATGAAACACACAGCTCACGGTGCACACAGAGCACTACTTAGTAGCTCCGGCAGCAAGCCAGACTTTAATTATAAGGAAACTGCAACAAGGAACACTTTTCAACAGTGTTTCAACAGATCCCTGTCGCCCATCTGCCATATTGACCAGAATCCTGTGTCTATTATTAAAAAAAAAAAAACTACGTATCAAACACAAATGTTAACATTTATCCTCGATGTACTTTTTAAGTATTTCAATTACTTTTTAAACTGTAATTCTCCCAAAGATTTGTATGAAAAGGTCAATAAAATGTAATTTCTCCAATTACACGTTTCCCAATTTTATGAAATTAAAAAAACTGTAATTTACAATGATGTAATCAAATTTGGACCTTGTCCGTCCCTTGCTGCTAGACATTTCATAGGGCTCTCATAGTGTTTTCGCTATCCATCTCTATTCTTAGCAGATGTTCAATCTTATCTAATGAGTCTATGCCTGCCAACTTTGTTTCTCTTATAAGTGTTCTTTTCTAGTGTATCTCTAGGTCTTCCTCTTTTTATGTATCCTGATGTTTCCCACAGAAGAACCTGTTTCGGAATTCTCTTGCCTCTTCTCAACACATGCCTGACATATGTCCATCTTCTCTTCCTAATGGTAGATGAGATCATTGGTTACATAGCCATTTCTCTTAACTCGGTATAAGTAATATAATTATAATAATCTAGGGTTAAACAATGGTAGCATTACATAGTAGTAATACAAGTTGAATGAACATAATTTAAACTTCTCCACTTTGCCCAAAGATGTCCCATGGACTAGATGTGGAAAAAGAGATGTCTTACCCCTAACCCAAATGCTAGGCCTCATATTTATCTCTAGTTAATGCTAATATGTATTATAAATGATTGACAGCTAAAATGTCCCCATACAGTCCTGTGTATTTTTCAATTAAAAAAAAAATTAATAAAATAAAAAACTATTATAAAAAAAACAACCATATTAAATTTACACAACGATAGTATATTGAGATGCTTGTCATTTGTTGTCTTCATGATGCATCCAGGTATAGTGACATTAAAGTTGTCATAAAATCAATTCTCTATCAATTGCAGTCTTTTCTATTCAAACAAACCACAAACCTGGTAGAAGTTCCCTTTCTCACATCACACATTTCACATTTATAAGCCTCTGGAGAATTTTTGTATGTGCATACACTACAGTCCCAGAATCCATCCTCCAACACTTTTGCTTGTCTTTTTGCCTAAAAATAATTTTATTAAAAAAAAAAAAAAATTAAAAGGTCTGCAAACAGGTCAAGACAGATATATATATTAAATAATTTGGTATGTGTGAATTAAAAATTAAGAAAAGTACTGCAATAATGGGCTGTGAAGTCAATTATAGATTGCACACGCTTAAAAGTAAACATTTTAAAAAGGCATATGGGAACATAGCATCAGTGTCCATTTTTTAATTATGTGGGCACATATAATATGATAATGTGGTTTGTATCACATCTTGGCACCCTTATTTTCCAGAAAAGCTCTAGTACTCATTTTTAGGGTATTGGTGAACCATGAAGCCTTGTTGGTCTAAAAAATAAAGTTTGCCAAATCTAGGAATTGAACAGTCTCTTCTGATCAGCAGTGAACACACTAACCACTCAAAAGAGGCCCCAACAGTTAGTATACATTCTAATTAATATCTATTCTACTAAAATATAGTCAATAGAAACCAACTGTGGGAGACGACGAAAATATATTATTATTATTATATTAGGCAGAATCAATCTGGAGAGACTAAAAGAGGCTATAGAGAAACACTTGAGAGATGAACAAGCAGGTTTTAGGAAGAACAGATCATGTGCTGATCAAAATAACTACCCTACGTATAATAGTTGAACAAAGTTTAGAAATAAAATCCCTACTTTATATTGGATTCATAGATTACGAAAAGGCATTTGATAGTTTAGACAGAAGAATGCTTTGGAAGTTGCTGAGTCATTACGGAATCCCCATAAAGTTTATTAACCTGATAAAAACAATGTATGAAGAACAAAATGTAGTGTGGTGCATGAAGGACAGCTTACAGAAGCATTTGAAATAAGAACAGGAGTAAGGCAAGGATGCCTCCTGTCTCCATTTCTCTTTCTACTGGCCATAGATTGGATTATGAAAATAACTCAAAACAAGAGAAATGGGATCCGGTGGTCACTGACCAAACAACTTGATGATTTAGACTTTGCTGACGACATAGCTCTCCTATCACACAGCCATCATCAGATGCAGGATAAAATTAGTATATTAGATGAGAGATCACAACAGCTAGGACTAAAGATTAATAGAGATAAGACCAACATTATGAGAATTAATGCAGTTGGCAATAACCAAATAAAACTAGGAGAAATACCTCTACTAGACGTACAATCTTATATATATCTGGGCAGTAATATAGATAAAGAGGGAGGAACAGAAAATGATACCAAAATAAGGATATCAAAAGCAAGAGGAGCTTTCATTGCACTGGGAAACATATGGAAATCCAAAGAAATTAGGCTAAATACAAAAAATAAAATTTTCAACTCAAATGGTAAGTCGGTCCTATTATATGGCTGTGAAACATGGAGAATGACAAAATTGACAATCACGAAAGTACAGACTTTCATTAATGGATGCTTGCGCAGAATAAAGGGATGGAAATGGCAGGACAAAGTCACTAACGTGGAATTGTGGAAATGTACCGGTCAAATACAGTGGATAAAGAGATACAGCGAAGACGATGACGATGGATAGGACACACACTACGGAAGCCAACTGAGGGTATTACACAACAGGCCCTTTTTTGGAATCCCCAGGGAAAAGACAAAGAGGAAGACCAAGGAATTCTTGGAGAAGACAGATAGAAGCAGAGATGAAGATGATGGGGAAGACATGGAATGATCTTAAAAGAATGGCAAAAGACAGAACGACTTGGAAGTGTTTGTTGAAGACCTATGCTCCACCGGGAGCTAAAAGGTAAAAGAAGAATACCTAATTATTATAATCAAGTTTCTATAAAAACAACAATGGGAACAGCGCAGGGTATACGAAGTTAAGATATTAATAAATCAGGGCTTTATATTAACTCCACTAAGGTTCACTACATACATGAACTACTTAAGGAAATGGCAAATTCAACCCACACGCACAAAAAATTATTCGCAGAAGACCTAGAAAAGATATATAGAAGAGATAAATATTAATCAACTAAAATATAAATCTCAGAGCACAACAACGCACAGGACTATATAGACAAGCAGCTTGGCATTAACAATAACAGTATAAAATTGAAGTAGCGAATGTTATGAGAGAAAAGACAGACACTAACACAAAGATATATAACAGCAATAAAGCAAATAGTAAAATCCAATATCTAGGCAGCCTGTTAACATACAATAACAAACAAGCAATAAAAATACTCAAGATGCAATAAAGAATGTTATGTATGGGTCAAATGGCACTATTCTATCTATCTATTGACCTTTCGAGCCGTAACCGGCCCATAGGGCGTAGACCAAGATACACCTTCTCCTATATGAATTTTTGTTTCTAGCAGTTTTCTTTTAAGATATTTTATCAATCTCGCCATCTGTCTCTGTTCTGTGCAAGCAGTTCTATCTCATTGAGGGAGCCGATTCCTGCTGCTCTTGCCTCTCTCATCAATGTTCTTCTCAGTGTCTCCCTGGGTCTTCCTCTTTTTCTTTTACCTGTTGTTTCCCATATGAGGGCTTGCTTTGCTATTCGATTATTATCTCTTCTCATCACATGTCCAACGTATGACCATCGTCTTTTCTTTATTACTGAAGATATTAGTGGTTGATTGGCGATTTCTCTAATTTCCTCGTTTGTTTTGAATTCGTTCCATTCTATACCAAGTATTTTCCTTAGACATTTATTTTCGAATGCGTTCAACTTTGTTTCTATATCTCTTGTTGTTTTCCAGCTTTCACACGCATACGTAAGGGTTGATAGTACATTTGATTTGAATAGCCTAAGTTTTGTGTTTGTGCTAATGAGTTTTGATTTCCACAACTTTCAAGGCTTCTGAAAGACATTGCTGCTTTAGCCAGTCTGATTCTAATTTCTTTGCTCGTATCCCCTTCTCGATCATGTGACTTCCAAGATAGATGAAGTGATCGATCTCTTCTACTGGTTTGTTTTCCATGTATATTTTGTCACTTGTTGGAATTAAACTTTTCATGACTTTAGTCTTTTCATGATTGACCTCAAGCCCAATTTTGCTGGCTATTGATGATAGTTCATTTGTGTTTTCCTGCATCGTTTTTATCTGATTGCTGATGAGAACTATGTCATCAGCAAAGTCCAGGTCCTCCAAATGGTCTCCTTGTATCCATTCGATGCCTTTATTACCAGTGCAGCATTTCTTCATTATGAAGTCCATAACAATTCCAAATAACAAGGGCGATAAAATACATCCTTGTTTAACCCCAGTTTCTATTGGGAAACATTCGCTCATTGTTGTTGCAATGGCACTATTGGTTAACAAAAAATCACAACAGAAGTAAAAAGTGTGAGCTTAATGTAATATTGACCATAATTGTGATGTTTTAGAGAAATGATGATGACAATAGAACACTTTACACAGAACTTTGCAGTAGGAGACAATCTGACCATCAGAAGTAGACCACCACCATCAAGCAAGTATTTCTGTCCTTTAACTTCCTGACAGCGAGGATAAGCCTGCTAGAGACACGACTTCCGGGTGTCAACTTCCTGCTCCATCTGAGCATATAGTATAAGATTCTAGATCCATGAAACTACTGATTGAATCTACCATGTATAACAAGTCTCAATTATCTGTCATAACCTCACAGTTATCCAGTTGTCTAATGGTGTTATTGGATAACCCCTGTATGGGAAAAGTGTGAACTTTCCACAGCCAGCAAGATGCCTTTCTGATTGTTTCAGTAATAGATTTAGTTGCTCTGGATCAAGTTTAGTCATAGCTGCTTTAATAGGTCGTACAGTAATATAGTTTCTAGACCTCTCACAGCCCTACTCAACCGAAGCCAAACTGGCACTGCTAGTCATTTTGTCCCAATGAAGATTTTGAGGAAAAGATTGGAGCACCAATGCATATTTTTGAGTGTAGTAATGATGACACTGACATAACATTCATTCCAGTGTTGTGCTATCAATGTCAAACTTGGACATTAGAATCTAGAACTGAAAGTACAAAAACATAAATTTATGTGAATTTAAAGATTTTGGTTTCTGACTCCAGAACCCTGCTCATACAATAGAGGAGTGAATTTTTTTATTTTAATTGTAATCACTACTGTTGAATGGGAGCCATGATAGCTCAGTGATTAGTGAACTGGACTATAACGGACAAGAGCTTCCAGGTTCACCAAGCCTTTAATGGGTACAGGATTTTTTCTGGAAAAGTTACACTGCACGGGCATAATAATGACCACATTACCCCAAAAATCATGTGCTGAAGGGGACACTATTGTACTACTGTATTGTCACACTCGACAGGAAAATTAGGGAACAGAACCCGGTCGTGGTTAATGCTGAGTCAACGTTTCATCTGCAATAACACCGATGAGAAAGATGCAGTCATCTATACAGACGGATCTGTAAGACAACACCAAACAAGTGCAAGGGCATTTACAGCATGCTTGGCAGGCAGAATAGTCTACGAAGACAGTGGTGCATACGTCATGACCACAAGTAGCATGACAATGGAGGTGATGGCAGTGATCAAGGCATTCAAATGGTTAGAGTCACAAGACTACACCCATGCATGTATACTGAGTGATTCGATGAGCATGATAAACAAAGTGGAGATGGGCTCTGTACACATGCAATGGGTAGAGTCGTTGCAGAAATCCAAAATATGTAAGGTCACTATTGTCTATGTCCCTGAAAATGCGGGAGTACGAAGAAATGAAAAAGCGGACAGGTTGGCTAGCTGTGCTGTCGTTGAGGATGGGCAACCAATGGATCGGACATCATCAATGCCCTGCGAGATGTAGAAAGAACAAAGGACTTTGACAAACACAGATCCACGTCAATTCTTCGGATGATGGAAATGGAAGTTAAGATGGGCACAGCCACAAAAGAGAAACTTAGTGGCCGTGTAAGAAGACTTATCACCAAAATAGAACTGGAGTTGTCAGTCGCTGGACACTGCGGGAATTGCTGAGGAGGGGATCTGAACACCTATGGACATGTTCGGAGGGGATCTGAGCACCTATGGACATGTTCAGAGGGGATCTGAGCACCTATGGACATGTTCGGAGGGATCTGAGCACCTATGGACATGTTCGGAGGGATCTGAGCACCTATGGACATGTATATTATATATATATATATTATATATATATATATATATATATATATATATATATTAGCGTATATTCATCTATATTCCTATGGCGTGATGGGGCTCTTTACTTTTACTGACTACTCTTGAATAATTATGATAATTACTTTGCTTAGATGTAAAAACACTCAGAAATACACTACCAGAACATGCATAATATGTGGGAACTAATAAACAGTATGACTATTAGAGACAGGAAGTAGTGGAAATTATTATCAAATTGTGTTTTCCATCCATAATGAATGACCAGATCATCCTTTTGCAGTTAAGACTCACAAGCAATACGATTTAATAGGATATTTTTCTTAAGAACTGGACTAGTTTATACTGTTTAACATAATAGTTATAATTGGTTAATTTCCTTTTAAAAACAGAGACAATATTTACGCTTAATATTATATTACATCTGCTACAATTATGCTCAACATACAATGCATAGAGAAGGCTCTTGTGGTCATTACGGGTAACAAACAGGACAATTTGTGTGGAGATGTCACCCAGCCAGCCTTGAGTTGATGAATGCTATTTTGAACTTAATAATATTGAGGTATAAAGGTGTAAGCTGTTAAAGGTGTCCGCTGTTAAAGAGTTCTTAAATATTATGTAAAGCCAGTCTTAACATGGATCTGAATCATGGACAATAGAACAAGCAAGAAATCACTGGAGTCTGTAGAAATGTGAAATGTGGTTTTACAAATGAATGTTGAGAATACCATGGACAGCTAAGAAATGTAATGAAAATGTTCTGAAAGAGGCCAAAGCAAAAAGAGAGCTAATTTTCAAAGTTAGAAAGAAATAATAATATTTTGGACATGTAATGAGAAGGGAACAGCTGGAGTATATAGTGACAACTTGGAAAATTGAGGAACAAAGAGATAGAGGGAAGCAAAGAGAAAAGATACCAGGCAGCTTAAGAGAATGACTTGGCAGAAGGTCAACAACAGAAATGATAAATAACTGTTGAGATCAAAAGTTGTGGAGAGACATGATCAGCTACACCAGCATGGTACTTGATGATGATGATAAAGGTGTAGGCAGCAGAAGAGGATGTTTCTTATTTATTTACTCTTACATTGCAAAGCACAATTGTGATTACAAAATGACACCTTATAATTTTTAATAAGTAATGTGGCACTCACTGTTCATGCCTCATACTAGGATACCATGAAATAGATTGTCAAGTTAAACTTCATTAAAATAAAGATTATTTAATGTTTCTTTTTCTTTTCATTTAAGAAAATCTGTTACTAGAATTTGGAATGTCATGAGTCACAGTCACAGTGATAATCTATCTATCAATCTTGCAGTTCGCCTGAAGTATTGTCTATATCTGCAATGTCATTTCCTGTATAAATTTTACTGTTTTTGTAATTCTTGCAGTGGCCCATATAGTTTTGTCTGTAGTGTTTATCTATAGGCTAATGGATTTTTCTCAGTCTACTATATTCAAGAGTCTTGAAGTATGTGTTCAGCAGTCTGGGGCATCTGTCCACTTTACATGTAGTTGAAGTGCCGATCTTGAATTTTGTAAACATGTGACTATGGAGTTGATTGTGCCCTGTTCTGAGGGGTATAATGATAGCTTGTTCTCATCTATTCATATTGTGAAAGGCATCCACATTTGAGGCTTGTGATCTTCTGATTGATTTTATTATCTGTTTCTTCTGGTGGTATGTAACTGATGCATCTGGTTGTGTGCCTGTTGAACCTTCCTTTGCCAGCTGATCTACTGTCTCGTTTCCTGGTATTCCACAGTGAGATGGGATCCACTGCAGGACGACCCTGTGGTGCTTGCAGAGTTCAGTCAATAAGGTCTGCAGATGTGGTAATTTTCTGGATTGTAGTGCCTGGAGTACTGATCTTGCATCTGTCAAAACACTACAGGCTGTGGGCTAAGATTACTGTTCAGCAGCTTTTCTGTTGCCATCTTCATTGCCTGAATTTCTGCACTGTAATGTGACAATATTTCCCTGTTGCTATGTTATTCATATCCCTAGTGTTATTTGGGTACTCTATGTATGCACCTGCTCCCCCATTCTTTACTGCATTCTGTGCTGATGATCGGTGTATACAAGACCCTTAGATCTTATTGGATTCTTGATCCAAGAAACTGAGATTGTTTTACGATGTAGACTAATCTGTTCCTCCTTGTCAAGTATTACTTTCACTTCTGTCCATATTTGTATCAACAATCTGGATTCCTTTGTCCAGGGAGGCTATTCTTGTATGGACAATAGGGGGCTAACAACTCCATTTTTGACAATAGAAACAAGAAATGGAGTTCTTAAATGTTATGTAGAGCCAGTTGCTGAACATATGGATGTGAATCATGGACAATAGGACAACAGACAAGAAAATCATTGGAGGCTGTGGAGATGTGGTTTTTTCAGAAGAATGTTGAGAATACCATGGACAGGAAAGAAGAGTAATGAAGATGTTCTGAAAGAAGCCAAAGCAAAAAGAGAGCTAATTTCCAAAAATAGAAAGAAACAATCATAATTTGTTTGTCAAGCAATAAGAAAGGAACAGCTGGACTATATTGTGACAACTGGGAAAGTTGAGGGATGAAGAGATAGATAAGAGAAAGATACCAGACAGCTTAAGAGAATGGCTAGGCAGAAGGTCAACAACAGAAATGATAATAACCATCGAGATTGAAAGATGTGGAGAGACATGATCACCTAACCAGCAGGCATGGTATTTGATGATAATGGCATCATAATGATTGTATCATTAAATGATGATCATTGAGGATGGATGATAATTCTTCTGAAGTGAAAGGAAATGTGAAATCACAGAAATCCTGTAACATGGCTGCGATAGAACAAAATATATTGGTAATTTAAGAGTTTAGCATCCTAAATTAATTCTACTAAACAGGTGATTTCCCCTGATGGACAGCACATATTTTAATTATCAACTATTTCTAATTTTTGTGCATTTAATTATATTACTTCAACAAGTTTTAGGGTATTCCTACCTAAACCTAACCCAGGGGGTCTTCTAATGACAAATTAGAGAATAATCAAATAAAGTGCAGCGGGACTCAGAGCATAAATAATTTAGGACACTAAACTCACAATTACCAATATATATTGTATGATAAAAAAAAAAAAAGAAATCGAGTACATTTAAAATTTATTAAATTAAAAGTAAGTTTTATTTAGACTACTATACTATACTAAATTACTACTAAAGACTAAGGAGTAAGAGTTACCATCTACATATCATGAAATGATAGATGATAATTTAAATAATTACAATATTACAAAACACAGTTATAGTAACTGTCTTAACTACAGTGATGAGTGAGTAGCGAGTGGTAAGGTCATCATCATCGAGTGTCATCTCCGCAACGAAGGTTGGCTACTATGCAGCGCCATTCTGCTGTCCTCTTGCTTTGATGGTGCAGGTTGTCATAGGCTGACTTGTCCATCTTTAGATGTTACTCATCCACGTTAGTCTTGGTCTGCCTCTTTTACCTTGTATTTTCCCTTCCAAGATTACTTTTAGTAGACTGTTATGTTTTTTTACATGGCCCTAAAATCACATCTTGTTTGAATTGTAATTAGTAGCTCTCTTTTCATTTTAGTTGTTTTAAGACTTCATTATTTCTTTTCTTTAATTTCCATCCAATTCTACCTATTCTTCTATATCACATTTCAGGGTTTTCAATATTCTGTTCTGTTTTCTTGTCTAATGTCCATGTTTCTGCACCATATAGAAATGTTGAGAAGATATAACATTTTGCTATACTTAATATTAGCCTTGGTGCTATTTGTTTTGATGTTAGTATGTTCTTCATGACATTAAAATTACTTTTTGCCATTCCTATTCTTTTGTTTATTTCAGTTTTACATTTTCCATCACTAGTTATAGTATGGCCAAGTGATTGTTGTTCTGAACTGTCTCCAGGTCTATTCCTTCAATTTTGATACCCACTTGTAGGTTTTGAGTATTTTCTTTGTTTAAGATCATAGTTTTAGTTTTTTTTATATTCATATATAATCCATATTTTTTGCTTGTCATGTTTATTTCATTAAGTAATTGTTGTAGATCTTTAGGATTTTCTGATAGTAGTACAGTATCATCAGCATATAGGTTATTGATTATCTTTCCATTCATGTTTAGGCCTGGCATCTCTGTGATGTTTTTAAAATTTTTGCTCAGTGTATAGATTGAACAAGCTTGGTGATGGATGCATCCCTGTCTTACTCCTCTTTTTATATCATTGGTGTAGAGTTCTCTTTGTTATATTTTATTATTGCTGTTTTGCTCCCAGTATAAATTACATATTAGTTGTATGTCCATGTCATCTAGAT
This sequence comes from Megaustenia siamemsis, assembly GCA_032433765.1. Lineage (NCBI taxonomy): Eukaryota > Metazoa > Mollusca > Gastropoda > Stylommatophora > Ariophantidae > Megaustenia > Megaustenia siamemsis. Next base: position 27,560,707 of record JAVIAB010000125.1, read on the forward strand.
GTATCTATTTTAGGCATTCTATAAGTTGTTGTGGTGTACTCTATCAAAGCTCTGGGGTAGTCTATGAAGCAGGCATATATTAGTTTGTTTACTTGTGTGTACTTTTCGATTAGTGGTCTCATGCTGAATATGGCCTCTCTTGTCCCACTATTTTTGCTAAATCCAAATTGCTGCTCATCTAATTCAGTACTGATTTTATTCTGAATCCTTCCCTGTATAACTTTTAGCAAGATTCTTGTAACATGGCTCATTAGGCTTATTGTTCTAAAGTCACTACATTCAACTGCACCATTTCTTTAGGCAATGCAATGAAAGTTGATGTTTTAGTTCATTTGGTATGTATCCTGTAGGTATATGTTGTTGCATATGTCTATAATCACTTCAATGCCAAAATCTTCTAATGCCTGTATCATCTCTACTGTATGCTGTTGGGTCCTGCTGTTTTTTTCCCTTTTTCAATGTTTTTATAGCTTTTTCCACCTCAGATTTTAAAATTTTATAGCCTGATGTACATTTTATAACTGGTTTCTTATCCCGTTGATCATGAAAATAGTTCTGTTATAAATTCCTGCCATCTATCTATAATATCTTTATACTCTGTTAGCATTTTTCCTTTTTTGTCGCAATGCATCCGCTTTCTGTGGCTTTTTTTTTTATTAGTCATTCTCTTTAATTCTGTGTGCATTCCTCTTAGTCTTGTTTTCTTCCATAGTTCTATTTCTATACATTTTGGATGAGCCAGTCTTCATTAAAAAAAAAAAAAAAAACTATCACTATTATCTACTGCTAATTTACACATTCTGTATCAGGTTTACGTTTCATTAACAAAATCGTTTTTACGATAGCGGCTTGTTAAACTTCTGATCAACGGTTCTATACCAAGCTGGAGAAAAATAATTCCTCCATCTTGGATACAACCGGACATTTTTTTTTTTTTTCATCAATAGCCAGCAAAATTGGGCTTGAGATCAATCATGAAAAGCTTAATTCCAACAGATGACAAAATATACATGGAAAACAAAACAGTGGAAGAGATCGATCACTTTATCTATCTTGGAAGTCACATTGATCGAGAAGGGGATACAAGCAAAGAATTAGAATCAGAATAGCTAAAGCAGCAATGTCTTTCAGAAGCCTTGAAAAGTTGTGGAAATCAAAACTCATCAGCACAAACACAAACTTAGACTATTCAAATTAAATGTACTATCAACCCCTACGTATGCGTGTGAGAGCTGGAAAACAACAAGAGATACAGAAACAAAGTTGAACGCAATCAAAAATAAATGTCTAAGGAAATACTTGGTATAGCGTGGAACGAATTCAAACAACGAGAAAATTAGAGAAATCGCCAATCAACCACTAATATCTTCAGTAATAAAGAAAAGACGATGATCATATGTTGGATATGTGATGAGAAGAGATAATAACCGATAGCAAAGCAAGCCCTCATGTGGGAAACAACAGGTAAGAGGAAAAGAGGAAGACCCAGAGAGACACTGAGAAGAACATTGTTGAGAGAGGCAAAAGCAGCAGGAATCGGCTCCCTCTATGAGATAGAGCTGCTTGCACAGAACAGAGACAAATGGTGAGATTTGATAAAATATCTTTAAAAGAATTGAAAACTGCTAGAACAAAATTCAGATAAGAGAAGGTGTATCACTGTATTTTGGTCTACGCCCTATGGGCCAGCTACGGCTCGAAAGGTCAATAGATAGTATTCTTTTGCCTTTTTGCACATTTTGCGTATTTCATTATTTATTTTATTGTATTGGGCAGTGTTCTTCACTTGTCTCCTTCTCTCCATTTTTTTTAAGATGGTGTAGTTATCCATTTTTGTTCTTTGTTTCTTTTCTTTTTTGGGTAAGGTGTCACAAGATTCTTGTATGCTGTTTTTTTATGCATTGCCATTTGGTTGAGATTTTTTCACCAGGATTTTCTCTTCTGTCTTGCTCAATTCCTTCTTCTAGCAGCTTCTGATATGTAATGTGTTCTTTACTTGTATTGTATAAGTAAGAATCTTTAACGTCTTTTTGATTTAAAACTGTTATATACCTAGTCCTAGTGGTATTGTTGTTGATGAATTAGAATTTTTTTGCTTGTTTCTCTTAGTTTGATTTTCATCTTTATCATTACAGGATTGTGATCTGGGTTAATATCTGCTCCTGGATAGGTTTTCAGTTTTGGCTTTCTTGGTGTAAGTTAGTGTAACTGTTAGCTAGGGGCCGAGTAAGTCATTAAGTCTGGTAAGTGTAAGCTTTCTTTAACAATTACACTCTAGAGGGTCAGAGTGCAGTAATAATGTGTAATAATACTACAGTACAGTAGTTACTGAAGTTACACTGTAACACTGTTACAGACTACGCTATCATACTAACTCCGTTAACCTATATGAGTTATTTTGATCATAAGATAGTAAAATAATACAGTTATTTTATTTCAGTTTGAGTTATCATGTTATGTATAAGTTATGTTCTGTTATAGTCATATTAATTTTAATTTTATTTAACTAACGTCTAACACTACTAACAGCAAATTAACTCAATTAACTACCTAAAAAATAAATACGTGATATTTTAAAACAAAATCAGAGCATACGGCAGTGTATTTTAATTTACAAATAAATAAAGTAATACTTATTACAAGATACCTCCAGAAGATCGTTTTTCGTCCATTGGAAAGATGTGAAAGACAAAAATATGTTACACGTCTGTTTTCTTTCTGTGAGCCCAGTTACTCTTTTTTAGGGCTGAAAATAAAATGGATGGTAGTGTGGTCACATGACCTGAAGCAGCAAATCAGCTTTCGCTTAACTGGGTCATGTTTACACAAATGACTCGCGGGAAAAACACGCAACAAATTTCCGAAACAAATGTGGCTTCTTTGAGTGAGTGTTTCATTCTTGCTCTTATTACATTATATATTTCTTTAAAATTCCTGAAATTGCTATAGGGGTCCAAGGAAATTGATACATTTTTTGCGGTTAAGCTGGTGAGCTGAAAACAAGGGAATTGACAAGAATTGAATTGATAAGAAGATAGGAGAACACAACAAAACAACATGTATTGTATCAACCTACTTACGGCTTTCCCAAAAAACAAAAGCAAACAGGACACAGAACACATAAATTAAATCATAATAAATTAGACCGTTTAGATTAATTGGATCTGGTTGCCTTCCCCCGATGACTAAAGTATTCTAGAGTATCATGGCAGACTAGAATATTCCTCTTCATCATCCTCCCTTACAAGGACGTGTCTGCGTGTGTTGTGGTTTACAGTATAACTTTTATATCTGCGCCTTTCGGCCCAACACATCCGACGTAAGCACGACATTTTTTAGTACCGGGTTGTCTTCCATCTTCGATCCCTGCACGCTTGGCCAGACTAGACAGGTTGGTCTGTTACTGGAGGCACCGCGGAGAGGTGGAGCAGGGTCTGGATGGTTTTGGTTCACCTATCCTGGCGCAAGCCATCAGCTGTGAATCGCTGACAACTTCCAGCTCTGGTGCTGGTAGGCGCGCCTTCGCTTCCAATTGGATCTGAATCATGGACAATAGAACAACAGAAAAGAAAATCACTGGAGTCTGTAGAAATATGGTTTTACCGAAGAATGTTCAGAATACCATGGAGGCTAAGAAGAGTAATGAAAATGTTCTGAAAGAGGTCAAAGCAAAAAGAGAGCTAATTTCCAATATTAGGAAGAAACAATCATCATTTTTTGGCCATGTAATGAAAGAGAACAACTGGAATATATTGTAACAACTGGAAAAATTGAGGGACGAAGAGATCTAGGGAAGCAAAGAGAAAAATACCAGACAGCTTAAGAGAATGGCTTGGCAGAAGGACAACAACAGAACTGATTAATAACGGTCGAGATCGAAAGTTGTGGAGAGACATGATCACCTTTGCCAGCAGGCCCGACACTTGATGATGATGAGATTAATTGGTCAGACGAGTGCCATATGTGAATAAGACAGTGTAAGTGACCTGGCACTGGTATTCCAAATTTAGTTTAGTCGACAGGTCATCATCGTTGCATATGGGACAAGTCCCAAAGTGTTCAGGTCTCTTCCAAAGACAATCGGCAAAGTGTAGCTACTAACGACCCCGGTTTTGTGTTGGTTGAAAAGTCGTCTTTGGATTCCTCTGTAGCGTTGGCATCTCTCATCCTGACTGAATGCGTGAAGTCTGTTCTTGTGTGTGGATTCAGGGTAATTTTTTTTTTCGTCCAGCGTTCTTGCGGGGATTCATGATATCCAAGTGGTCCATTGTCCTTCCGCATTCAACATCAGCCAAACTGGCAAATCTATAACCACGTTCATGACCTCTTACACATGCATGCCCTGGCACAAAAATGAGCAGACACTTTTTTTTTTTTTAGAACAGGCCTCACCAGAGACTCTAACCACTGGCGTCGAGCACAACCAGTTGAGATCTTTCTGAGCATCATAGAGTCACTGTGGAAACACAGATCTGTAAAAGTCGGTGTTTCAAGCCATACTGATGCTTTTATAGCAGCCATAATTCCCATGGTCAAACTACTTGTAGTCAATGCGAAACCATCACTGCTCTGCTTCACAGCTCTGCCTCCAACATGAGCTGTGAGAGCCCATGAGCTCCGTACGTGTCCAACAACAGCCCCTTCTTTATAACTAACTGTGTCACTATCAGTGAAGTTATGGAAAATCAATGCCTGCACTTCTGTCTCAATGACCGATGGATTATGCTGCCCACATCCTCTATCTAGTGTGATAACGACGAGAAAGGACGTACTACACTCTTACGGCACTCATTCCCATTCTTCTCCTAGTTCTATGTTCTCGATTTAACATATCTGCTGAACAAATCCGTAGCCTGTGCCATCCATGATTTTCCCTCTTTTTAACCTGCTTCATTGTGTACTTATCAATTCACAATTTAGCAGATGATCTGGGTCTGCACTTATTCTAAGGTAGGCACGAGCTCGGTAAAGTCTTACTCTGTTTGCCATGGTGGGAAAATCGAGGAGGTATCGCATAGCCATACACTCAGTGTCTTTTGTGCAACCAAGGATGATACACATTGCACCATTGTGTACCCTATCCAATCGTTCTATTTACTTATATTGCTGACAGTCAGGATCGCCAGTGCATACTCAACCACAGTATCAACTCCTGCTATAAAAGAAAAAGGCGCTGCTCAGTTTGTGGTGATGCGGTGACCCTCACTGCAGACCCCTTCTGGTTTTCAACACCACCTAGTCTACACTCTTGTTAAAAGCAAGCACCGATCAAATCACACTCCTAGGTGTCTCATCTCATGAGTTTTCGCCACAATCTCTGAACACAAATTCACATTTGTCGTTAACTTGTCGACTATGCCATTCATTAGTCAAATAAGTCCGGCTTGTTGCAGGAGCTACTGAGTTAGGTACTCTGTGCACACCGGGAGTTGTGTTTTTCATCAGTTTTGATCATGTTTCGATATTCCAATTGTTTACGATGAATGATGATATCGTATGACAGAGAACAGTTGGCTGTGTTCACTTTATGTGCGGTTTCGCCTTATGTCATTTGGCGTGTGCTGAGACTGCTATGATGGGGACTACAGCTACCTTTCTTTGTTTGGGAGATGAGATAGTAATTCGGATGATTCCACTGGCATGGGCGGTTGAGCAATCATGGATTTTAATTCGTTTGCAGTGATACCGGGGCCTTCCATAACCAAAGAACCCAAGAACTATTCAAATAAAACCATGTGACCGTTGCCTTCGTCGAATTGACAAGTTCTCTTATCTCTCAATGCCACACACTTGGACGACCAAGCTCTGTCTGAAGTTCTCCAGCAACACTCTCTCTGTCTCTGCCCTGGTGATATACCAAAATATCATCAGCGTAAAATAATGTTCTGCCCGTCCTAAGATTTGCTCACTTGTGACCCTTACTGTGTAGGCGTTGAACAACACTGGAGATAATGGTGAACTTTGTGGAAGGCTGGGGTGAATTGTGGTTGGCTCGGATGTCCACATACCACATTTAAATACCACCTTTTATTGGAAAAAGACCACAGAAATCCTATTAAAGAAGAATGGGCTGATCTTGAGTTGAAGAAGTTGAGATATCAGGCAATCCAGAGATACTCTGTTGTCTGATTCCTCTAAGTCAATTGCAGCAACAAATGTTTCAATGCCTGCATTGAAACCTTCCTTAACATCATTGGCAAAGATGGCAGCATATACCGAAGTCTATGTTTAGATGACATACCTCGGAGTTAAGTTTGATCGCAGCCTGTTTTTGGGACCACGTCAACCATGTGATAACAAAATCGCACAAAGGAATAGCCGCCTTGAAGGTCATGGCAGCTGCCAACATCGGGCAGAGGCTACTTACTCTTCTGTTCCAGGGATTAGTCCTCGTACCAATCGAGTATGCCATGGCAATTCTTACTGTCAGTACGACTCAAATTGATAGGCTGAAGAAAATACATGATGAGGAATCTTCTTATAGACTTTGATAGCTTTCGTAGCTTTCCGCTGGCTTGACTTCAGAGGGACACATATAAATATATAACACTCATCATTCTTTTTGAACAAGTATAAACAAAGTCTTTATTAGTGACTTCTACATGTGGTTTTACAAAATCTGTTGTTACTTGACATAGCCAATCGGCGATGATGAATTGTCAGTAATCTTCGTGATCGTATAGTATTCTTAAGTATATCTAAGTTCATTCAGCTCTGTACGTTTCTAAGTTTACTTGTACATCCACGTTTCTCTCGGTGTGATTATCTCGGTCCGTTCTCTAAAATCTCCTTTGGGACCTACTAACATCTAATATCTTGGTATAGTAGGACTACTTTAAACTGTTCTACTTTCTAAGTCCAACTCTTGTCACAATATTCTCTAAACGTACTTGTACATCTAAGTCCCGACTAACATCTCATATCTTGAGGCAGGTATCTACTTCCTTCACTATATTTTCACCGTCTCTCCTATCTGAAGGTCTGTGTCCATCTCAATGTTTCTCCCCTGAATGTCAGAATCTGAATGTCTGAATCTGAGTCTGCCTGTCTCCATCTGAATCCCCCCAGTTCCCTGTGTCTCGCATTTAAGTCCCAGGTGACCACACACCCCGACTACTGATACGGCCTAACCTACGTCTGTTGACCGTCACTACTTCTGTAACCTCGTCTTTCTTGACTATGTCCACAGTTTATTACTTTAATCACTTTAGTCGACAACCTGTCAATCTTCTCAAACATTCTTTTCCCACAACTAAAACCTACAACTATAACTCCTCCCTTGGCCCTTTGTTCACGCGCGGCCCTCTTTGATCTCCAACTCAGAGAGACTCAAAGCGTTACTCACCGCTGAACATAAAGATAACCTGGTCTTATGATTACGCCCTTTTCCGGCTTAACTCAATGTTACAGGGGTGGGCTAGCCATCCCATATCAGCAGGTGTCCAGAAAGCAGTGGCCGCGTCGTTTCGTTACGCAACTTGTGTCGGCCAGAGCAAACATCTCCCGGACCAACAAGCTCTGGCTGAACACCTGCGCGTCTTTTACCCGTAATCTAAGAGTTGATTACGACACAGCGACGGACTTGGTAGACTTAACGTCTCCTTCCTAATCCTCAAGACTTCACTTTAATTCTACACCGTTTAAAATTATTCTATCTTTCATCGTCGCCGCGTCGTTCTTTATTCATCCTATGCAGATCGTCGTTTTTTCTCTACTCCTCCCATTATCCTAGATGGATGAGTCACACTATCACATATATCTCCCTCAACATTTCAGTTGAATTGATATATTCATAGATCAATTTAACTCAAAATAAAAAAAAACATAGTGTGACTGCTCTCTTTCTACTTCTTTAATGGGCTAACCAATTCCTTTTTCTCATTCGCATATCAATAATTATACTTGTACATCAATTATTACAACAAATAGAAATACAAATTCAACATCTACAAACTGGAATCTCAAAAAAATTCATCATGTATACAATCATCTTACAACATGGCTCTGCCATGCCATTTTGTTTTGAAGCCTCTGACTAACGTGACGTCACTCTGGACCTAGCCTGATTGTAGGCCGGCTAAATTGAGGTCAGCGTCTGTTTTGTCTATGTCTAACCCACATTCCTTTCCGTCTATTAATTTAAACTGGCAGGTTCTGTAATTGGTGTTTACATATACAATATTCATAATTCTACAACAATATCATGACATTCAATAAACATTTTTGTGACACAATATGTGTCTCATGTATACAAAACATTTTGTGGAAACATCAATTCTGAAATACTTAAGGCTCGATCGGCCTTCGCACTGTACTCTCTTAATTGCCTAATAAGACGTGTTTAGTCTTTCTTCGGCATCATATCTGTGCCACTTCTGAAAAAGAACAAGTCCCGTCTAGTCTGTTACCCTATTCTATCTGAACACGTGCTCTTCTGGCACTGCTAATCAAATTGTCTGCATAGCATTTCGCTTTCTTACAGAACCTCTTAGTCCACAGGCTTAATTTTACTTGTCAACTCATGTCGGGTAGACAGTCTTCTTATATGTTCCCTCTCCCCACATATACTCCTAATTTTTGGCAATTCTCCCCGTCAACATATTACATTTTCATAAAATTGTTTTTAAAAAATGTGCACCTCACAACATGTTTATCATCAAAAACATACACACCACAGTCTTGGACAGACCGAGCATAGACAAATCACAAACACATAGTAATCAAAATTATGACTTAATTTGATATGGAATGTAAGTAAGTCTATTCTGTCTAGACTTCCATCAAAAATATCCACAACACACTTCATACATACATCTGTACATCTCAAAGTACTGTTCCACACTTGGAATCCCTATATAACTCATAGAGTCTCTCCAACTCGGGTCACTGACTCTCTCTTCTCTTCTTAGTTTCCTATGTCTTTCTGTAAACTCTGAGTTCTCTTAACTCTAGGTACGCTAAGACGTCTGCGTCTGTACTTAACGCCCTCTCAACTTGACTCAAGCCTTTTTAAACCGATGTAAACATGGTTACCACCATTTTTTTTTTTTTACTTCAGGTGACTCACTCCTCAAGTGGTCAGCGATACGTCTAATTAAATTATTTCTTCTCATTAAGGCAACAGTACATTTACAGGACTCATACTCATCATTCAGTGCATATTGACATTATGCATATAACATTCGTCTAAAAGTTAGTAGACTCATACACATTATTAGTTACAACATCCAAAATATGAAATAGCAAGAAAAACTCAATTATTACATCGTGTCACCTTCTGGGGCTGATTCTATATCTAATTTATATCTCTTCTCTTTCTCTATACTGACGGGCTTACTTTACTTCCCTCAACCTGCATAATCTTAATTAAACCGATGTTAACATGGTTACCACCTAAAATGGTTACTTTTCTTCTTTTTGTATCTTTTATCTCTCTAATCACTTGTGGTTGCCAGGTCTCCTCTTTCTGACCTATCATCTTCTCTGAATCTGTTACCCTTGTCTATTTCTTTCTGGTGGTCAAAAAACTCTTGCCGTCGTCCCAATCGTATGGCAAAATGCAGGTCTACTTTGACTCTTTCATCGTCTTTTCTTCTTCTTTCAGCAATAATGGCATCACGCTCGGGTGTCCCCAATGGCCAAAATTTCACTTGCTCTACCTTTTCTATTTGGTTTGTCTCAAACTCTTTATTTATGGCAGCAACCCTCCTTTCTCGTATTGTAGGTAATCTGTCAGTTTCAGGACGTTTCTTGCTACCTTTTACCCCATCTGCCATATCCTCTAATCCCTTGTCCATTTCACGCGCATATTTATCAGCTGCTTTCTCTAATGCATGAAACACTGATAGTTCGTTAATTTTCTTCTCAGCACTTTTACTTACAACCTCTACACTATTTGTATCACTGTTGCGTTCTATCCTATCAAGTTTCCCTTTCTCGTTTTCCTTCTTCAAATTTTCTGTAGTAGTTTTCTTTCGCCTTAGAGACGCTACCTCTTCCTCTAAGTCAGACTTCTCTCGTATTAGGTTCTTTACTTTGTCATCTACTTCTGATTTCTCCTTTCTTAAACTTGCAACTAAATCCTTGGACACTTTGACTTCACCTAAAAGTTGTCTATTCTGTGCTTTCATCTCATCAACTTCTCGAATCATACATTCACTGTGTCTGTCAGTCTCAGCCTTTTGTTCTTCAAGTGCTTCCAGCTCTTTAATTCTTGTTTCTAGACACTTGTTTTTGCACTCTAGCCTATCTCCTGTGTCTTTCAGCTCTAATAGCATCAAATCATCTCTTTCATTTCTCTTTTCCATAATTCTTATTTCGGCATCTTATCTTGAAATCACATCTTCTAGGATGTTTGTAGCCACACAGGCGTCTCTAAATTGTTTCTTCACCTCCCTCGTTTGTGTATTTTATCGTTATGTTTAGTTTGTCCTCTAACCTCTACAGTCTGTGTTTGTGCACAGCTTACCTGTGTCACTAATACTTCCCTATCAATACCTTCTGTTTGTGTCGTTTTATTTTTAATTTCTACCGTTCTTTTGAACTTTATTAAATCTTTCGTATCTATTTCTTCATCTTCTGTACCATATTCCTCTACGTCGCTGGTTTCTCCAAACTTCTGTTTCATTTCGTCTAAGGCCTTCTCCTTTCTGATTAATGTGTTCTGTTTCAGGCTAGACAGACTGTTTGTCTTGATATTTGGGCCTTTTTATTTGGACCACTTGGGCGTTCTCGCATCCACGTGCTTGGTTGCGCGCTTCTCTTTGACTCCAGAGGGATCTTGCCAACCACGCCTGGGTGTTTTGTTAATATGCTGTGTCCAAAAGTTTGATTTACAATTCACTTTATTCATTTCAATCCTGTCTACACTATTTATTTAATAGCTCTTACGTCCAGCAGTTTGTCTTTTGTCCTTCCATCCCCATCTAGATTCCTGGGGTGGTAATCTTCTTCCGTGAAAATGCCTTGTTTCCCTTCTCACTGCATATATTTCTTTACTCAATTCACCTAGTCATCCCTTATTTCCCCATCTATCAATCGCTTGATTATCTTCCCTAGGCTTTTCTACTATTTTTTTTCTTTTATTAAGCCATTCACTGATGGATGAGCTTTCTTCAGGTAGGTTTAAATTCAATTTCTTCCTGAACCCGGTTTCTTTAATAGAGACATTAATAGTTTCATCTAGCGTCTCAGGTTCAGTCTCGCTAAGTGTAGTTTTAGATCTGTGGATATTAGTCCATCTATAAAAATCTCTATTAATTGTCTACCAAAACTGTCGGTATCTAAACCAGATTCCTCTGCTAGCTCTAAAAGTCTATTACTGTATGCAGTTATTGTCTCTCCTCTTTCTTGTTTAAATTTCCTCAAAAGTATGAAAGCAGTGTAGGCATCTCCTACAGCAGCATACCTATATTTTAATTCTATCTGGAGGGACTTCCATGTGCTTGAAGGTTCATTCTTTAGCCTTCTCTGGATGAAGTCAGATACTTCGCCTCTACTTGTTTTAAAAGCTATTAAATTCTTGTCTTCATCATTTATAGAAAAAATGAGAGCATACTTTTCAATTTCTGCCATCCATTGTCTGAACATGGATGGGTCGCCAGAGTAATTTGAGATACTGGCATTCACTTCTTGCTGTCTAAAACTATTTTCTAAACCGGTGATGACTCTACTAATTTCTTGCAGGGTCTGCAAAGTGGGAGTCTTGCCTCTCTTCATCTTGATAATTAATTAATTAATACTAAACTTCTTAGCTAGCAAAACATACGCACACATTTAGATCAGTCAAAGGAATTTCTACTTTCTTCCATAAACACTTATCAAGAAAAACCTATTTACTTCACACTAACATTGTTGAATATATGAAATGAATCTTTAAAATATATAATAAAAATCCAACTTACATGATTCTGAAGTCCTGGAATACCTAACACACCTTTATAACGTCCTAACAACTACACAATAATATACTAATTTAAAACAATAATTAACTAACTAGTCTTTTTCAGGTTCTTCTTTAAAAGAATAAAATCCAGGTCACATGCACCAGAAAGGGTAAGGTATATGTGGCAGAGTTTCTAATATCCATAAAGTTCTATCTTCTTGATGATCTATCTTCTTTTATGGCCTCGATGAGTCTATCTTGTTTTATATATGTTGAGGAGTCTATCTTCTAGCAAGTAACTTCTTGATGAGGAATCTTCTTATAGACTTTGATAGCTTTCGTAGCTTCTTGCTGGCTTGACTTCAGAGGGACACATATAATATATATAACATCATTCTTTTTGAACAAGTATAAACAAAGTCTTTATTAGTGACTTCTACATGTGGTTTTACAAAATCTGTTGTTACTTGACATAGCCAATCGGCGATGATGAATTGTCAGTAATCTTCGTGATCGTATAGTATTCTTAAGTATATCTAAGTTCATTCAGTTCTGTACGTTTCTAAGTTTACTTGTACATCCACGTTTCTCTCGGTGTGATTATCTCTGTCCGTTCTCTAAAAATCTCCTTTGGAACTTACTAACATCTAATATCTTGGTATAGTAGGACTACTTTAAACTGTTCTACTTTCTAAGTCCAACTCTTGTCACAATATTCTCTAAACGTACTTGTACATCTAAGTCCCGACTAACATCTCATATCTTGAGGCAGGTATCTACTTCCTTCACTATATTTTCACCGTCTTTCCTATCTGAAGGTCTGTGTCCATCTCAATGTTTCTCCCCTGAATGTCAGAATCTGAATGTCTGAATCTGAGTCTGCCTGTCTCCATCTGAATCCCCCCAGTTCCCTGTGTCTCGCGTTTAATCCCAGGTGACCACACACCCCGACCACTGATACGGCCTAACCTACGTCTGTTGACCGTCACTACTTCTGTAACCTCGTCTTTCTTGACTATGTCCACAGTTTATTACTTTAATCACTTTAGTCGACAACCTGTCAATCTTCTCAAACATTCTTTTCCCACAACTAAAACCTACAACTATAACTCCTCCCTTGGCCCTTTGTTCACGTGCGGCCCTCTTTGATTTCCAACTCAGAGAGACTCAAAGCGTTACTCACCGCTGAACATACAGATAACCTGGTCTTATGATTACGCCCTTTTCCGGCTTAACTCAATGTTACAGGGGTGGGCTAGCCATCCCATATCAGCAGGTGTCCAGAAAGCAGTGGCCGCGTCGTTTCGTTACGCAACTTGTGTCGGCCAGAGCAAACATCTCCCCGGACCAACAAGCTCTGGCTGAACACCTGCGCGTCTTTTACCCGTAATCTAAGAGTTGATTACGACACAGCGACGGACGTGGTAGACTTAACTCCTAACGTCTCCTTCCTAATCCTCAAGACTTCACTTTAATTCTACACCGTTTAAAATTATTCTATCTTTCATCGTCGCCGCGTCGTTCTTTATTCATCATCTGCAGATCGTCGTTTTTCTCTACTCCTCCCATTATCCTAGATGGATGAGTCACACTATCACACCTGGACATGCGGAAATACGGGGAAATGAAAGAACGGACAGATTGGCTAGCGGCGCTGTCGTTGAGGACGGACATCCAATGGATCTGGCGGAAATCTTCAATGCCCTCCGAAATGTGGGAAGAGCACAGGACTTCGACAAACACAGATCCACGTCACTTCTTTGGATGATGGAGATGGGAGTTAAGATGGGCACAGCCAGAAATGAGAAACTTAATGTCCGTGTAAGAAGACTTATCAACCAACATAGAACTAGTGTCGTCAGTCGCTGGACACTGCGGGACTTGCTGAGGAGGGGATCTGAGCACCTATGGACATGTTCGAAGTCTAATGATGATGATCCGCTATTAACTCAATAACTCTGTTTAGACTATAACCCCCCCCCCCCTTTTCCCCGAGAGTAGGTGAAAGAAGTTGCAGTCTTACTAGTAAGTAGGTTAATATCTTAACAATTATTTTCTCCAAGAATTTATCCACTGTGTGTTGCATGGCAATTATTCGATAGCCTTATAGTTTCTTATGGTCTTTGCCTGACTTCGGCACAAGTATCAAATAACTGTGAAGCAAATATTCACTGACAATAGCACTCACGATAATGCCGTTATAGATACTTGCTAGTTCCTCCAAACACTCATCTGGCAACTCGCATATGTCCTCATACCGAATTCTATCTGGACCTGGAGCTCTGTTATTTGCACAATTTATCGAGCCTTTGATCTCGTCTACTGTCATCATCATCATCATCATCATCATGTGCCATACCGGTTGCCGTAGGCGATCATGTCCTTCCACAATGTTCTATCTACAGTGCATCGTATCAGTTCTGTTGTTGACTGTTTTCATGCCATGACACCAAGCTATCCAGTATTTCGTCTGCTGTAACATAATCATTATCCTCCATTATTCGATCCATACATATGGTAGAGATCGCCGTTCTGGGAATGCAGCGACACCGTCATTATCCTTTTTATCACTCTGCTCAAGATGATGAGAGAATAGAGCAGTATGTTTTCATCAGTTCTTTTCCTGTTAAAATATGAGCTCTGAAGTCACGAGCACAATTATTCCTTACTGCGCCATTCATGCTGACGTGATGCCGAAATGACGTCACTGCGGGTAAGATAAAGTGTGACCAACGTAGCGATCATGATTGCTGAATGAAAGGCTGGAAGCAGCTCCCATGATGGATCGACAAGATGGAACGGAGAGAACTTGGTTGGTTAAACGGCGCGCAGCTGAGAAGTAGCAAAGATCCCTCCTCTCCCCCTCAATTTCTCCCCTCACAAAAAGCAACTTAGCCCAGTCATGACCACATCCTGTTGAAACAAGACATAGACATAAAAGTAGACTCTTATTTAGTAAACTCTTATTTCAAGAAAAGGTCAAAAGTGAGGAACGGGTAGAGTTCTGTAAGAGGATGAACAAAAACAAATCATTGAAGTTAGTCTGGAGGCTTCGTAGTAGTATGGTAATATAATATCCTGTGACTTCATAGTAGTATGGTAATATAATATTCTTGTGACTTCATAGTAGTATGGTAATATAATATTCGTGTGACTTCATAGTAGTATGGTGATATAATATCCTTGTGGCTTCATAGTAGTATGGTAATATAATATTCTAGTGCCTTCATAGTAGTATGGTGATTTTATATTCTGATGCCTTCATAGTAGTATGGTATTATAATATTCTGGTGAATTCATAGTAGTATGGTAATATAATATTCTTGTTTCTTCATAGTAGTATGGTAATATAATATTCTTGTGACTTCATAGTAGTATGGTAATATAATATCCTTGTGACTTCATAGTAGTATGGTAATATAATATCCTTGTGACTTCATAGTAGTATGGTAATATAATATCCTTGTGACTTCATAGTAGTATAAAAAAGTACCCCCGTCACGCCAAGTGGCGTATAGGGAAATATGATGTTAGTGACCCTATATTTTACAAACATTCAGCACATGATTTTTGGGGTAATATGGTTAGTATTACGCCCCTGCTGCTTTACTTTCCCAGAAAAAATCCGGTACCCATTTAAGGCTGGGTGAACCGGGAAGCCGTCGGTTGGGATCGAACCCTACCCCTTGTCCGTAGTAGTCCAGTTCACTAACCACTGAGCTATCGCGGCTCCCACTAATTTTTAGGGAATTAGTAAAACCCAGGTGTCCTCGCCAGGGTACGAACCCCGGCTGTTGCCGTGGTAAGCCAACCGCCTATCGATTGCGCTAACCGGACACCCTCATAGTAGTATGGTAATATAATATTCTTGTGACTACATAGTAGTATGGTGATATAATATTCTTGTGACTTCATAGTAGTATGGTAATATAATATCCTTGTGACTTCATAGTAGTATGAATTGAGCAGTGAAGAACAACTGTGTTCGTGACTTCCAGAGTTTAGATCTTACCTGTCAGAGAACAGAGGGAAACAAGGGTAAAGCACTATTCTCTCAATATCTAGAGCAGAGTGATCAAAGACAAACAGATAATATCAAAGATGGAACGTGAAGTTGTCCGAGCGGCTATCTCTGACAGGTGTACTCCCCGGAGAATGCAGGAGAATGATTATCTAAAAGTGGACGAGATCAAAGCCGGCGGCATTACAGCCTACGAAAAGCTGGTCAGGTCCAGATGATAATCGGTGCAAGGGCATCGGCAAATTGATGCAGATACTGGAGCTTTTGCTGCTGCAAATTACCTAGAGGATACATACAGCGCAATAGCTCAGTGGTTAATGAACTGGACTACAAAGGACAAAGGGTAGGGTTCGATCCCAACCGACGGCTTCCGGAGTAGTGATCTAGGGGTTTGGAACATGATTTTTGACATTTTGTATGGGGCATTTTGTTACATACATGCATCGTATTTCGCTATGCGAGTCATGTTTGCACCAAACATGTATCGTTTTTCGCACGATGCAATCTCAGGTGACCGCTTATCTCTGACCTCGCTTATCGCGGGTGGTCGGGTGGCCTCGTGGGGGCTTATCTCAAGTGGGGTCTTATCTCAAGTGGGTGAGCGTCTGTCGGCTCGGCGCTCGGTATTTTAAAGACACCAGTGGTTCTAAAACTTGTGTGTCAGCGGTTCTAAAACATGGGGGTGCCTTTATGGGTCAAATTGTGTTATTAGTATCATCATGTGCCAGGATAGGGGTGGGTGCCTTTATTGGTCGAGTATCATCATCATGTGCCAGGATAGGGGTGGGTGCCTTTATTGGTCGAGTGTTAGTATCATGTGCCCGAATAGAGGTGGTGAAAGGGGGGTGTGCCTTTATGGGTCGAGTGTTAGTAGCGTTAGCATCATGTGTGAGGTGGGTAACAGGAGGTGACATGTAAAAAAAATGCTGACAAAGCAATGACATTGAAGGGGGGTATTGTTAAGGTAAATATGACTATCTCGCGGGGCGTTGGTCGGCACAGGGTGTGTTATTGTAGTATCATCATATACCAGGTGTTATTATAGCGATTTTTAGTGACACATCATCATCATGTGCCACCTCGGTCATCATCAGGTGCCACCTCGGTCATCATCATGTGCCACCTCAGCGCGGGGGTCGTCGCGGGTCGGCGCGCCGGGGGTCGTCGCTGGTCGGCGCGGGCAACATCATCATGTGTAGCGTGCTAACATTAAATAGTGACGCTCTCTCTCTCTCTCTTTCACAGTCAGGGTAAACCAAAACAAAAATTCGTTCTATATTTCACATATATTTATTAATACAACAAATATACAACACATATGAGAAAATATATATTACTATCCGATTGTTGATATTTTAAGCGTCTGGGTTTCCTCCCTCCTGTTTTGGCAGTACTGTCTGTTTGTGTTAAATGTCTATCAAACACAGGTGCATAGGAAGTTTCATTAGCCTTCACAACACAACCGCCCTCCATGTTGACAAAACCTTGATCAAAGCTGGAATAGATAATTGGTGACTCGGCTGAAAAACCCGGGACATCCATATTGGCTGCCGGACCTGTCGTCTGATTAACAAAAGCGAGGTTCCCTTGGTTAACAAAAGGAGGGGGCGTGTAGTTGATGAGATTCGGGTTAACAAGAGATGGTATGTAGTTCTGGTGGTTAACGAGAGATGGCGTGTAGTTGATCTGGCTAAGGAGAGGTGGTGTGTAGTTATGGTGGTTAACAACAGGCGGCGTGTAGTTGATCTGGCTAACAACAGGCGGCGTGTAGTTGATCTGGTTAACGAGAGGTGGCGTGTAGTTGAGGTTAGCATAAGCGGTTAAAATGTCCTCTCGCTTATCAACTAACGCGATAAATTCCTCTCTCGATAGTGTTATCCCAGTTCTGGTAGGAAACTTCAAAAAACTCTCACCGCTATATGTCCTTATATTTATCAATGGTCTGTTACGAAAAACACAAACCGAGACGGCCTTAACGCCATCTTTAGACAATGGAACTACAGTCTCATTACCGCGTGACATAAATATGCGCCGATCACTGACATCCAACGAAATTGGCGTATTCAAGCTACACGACTCCATATTCAAAGAAAACCAACACAAGCCACCTGGTAATAGACGATAGTTATCTATGTGGGTGTGTGCGTGTACACTGATCGATTGGGGTTTTTATACCCGTTATGTTTATCGGGTCGAGGACCGTCTATTTATAGTAGCTAACGCAATATGATATCAGGCGAGGTAATATGTTATCAGGCGAGGTAATACGTTATCAGTCGTGTTGCGACATGTTCAGTGACTTCAGGAAGGGTCCAAACAGGGTGATAGGTGGGAAATATGATGTGTGTGAAATAATTGTGTATGTATGTACGTGTAACAACTCGGTCTCAGGTATTGCGGCTTGAGACTAGGAAACGCCCCTGTAGTGTTTATATAGGATGTGGTTTTTTAAAATAAGTGTTAGTTGAAGAGGGGAAACCTGGCGTGCTGACCTAAAATCACTCATTGTTATTTTTGTCGGTGGTATAATCACTAAAGTTGGTAGCACTTGTGAGGATGGATCCCCGATGGAATCATCCTTTCACAGCTCTGATAGCCGGTCCTACCGGGTGTGGGAAAACGGTATTTGTGCAAAAGTTTATACAGAACCTTCACGAGTTAGCTGTCCCCGTACCGGAGGAAGTTATATGGTGTTATGCGGAATGACAACCGATATATGAGACTATGAGGTCAGTGAAATTTATCGAGGGTCTACCAGACGTCGATAAATTGGAAGGTGGTAAGAAGAGAAGACTGATCGTCATCGATGACTTGATGTCTGAGACGGACGAGAGGGTAACAAAATTATTCACCAAAGGTAGTCATCACAGAGATATTAGTGTTATGTACATTGTTCAAAATCTATTTGGAAAAAATAAAGAACATCGAACCATAAGTCTCAATACGCACTATTTAGTTCTTTTCAAGAACCCGAGAGACGGGAGTCAAATTATAAATCTGGCTAAACAAATGTACCCAGGACAGGTGGGGTACCTCCAAGATAGTTTTAACTCGTTTCGCCGTCGCCTCTCCAAGTTTGGATTCGGTAGCATGTAACCCAAACAGCTGGTCAGTAGGGCTATCCACAGTTTTTCCTCCTTGGCGTCTGGCTTTTCGGTGGTCAGATTGAACAGCGAAACCGCGACAACGGTATATATAACTACCACTTGACAAATAAAGACAAGTTCTAAGTAGGGGGATAGTTTCCCAAACACTGATCCCCTGCGTGGTTCGCTCTCTATCCTCACTCCCGAGTTTACGGCTCGCAAATCGGGCTCTCCGCCGAAAGTTTCCACTTCTTCATCTTCTTCTCTCATTTCTAGTTTTTGTATCTGACAATGTCCTTGGACGGTATCCAAGTGTTAAATGAGGAATCGTACCAAAACCATTTGACTAAACTCTCTTTTCGCCCAAATGATGTGCGACGCTCGGTTATGACACTCTCGATTCTGTACTCGTGCTTGTCTCCAACTTTTTAAATTTCCGGTGTGTAGAATGACCCCTCTATCTCATCACCCTTATCGTCTTTTAACACATATATAACGGGGTTTGTTTCATTTACTCGACTGATGGAAAACAGTTCCTCCGTCCAAGCCGGGGCATAACCCTTTTTAAAATTGGCTCTGCCCAGGACCAGTCTAACTCGATCACCGGGCTTATACAGGGGTCTTTGAAATTTGAAGTTGCGTTTGCTATTATGCAACGTGTTCCATACCTGTTCTTGATTGTCTGCGTTGACGTCGACCGGTGCCATTTTTATACTTCTGTGATACGAATGGTTATAACTTCGAAGTAGGGCGGGTAGGACTCGGACATAAGACAGCTTATTGGATTTCGTGAAATATCGCCACATCCGTTGTTTGAGAGTCCTATTAAAGCGTTCCACCACGGCGGCCTTAATATCTTCGTTCTGCGTAGTGAAAAAGTGAACGTTGTTGTCAGCGAGGAATTTCTGAAATGTTCTGTTCAGAAACTCTGACCCCTTATCCGTTTGAAAACTCGCGGGTTTCCCATCGAGAAATATCTTACCGACGGCTTCCACTAAGGATTTCCCCGTTTTGGTTCGTATCGGTACAGACCACGCGAATTTACTGAAAACGTCCACGCAAGAAACCAAATAGGAATAGCCGTCGTTGTGGTTTTTCAAATGTCTCAAATCAATTAGGTCTGCCTGATATTGCTGTCGGGGGCCACTCGTTATAATGGGACGCCTTTCAAATCTGCGACGAATTGGTTTATGAAGGGTATAGGTATCCTGATGACTCAACCATTGTTTGATCTTTGCGAGTCCCAGTTTGGTGTTACGTTGCAGGGCCGTTGCACCACTATAAGCCCCTGGTCGACTAGGGTCAAAGTAACGACGTCTCAATATTTTCGCCACCGTTCCCATTTTGGTGTTGGGATTCCGCTCTTCCTTTTTTTAGGTCTCAGTTTATACGTGGTTACGGGCGGAGTGGTTTCATTATCTAGCTTTGGGGTTTCCGCTGCTGGTGGTGGTGGTTGTGTCTTGGTCTGCGCTGGCGATACTTCGATTGGTGGTGATGGTGGGGAATGTGTTTTTTCTGTTGCCGTGTAGTGTTGAATGAGATCGACCGACCTCAATGAGCGTCGTTGATACTGCTCCAATCTAGTTAAATATTGATACAGGGCACGTTGGTACACTCTGGCCATATCGGCGGGTGCTAAATCATCTCGGAATAGGATACGTTGCATTTCATCATCTAAATCTCTCAAGTTGTCACCGATCACCTCAGGTGGGCTAAACGACGTGCTAGTAGCCTGTTTAAGACCCTCGAGGAATCGAGGATCCATCAATATCATTTTTTTGGCCATTGTTACGCACCTAGTACGCCCCCGAGAATACTTAATATAGGACGGAGCAAAGCACCTATGAACCCACCGGTTTGTAGAATCTCTTTCCGCCGCTTAAGATTCGGTTTCATTTTAGTGAGAAGTCTCAACTTGTTCTTGTGTCGACGTAGCTCGCACTTCTGTCGCTGAGTGAGTCTAACATTACCTTTAAAATGTTATGACAACACTCGCACAAAAAGCTAATGAGTTGGGAGAGACTGTTTTTAATATGGCTCATAAACCGCTCGGCGAGGCGGCGTGCATACATTTCAATATTTCACCGTGCCGTCTAAGTGATTCATCACACATGATTCTCTACTTTGGCACGTAGACGATGTGTCTCTCTCCTGGGAATATTTTTGTTCTCAACCTAAGATTATCAGGTGTGTCCTGACGAAGATCGATGAGCAAATAACCGTGAGGAGACGCTGTCGCGTCCTTAAAACTATCTTGGAGCTACCCCACCTGTCCTGGGTACATTTGTTTAGCCAGATTTATAATTTGACTCCCGTCTCTCGGGTTCTTGAAAAGAACTAAATAGTGCGTATTGAGACTTATGGTTCGATGTTCTTTATTTTTTCCAAATAGATTTGAACAATGTACATAACACTAATATCTCTGTGATGACTACCTTTGGTGAATAATTTTGTTACCCTCTCGTCCGTCTCAGACATCAAGTCATCGATGACGATCAGTCTTCTCTTCTTACCACCTTCCAATTTATCGACGTCTGGTAGACCCTCGATAAATTTCACTGACCTCATAGTCTCATACATCGGTTGTCATTCCGCATAACACCATATAACTTCCTCCGGTACGGGGACAGCTAACTCGTGAAGGTTCTGTATAAACTTTTGCACAAATACCGTTTTCCCACACCCGGTAGGACCGGCTATCAGAGCTGTGAAAGGATGATTCCATCGGGGATCCATCCTCACAAGTGCTACCAACTTTAGTGATTATACCACCGACAAAAATAACAATGAGTGATTTTAGGTCAGCACGCCAGGTTTCCCCTCTTCAACTAACACTTATTTTAAAAAACCACATCCTATATAAACACTACAGGGGCGTTTCCTAGTCTCAAGCCGCAATACCTGAGACCGAGTTGTTACACGTACATACATACACAATTATTTCACACACATCATATTTCCCACCTATCACCCTGTTTGGACCCTTCCTGAAGTCACTGAACATGTCGCAACACGACTGATAACGTATTACCTCGCCTGATAACATATTACCTCGCCTGATATCATATTGCGTTAGCTACTATAAATAGACGGTCCTCGACCCGATAAACATAACGGGTATAAAAAACCCCAGTCGATCAGTGTACACGCACACACCCACATAGATAACTATCGTCTATTACCAGGTGGCTTGTGTTGTTTTCTTTGAATATGGAGTCGTGTAGCTTGAATACGCCAATTTCGTTGGATGTCAGTGATCGGCGCCATATTTATGTCACGCGGTAATGAGACTGTAGTTCCATTGTCTAAAGATGGCGTTAAGGCCGTCTCGGTTTGTGTTTTTCGTAACAGACCATTGATAAATATAAGGACATATAGCGGTGAGAGTTTTTTGAAGTTTCCTACCAGAACTGGGATAACACTATCGAGAGAGGAATTTATCGCGTTAGTTGATAAGCGAGAGGACATTTTAACCGCTTATGCTAACCTCAACTACACGCCACCTCTCGTTAACCAGATCAACTACACGCCGCCTGTTGTTAGCCAGATCAACTACACGCCGCCTGTTGTTAACCACCATAACTACACACCACCTCTCCTTAGCCAGATCAACTACACGCCATCTCTCGTTAACCACCAGAACTACATACCATCTCTTGTTAACCCGAATCTCATCAACTACACGCCCCCTCCTTTTGTTAACCAAGGGAACCTCGCTTTTGTTAATCAGACGACAGGTCCGGCAGCCAATATGGATGTCCCGGGTTTTTCAGCCGAGTCACCAATTATCTATTCCAGCTTTGATCAAGGTTTTGTCAACATGGAGGGCGGTTGTGTTGTGAAGGCTAATGAAACTTCCTATGCACCTGTGTTTGATAGACATTTAACACAAACAGACAGTACTGCCAAACAGGAGGGAGGAAACCCAGACGCTTAAAATTATCAACAATCGGATAGTAATATATATTTTCTCATATGTGTTGTATATTTGTTGTATTAATAAATATATGTGAAATATAGAACGAATTTTTGTTTTGGTTTACCCTGACTGTGAAAGAGAGAGAGAGAGAGAGAGAGAGAGAGATAGAGAGTCACTATTTAATAGTTACACAATGATGATGATGTTACCCGCGACGACCCCCGCCGCGCCGACCAGCGACGACCCCCGGCGCGCCGACCGCGACGACCCCCGCGCTGAGGTGGCACATGATGATGACCGAGGTGGCACCTGATGATGACCGAGGTGGCACATATGATGATGTGTCACTAAAAATCGCTATAATACACCTGGTATATGATGATACTACAATAACACACCCTGTGCCGACCAACGCCCCGCGAGATAGTTGTATTTACCTTAACAATACCCCCCTTCAACGTCATTGCTTTGTCAGCATTTTTTTTTACATGTCGCCTCCTGTTACCCACCTCACACATGATGCTAACGCTACTAACACTCGACCCATAAAGCACACCCCCTTTCACCACCCCTATTCGGGCACATGATACTAACACTCGACCAATAAAGGCACCCACCCCTATCCTGGCACATGATGATGATACTCGACCAATAAAGGCACCCACCCCTATCCTGGCACATGATGATACTAATAACACAATTTGACCCATAAAGGCACCCCCATGTTTTAGAACCGCTGACACACAAGTTTTAGAACCACTGGTGTCTTTAAAATACCGAGCGCCGAGCCGACAGATGCTCACCCACTTGAGATAAGACCCCACTTGAGATAAGCCCCCACGAGGCCACCCGACCACCCGCGATAAGCGAGGTCAGAGATAAGCGGACACCTGAGATTGCATCGTGCGAAAAACGCTACATGTTTGATGACTCGCATAGCGAAATACGATGCATGTATGGTGCAAATGCACCATGCATAAATGTTCGAAACCATGTTCAAAACCCCTGTTGAACGGCCACACAGTATCACAAGTAAACAAATCTTAGAACGGGGCATGTGCCGACATTGTCTTACAATGATGCAGTTTTGCTGCATTGCCAGAACATAGACAGTGTTGCGGGAGAACTTTAGACAGATCTTGGTCGTATGTGGGTGATCGAATCATTGAGTTATTTGCCGGTCATCATCATTGCACTGCGAACATGTCCATAGGTGTTGAGATCCCCTCCACAGCAATTCCCGCAGTGTCCAGCGACTGACGACTCCAGTTCTATGTGTGTGGAGTTGGAAGACAGGAGCACTTGTCAACTTACGAAGGCAATGTTGACACGGCTCTCTTTGAATAACATAATTATATAGTCAACAAATTAACGGCAACTGTGAGTCTGTGTGAGGTGGTGAGTGGAACTCATGTCATCAGGTATCTAGAAGTGTGCTTTTATCAATGCTTTGCGTTTAAAAAAGTATGCAGATCAGGTGATATTGAAAGTCAGAAATTGCCTGTCTGTAATGCTGCAGAACAATGTGAGCAGCGTCATAATGTCTCTTATAACAAGGATTGGTCCTGTCTCTATTTGATGCATGCACTGGCGATCCTGGTCCTGTCTCTATTTGAGGCATGCACTGGCGATCCTGGTCCTGTCTCTATTTGAGGTATGCACTGGCGATCCTGGTCCTGTCTCTATTTGAGGCATGCACTGGCGATCCTGGTCCTGTCTCTATTTGAGGCATGCACTGGCGATCCTGACACTCAACCATCGCCAACTATAGATAGTTGTTGATATCAATACGCAAAAAGAACGACTGACACGAATACAAGAGGAGACAATGCGCATTATCCTTGGGTGTACAAAAGATACTGAGTGCAGGTAAATGAATTACCTCCTTGATTTTCCCACCAAGGCAGATTGAACTTGTCGAGCATATCCCTACCCCCGAATCAGCGCAGGCACACAACATTCACTATATCGTGACTTGTGTTTATTAGAAAAGGTAGTAGGTTAGAAAGAGGAAAACCATAGACGGGTCGGGCTGTAGATATTGTTCAGCAGGTGTTGTTTAATGGAGGACATAGATTAGAGTCTGGTGAAAAGTGAATATGAGTGCCGCCAGAGAGCAATCCGTCATTTCCCCTCGTCATCACACTGGACAGAGAATGCAGACAATAAATCCCCAATGGACGTTGAGACAACTGAGCAGCCACTGATTTTCGACAACTTTTCTGAGAGTAACACATTCATTTACATAGATGGGTCTGTTTTTGTCGCATGTAAAGAGCTAACGTGCTTTCACTGCTCCGAATGGAGATAGCACTGTAAAGGAAGACTGTGAGGTTTTCGCATCGACTACAAGTAATTTGACTATGTAAATTATGGTTGTCATTAAAACATTGGCATTGTTTGAGACACAGACTTATACACACGTGTCTTTCCTCAATGAATATGCTCAGAAAGATCTCAATAGTCTGAACTCAACGGCAATGGTTAGCCACTTGGAATGTCTGGCAAAAATATGCTTTAAAGTTGTGCCAGGGACGACGCGGGTTAAGAGGTAATGACCGTGTTGTAGGATAATCCTGAGCCCCCCCCCCCCCCCCCCCCCCACCTTTTCCACTATTTGAATCGTGAGAGTATGTTTATCTGTGAAATAGCTCACATTGTCCACGAATTCATGAAGCAGAACGAAGTCAAACTAAATTCTCAACAAGGAATGGCCGCGCTGTCATAATGGGTAGTATTCAATGCAATAAAGTAAAAAAAAATTAATTAAAGACACCCGTCACACCAAGTGGCGTACAGGGAATATGGTGTTAGTGACCATAATTTGTACAGACCTTCAGCACATGATTTTTGTGGTAATGTGGTCGGTATTACGCCCGTGCCGCTTTACTTTCCCAGAAAAAAATTCAGTACCCATTAAAGGCTAGATGAACCTGGAACCCGTCGAGATCAGGATCGAACCCTACCTCTTGTCCTTTGTAGTCCAGTTCACTAACCACTGAGCTATCGCGGCTCCCATTCAGTGCAATAAGGGCAACATTTACTTATACATGCTCCTGATGGAACGGGTATAACTTTTTCTATTCAGTAAAACGGTTAATGTTTTTGGAGTCTAGCTACTCGAACATGTTTGTTTCTTCCTCCATCTCTACCATGGAGCACCATTCCGCTCTGTCTCTTGCGTTGATGGTGCAGAGGTTGTCATAGGCCAACTTGTCCATCTTCTGATATTACTCGTTCATTTTAGTCATGGTCTGCCTCTGCCTTCTTTCACCCTTCCAAGATTACTTTTAGTAGGCTGCTGTGTCTGGTTGTATGTGTGTGATTGAGTTATTTGCCGAAGAATGTGCCAACATGCCCTACAAATCTCATCTATCTTGTGTTTAGTAGTTCTCTTTTCATTTTTTAAAGACTTCATCGTTTTTCTTTTCTCTCCATCCAATTCTACCATCTATAAATCCACATTTCAAATGCTTCAATTTTCTGTTCTGTTTTCTTCCTTAAGTCGATGTTTCTGCACCATACAGAAATTTTGAGAACATATACCATTTTCTATTCTTAGTTTTAGCCCTGGTTTTATTTGTTTTGATGTTAGTATATTGTTCATGGCATTAAAATTGTTTTTTTTTTTTTGCCATTTCTATTCTTTTGTTTATTTTAGTTGTACATTTTCCATCACAGGTTATAGTATGTCCAAGGTAATTATAGCTCTAAACTGTCTCCAGGTCTATTCCTTCAACTTTGATATCCACTTGTAGATTTTGAGTATTATACTGTTTAAGATCTTTTTTTTTTCCTTTTTGATATTCATATTTTTTTGCTTGTCATGTTTATTTCAATAAGTAATTGTTATAGACTTTTGTTATAAAGTGTAATCAATCTAGTAAATATTTTTGGAATTAAATTGTATATTCGGATTTCTCTCCACTGCGAGAGGTAGAAGAATAGATCGATAAAATTTTGAATAGCAAAAATGCTCACAGCGAGATTCGAACCCTGGACCTTCCCGTCCCGAGGCCGACGTCTTACCTCAAGGCCATATGTATCACTTACATACACAGCATGACACATCATTGTAGACAGTTAACGTTGGCCTACCACCACCCCCTCCAGAGTAGAGGACAGCCAGTATCTGATACCCTGATAACTTTAACCATTCAGTGACTTGATCGTTGCTAGACGGAAATTATTTCATGTGGCAACGATCTAATGATACAATATAAATAATTAAATGGAAGGATTACATCCTGGTTCACGGATTTAATTGATTCAAGTACTGCCAAGTTGCCAAGTAGTAAGTAACTTAAGTAAGTTTTAATCTTTAGTCTCTCAGTAAACTTAAACTGACTTGTTAATGTGTAACTGTATCTGCACTATAAATTAACTTTTTAACTTACTCGACTTTTACTTTTAAGTAGTAGTTATAATTATTATAAGTAATTAAATTACTCAAGGATTTTTATAAAATTAGTTTATAATTATATTATTAATTCAGTAATGCTAAAATATTATAAATAATATTATATACTTATGACTTATGCTTACTTTGACTTTCAATGAATCAGAATAAGAATAATAATCTATTATCTATCTATCTATCTTCTATTGTTCTTTCGAGCCAAAGTTAATTGCAAATTGCAATATTTGCCTGTTCCCCACAGCACATAGGGCAGAACCACAATCTCAAAAACAGAAACCTAGCGTGCCAAAATGGCACATATTGCAGAGATCACTGCTCTAAAATATATGGCTCTGTTTAGAATAATAATACTATACGATAATCATAGTAAAATAAATATAACATTTTAAAGATAGAAAGTTTAATTACAGACACATACCACGCACAGTGACTTACTACAGTGTATTATACTATAATTAGACACAGTTACAGTACACAGACAACATTTTTTCCCACAGCTGTCAATCGTCACAAGTCAAGTGTCAAGCATGACAGTTGTCAGTAAATTATATCCACTATACAAAATATGAAAAGACAGTGGGCATTAAGTTAATGATTAACAAAATATTAATGTACAGTATTTATTATTGTTTATTGCAAGGTGTGTGTAAGACAACATACACATGATCATGATACTTCGTACTAGATAACGCACGCAAGCAGGCGTTGTGCGTTGTACTATAACTATGGCAAGGGTTATAGCATAATTAAATAGCTTGCTTTGGTTATACCAGTTTTAGTTATGGAAGGCCTCGGTATCACTGCAAACGAATTAAAATCCATAATTGCTCAACCGCCCGTGAATAATCTGAATAATATCTCATCCCCCAAAGTACAAAGGCTAGGGTTTACTTATTAGGTTACTCTGTACTGTATAGTGAAATTATTACTGGTGTACATGGGTAATACTGATAAGCTCACTAGCAGCTCTGACACTCACACTGAGGACATCGCCACATTTGTTCTTTATTTTAAGAGAAGAGAAGGAGAAGGGTGGGACACATTGAGAGATTGAGGAGTCTAAAGGTGGACAAGGGGTGGTGGGTAGATGTATCTTCAATTAACACCTTACAGAAATAATCAGTCTGCATACCCCATAAATGCATGGAAAAAAAGGGATGCCCCCAACTGCAATTAAAGTCATATCATGAATAGAGTAGTGAAATTATATTCTACTAACTTCAATTAACTAAGACTCTGATTTAAAAAAAAAAAAGAAGGACATACAATACCAACTCATAAATGCCAAAAATTAAATTAATTAAATAGTAAATATCAGTTGGTGATCATAAACAACATGAAGTATTAGTATACTGATGTAGTGATGAAATAGAATAGTCTAACAGTAAAATTAAGTTTAAAAAAGGATTGATATAATAAAATGATGAAAAGTAAAATAAAGGCCCTTAACCCTCAACAGCAAATGACAGAAGTCGTAGTTGCAACAAATACCACTGAAATACATATTCAAGTAATGGGGCAGTGTCAAAACATTAAAACAAGTCAATGAATTGAAATGCTGGGAACAATTTTAACCTCATATAAGAAATGTACCAATGGAGATGAGGTGTAGAATAGCACAAGCAAAAACAACATTTTGGAGAAAAAAAAAGATTTCGTGCAACCTATTTTAAATCCACTCATGATATATGGAAGTGATTCCAGTATAATTGGACAACATCCATTATAAGGAAGTTGAAGGCTACGCTACAGAAATGTGGTTTTAAAAACGAGAGTATTGAGAATACTGTGGCCAGCTTAAAAAGTAAAAAAGATACTCTAAAGATGTCAAAGTACAAAGATAACTATCAACATCAGGTGGAAGCAGTCATATGTTTTGTAGTAGGCTGACCATGTGTGCCATTTTGAATGGAACAGTGCCATTTTGTAAATTTCCTGGCCGTCCCAAAGTAAATTTTTTTAAAATATCAATTTTGTCCTCTTTTTTAATAAAAATATAAATTTTTGTCCATTTTTTTAATAAGATCCAGCTTACATTTCATAACATTTTTTCTTCAGTTATAAGTCCTATTTTTTAAAAGCTTTAAGTCTTTCCGTGTCATGTCCAAGAGGTAAAAGTGCAGTTTTAAAGACGACCTCCAGAAAGAATTAAAATTGATTAAACATGACAAACTGCTTAGCGAAAAAAAAAGTTGTATACCAACAGCGAAATGACCATCTTCCATTGCTCATAGAGGCAGAAGCGATATTAACCAACAAATACATATCCAGAAACATAAGGGTTCCTGGAAAGATCCTGGCTTTAGTTTCATCTTTTTATTGTAACGTGTGAAAATGAAAGTGATAAAATTGCTGCAAGTGAAGCATTTGTTGCTTATCAAACTAACTTGTGTCTTCAGGAACAGGTGGTGGGGTGTAATGTACATTCCTACAAGTTATAGTGACAGCTTTCACTTGCTCCTTGCTACCAACTTTACCTCATTTGCTTGTTGCTACCAGCTTTACCACAGCACTGCGATATTTGCCTGTTCCCTAACAGTGTGTTCACAGCTTTAGTTTTTACGGAAAAGACTGCTTGTCATTTTTGTCCCGTTTTTAATTATTAAAAAAGAAGAAGCAAATTTGTATCCCATTTTTAATAACATACCTTTTACATTTTTTCTGTTGAAAGTTTTAAGAGAAGGTGTAAAAATATTGAAACTTGCTGCATTAGATTACTTCATGGGAGAAATTTGTGATCTGATTGAGGTAAAATATTGTTCACCTTTGTCTGCTAATAATTGTGTAAGGTCTGTCTTTAAGAATAATGGTAAATTCAATATGTTATTGAAAATCAACTCTTGTTTTTCTGTTGTCTTACTTTTTCACAAACAATTTTAAATAACTCCCATTTATCCTATTTTTTCATACCGGTGTCTGTTTTGTCTCAGTAAAGTAGGCTCAGCTTTGTTTTTAGCCATGTGGTGAGAAGGAAACAGCTGAAATATATTTAACAGCAGGAAAAATTGAAGGAAGAAGAAATAATGGTAGACAGAGAGTAAAGATACAAGACGGTTTATAAAATAGTTTTGTGGGGCGCCAAGAACAGAAATGATAAATTGGCGTAGAGATATAATTGAAATTGTGGGGAGACATGATGGCTTATTCCAGCAGGCACAGTACTTGATGATGACGAGCATCTGGGGGAGTATAAGGCCCTGCAACCTATGGTCACAATAGCAGGGTTGGTGCACCATCAGCTGACAAAGACCTAGCAATTCTACCTCCTCATGGTATCATCATGGAGGATTTGTTTTTCTCCTGCTTGGTATAGAACCTTTGATCAGAGGTTTAACAAGCCGCTATCGTAAAAACGCTTTTTTGAATGAAACATAGACCTGATACAGAATGTGTAAATTAGCAGTAGAATTGAAAACTGCTAGAATAAAAATTTAGATAGAGAAAGAGTATCTGGGTCTATGCCCTAGGGGCTGGCTATGGCTCGAAAGGTCAATAGATAGATAGATGGCATCTCCAGTTAACAATCTGCATTAGAAGATTGGATCGCTGTTTTCCCTGTAGTTGTGGCTGTTACTGATACAAAAGACGTAATTGCAGTACCTCTGGGCTGAACTAATAGTTTCCCAGCTTAGCTTGGGATAGATGAACTCCAACTTCTCCAGTAAGAGACAGGAATGTCAAGAAAGCCATTATGACCTGCCACATCAATGAGTAAAAGGGCACCCTGCCTGTATCAACTCATGGCTTTGCATCAACAACAACAAAATCACATGAATCTAGCAATTTGTAACAGATTACCACATAACAGTGGAGCTGCGATAGCTCAGTGGTTAGTGATCTGGACTACAAAGGACAAGAGGTAGGGTTCGATCCCAGCCAACGGCTTCCAGGTTCACCCAGCCTTTAATGGGTACCGATTTTTTTAATTCTTTTTTTCTGGGAAAGTAAAGCGGCAAGGGCATAATACCGACCACATTACCCCAAAAATCATGTGCCGAAGGTCTGTAAAATTTATGGTCACTAGTACCATATTCCCTATACGCCACTTGGTGTGATGGGGCTCTTTCCTTTTTATACCACATAGCATTGTAGTTTAAAGTAAGCCATTCGTATCCAGCTTGACAACTATGAGTCCACAGGACTCTTTCGGTTTACAGAAATTGGAGTAAAGATGGATACATCCAGGAATGAGAGAAAACAAAGCTAATCAAGACCCTACTCCACCTCCTAGCAGTGCTCATGAAAACATACTAACTAGTCTGGTCAAGCAAGTATGGATCCATAGGAAATGTAACCTAGTACTCAAAAATGTAGTGCTGAAGTTGAATGTGTTGGGCAGAAAGACACATATGTCATATTATGCTGCAAACTACAAGACAACACAACTGGTCTCACTTCCCCTACAGAAAAGATCATCTGCTGCCTTGCAGGAAGATTGGGGACAATCAAAGGCTAAGGAAGGCAAACCTGAACAAAATGCTGGCTAAAATCGGATGCACTGGGCAACTGGCGCAGAACACAGTGCAACGTTTTAACAGGTATTCAAGCAGAGTGGATCTAACAGGCTTAAACAGACAGCTGTCTTCGTGTGAGAGTCTGGAGTCCTACTCTGATTGAGTCCTGATCGCAGAGAGAGAATTTCCTTCAAAGGGAGGATGATGATGAGGAATAATCATTGGATGAACACCAAATTCTGGTAATTCTGGTTGGATTACCGGTGATTGAGAAGATGGGACACATAATGGTTGTGAGCATCAGAAGAAAATCATTGTGCATGACCACTGGCTTATGTTGAACATTGCTACAGTCAGATAATGGAGGCTTCAGAGAAGTTAATATTATACATGATATCATGTTTAATGATCTAACAAATGTGTAACTACAAGCCACTTGGAAACATTTTGAAAGTGAGAGAGGGGAAGGGAGAGAAAGAGGATGGGGGAGAGAGGAGGGAGGGAGAGAAAGAAGAAGGAGAGAGAAAAGATAGAGCACAGAGAGAAAGAGGTGGGTGGTGAGAAAGGAAGGAGTGAGAGAGGAAAGGGAGAGAAAAAAGAGAGAGGAGGAAAGGAGAGAAGGGGAGGGAGAAAGAGAGAGAGAGAGAGAGAGGAAAAGAGAAAGAGTTAAAAACTAATAAAGCAAAATAAGACCATATCATCAGTGTATCAGAGCATTCATCCATGACCAGCTTGATATTCACTAATGATGGAGTGGCCTAATCCTCTGAAGTATTGGTCTTTGTTTGCATTGGACACTGTTATCTGCTTGACTTCCTTGATATGGTGTGGGGATAGAAGAGATTAGAGAATCAGTTCACTGGTCATAGGTGGCCTTTCTGGATGTGTACCCAGTTTTAGAGGTGACTATAGAAACAGTGGTAAATTAAAATATATTTTATGTAAATAATTTTAAATGCTGCATATTTTGCAGACATAAAATGAGCCTTCTGCATCTTTTTAAGATATGAAGTGTGTAATTTATTCATCTGTCTGAGATAATTAATGATTTTGTTTTGCTTGTACAGAATTACTCTTACATTATTTACATATCCTACTCTGATTGAACCCTGATCGCAGAGAGAGAGAGACATTATTTACATATTGAATCTTTTACTTTCCATACTTTTTTATTATGAGTGTGCCTGTTAAATTGTACATAATAAAGTTAGAATGAAGTTTTTTTAAAAATACAAAATAAATAATTTTATTTTCCTTTTTTTCTATTTTTAATGTGAAGTGTTTGTTTAAACACATCCTTAGTAATTAACTGTTGTAGCAGCTTATTTGGTGTAATATATGGGAAATTTATTTTTCGTATTGTTCTGTTTTGCCATTTAATAATTTATTTGAGATGGGATGAAACATGTGTGACTCTAGTTAGTTCATTTTTCTGCTGACCTGTTGTCAGCTGAGGCACCATTTTTTCTCTGACTTAAAATGCTCTCAGTGTCCATTTGACTTGTTTAAATGAGCACCAGAGATTATTTCTGAGAAGGAAAAGGCAATGAGAAAGGGAACTGGGCACTCCAAGTCAGGAAGCTAGAACTAGTATAATGAAGTCACTAAGACTCATTACCCTAGGGGCAATTGCTATGGAATTACATTTACCTAATAAGGACCTGCTCAAGGGTGCATCCAATAGGAAGTGCACAAACAATATGATGTTGAATAAGGTTCTTGATAGGTTGTAGGTTCAGATGAGATCCTGAAACAATAGTAAGAATTGACATGAATATGGAGGGAAGGAAAAATAGAAAGCAGACCAAGGACAGTCTGTGAACTGTAGAAACAGAGATGAATAACAAGGGACTGATTTGGGGCACTCTGTGAAAGATGATTATAGGATGCTGAGTGGATAAACTTTGATATTGACTTGCAAGTCACCACAAGACTTGTGGACTATTGACTGCTTTGGGTAAAATGTGATCGGTTTAATTCTTTCCATATGGAAGCTTTTTATCGACGCAACGGTAGAGATTTTAGAGACAAACTTTTTCATGGTTTTAAAAATCAATCTACATATTCATATTCATATTACATATTACATATGAGATTTTAGATAATTGAACAAGATATTAGGTTTCACCAATACCAAGATGATACAAGACATGTAAAAAGAATATGGTTTGATGACGGTTCACACTAATCAAATTGAGAATGGAGCACTATGCGGCGAAATGTATGCTGTCAAAATTGGCTTGGCGCACAGTGCAGCAAATTGTGTGTAAAGGATTAAAGAAGAATAAAAAGAACTTTACTTGAGAAACTAATATGGATCTCATAGTTCTTTACGGGGATAGAGAAGAGTAAATGCACTTGATCAAGTGAAAAAGTATGTTATTATAATGAAACAGATTTCTTCAGAAACAATCACTGCAATAATATATGAAATGTTATTTTGAACCACACCACCAAGGACATATTTTTAAAGCAGTAAGTCTAGTAGTAGCCTCCGTCAGTCATAGTTGACTATAGTAGCCTCCGTCAATCATAGTTGACTATAGTAGCCTCCGTCAATCATGGTTGACTATAGTAGCCTCCTTCAGTCATAGTTGACTATAGTAGCCTCCGTTAGTTATAGTTGACTATAGTAGCCTCCGTCAATCATAGTTGACTATAGTAGCCTCCATCAGTCATAGTTGACTATGGATTTTTCAGCGCCCCTAGCAATGTTATTTTTTTTCTTTTCTTTTCTTTCATCGTGTATTCTCTTTCTCTATGAATCTGTCTGCTTCTTGTTTGAGGTGAACCTTTAGAGCGTGTTTCCAGAGATTGCGGTCTGCAGCTATGTCTTCCCATGCTGCAGTAAAGAAGTAGAAGAAAGAGGGAGTGCATTATTAGTCTCTAGAACAAAAATTCAGATAAGAGAAGAAGTATCTTGGTCTACGCCCTATGGGCCGGCTACGGCTCGAAAGGTCAATAGATAGATTATTAATCATTTAAAATTACAACTTTTTTTTTGGTTTAAACAAAAAATAAAGTCATCACTTTCTTTAGTAGTTTTTAAACCAATTCATCAGTAAATGATGTTTCAGATTGGGTCTGATAGTGAAAATCACTTAGCATTATCAGAGTAGAGTGATAAGATGTAAGGTAAGTTCACTTAACATTCTTTGTATAGCGTACACTGAGAGATTACTTTGAACAATTCATCACACACAAAACTTTCTATATAATAAATTAAAATGGTAATAGATACACAGAAAGACACACAAGTTAACAAATATATAGCAATATTTCTTTAAAAAATGTGTCTTGAAATATAATTTGTAATATATTTGTAGAAAGTAACATTTCATGATGATCATTGTTTTAATTTTATTAACAGCTTGTTGATTTACCTAACCTTAGAGTGGGATGGATGGTTAAATATTTTAGCTTGCAGCCAAAGAGCCTTATAAAACACTCAGGAAGAAGCCAGTCTATGAAAGAATGTGGTCTTCTAGATTAAGATCAATAATTAAAAACTAAAAAAAAAAATATTATTTAAACTATTATCACTCTGGTAGTAATGAAAATTGGCTAAAGCAGCAATGTCTTTCAGAAGCCTTGAAAAGTGTGGAAATCAAAACTCATTAGCACAAACACAAAACTTAGGCTATTCAAATCAAATGTACTATCAACCTTACGTATGCGTGTGAAAGCTGGAAAACAACAAGATATAGAAACAAAGTTGAACGCATTCGAAATAAATGTCTAAGGAAAATATTGGTATAGATGGAACGAATTCAAAACAAACGAGGAAATTAGAGAAATCGCCAATCAACCACTAATATCTTCAGTAATAAGAAAAGACGATGGTCATACGTTGGACATGTGATGAGAAGAGATAATAATCGAATAGCAAGCAAGCCCTCATATGGGAAACACAGGTAAAAGAAAAAGAGGAAGACCCAGGGAGACACTGAGAAGAACATTGATGAGAGAGGCAAGAGCAGCAGAATCGGCTCCCTCAATGAGATAGAACTGCTTGCACAGAACAGAGACAGATGGCGAGATTTGATAAAATATCTTTAAAAGAAAACTGCTAGAACAAAAATTCATATAGGAGAAGGTGTATCTTGGTCTACGCCCTATGGGCCGGTTACGGCTCGAAAGGTCAATAGATAGATAGAGTAATGAAAAAGTCTTCATGATTGAGTCTTGTATAAAGTGTAATAAAAGCAGAGTAGGCCTACAACTGTGCCTAACACTTTGAGCTCATCTATTTAAGTGGCTGTTCAAACTCTGATTGTTTGAAGTTTGAATACATTCTTACCAATATATATAATGGGAAGTGATTGACCCATTCCTAGATCCTTAGACAGTACCCATTTTATAAAGTTAAGCAGCAAATACATTTAGTTTAAGATGAAAATAACACATTTATCGCTAAATAATAAACTAAAAATGAAATAATAAAGTAAATATGTAAATGCTGTATGATAAAATGAAAACTGCATTTACTGTAACTAGTGAGCTGGTGAAGCTCTGTGTAACAGGTGGAGAGGAAGTCAATAATTACTGTTTGAATGAGGAGCCCCATTCCATAAACACTGTAATCTCATAAAATCTGTACCATTGGTGTTCTCTCTCTCTCTCTCTCTCTCTCTCTCTCTCTCTCTCTCTCTCTCTCTCTCTTCTGCCTTTAGTACCACAGATTGAGGGGTTTAGTTCCCTTTTCCTCTTTTCTATGAATCTGCCACAAGTTAACCTTTTTTCATTCTACATGATAAGTTGCTTTTCTATCTCACTTGTCAGTGCTATACCTTTTTAAAGAACCAATGTGGGCTATAAGAGAGTTCTTCATAGTGAATTGACTGATTTCATTCACAGAGCAGTAGGTATTGCTATCAGTGTGCATGCCTTTAAGCCTAGATGATCAGGAGAATTTAAATGAGGAATGTCATAGAGGTGCAATCACCTACTTATCTACCTATTTAATTTTAATATTGGGATTTATTGAGAAAAATGTATTTTTTGGTTGTTTTGCTTCCACAGTTCATTGAGTGAGCAGTTACAGTGTTTATGCAAGTTGATTGGTTCTAAATGACACTTAAAGATGCTTTTAAATAGAAAGTTTTCACACAGATGTGCTGTGTTCTTGTTAACTTTTTTTGGGTAAGTTTTTGAAATGTGTACTTTATTGTCATCTAGATCATACAATAAGCATTCTGTTGTGTTTATAAAATATTTTATCTTCAAGAACTTTTATTAACAATAGGGGACTATTGTGCTCTACAGCTTAAAAAAAATCAGATAATGGCGAAATGAGATGCTCTAAATTTTTATGCTACTTTATGAGTAGCAGAAGTTTATGAAGTAAAGGTAAAGTACAAGACTTAAATTGCCGTCTTAGCAAGCGAGTTTTCAACCATATGTACTCAACCACCTATCCAGAAGTGTTTGGAGACTTCTGGATAGTGTCGCTTCAAGTATCAAAACTCACGATGCGAGGCGGTATTCCTCACCTTCCCAGAGTACTACCCGGATACCCATTTCTGCCAGTGACTGGGTCGATCGCAGGGTATTTTTTTTTTCAACCACAATTTCAATTCACACTGCATCCAATAGGAATTTAACATGGGTTGTTTGAACATCTGTAGCCCAGTCGGGTGGTTTTCCCAACTAGACTACTGAGGCCCCGAAGTGTATGAAGTGTGACTTGGAATGAAGTGATGACAATCTCAATATTTTTTGTTCTGTTGTTCTTCAGTATTCTTCTTCTGCATACATCTTTAGACATCAGCATTAATGAGTTCGAAGAATGGGTTCAATATTCAAATCAATAGGTACAGATAGTACACTCATATATTTATACTGTATATTTGCTTCTTCTTTTTTACTTTATGTCTCCAAATAATTGTTTGCTACAGTTAACACTGCATTCATTTTGTTCACCTTTTTAGGACTACTAGGCTTCTTTGTTCTAAAAATACACTGCATTTTGAATTCCTATTTACTCAGAATGGATTTCCCCACATCTTGTTGTTCTGTTTGTTTCTTTTATGTATGCCATCTTAATCTTTCTAGCGAAATCTGAAGGATTTAATTTTACGTGAATATAACTTTTTCCTATTTTCCACACAGACAGCCATATGCTCAGGTGTCCCTCACCATACAGGTAGATATTCTCAGACTTTAGAGTACCATTTTTATTATCGTCTAGTGGTTTTTTTTTTTTCGGTAGAGTTTTCTGATCAATCTTT
This sequence comes from Megaustenia siamemsis, assembly GCA_032433765.1. NCBI lineage: Eukaryota > Metazoa > Mollusca > Gastropoda > Stylommatophora > Ariophantidae > Megaustenia > Megaustenia siamemsis. The sequence goes on from JAVIAB010000125.1 coordinate 27,598,721, forward strand.
TCTAGGCAGTGACTATTTTGTCCTACCCTTTTGATTTCAAACTGCCAAGAATTCTTTTACATGTGCAGAGTGCACAGATAGGACTTCCTGTTTTTTGTTTATTCAAGAAGGCTGGATATTGGAACTCACTACCCAGAGATCAGAGGAGGGTAAAGCCATGGAGAAATCAGGGATTCAAAAATTCCTATCGCCTTTTGTGGAATTCAAACCTGGGACCTTCTTTTCAAGAAGCTGATGCCTTACCTTTAGACCACCCAGCACACCCATCCCCTTACACACACACACACACATGCATGCATGCGCACACACACGCACACTTTTTCTGAGAGAGAGAGTATGAGAGAGAAAAAAATTGATTGATTCATTGATTGTTGGAATATTTTAATTATAATTTTATCTTGGGTCATCCTTTTAAACATGAATCTTTTTAATTTCCAGGTATGCATTCTTCCATGCAAATAGAAAAGCTTTTAGCAATGTGAAGACTTCAATAGGACAAGTCTGGACACCAAGCTTTCATAATAAATCAGTCATGAGATCAAGCCTAACAATGTGAGAAGATACACATTCACTGTTTTTATTAAAAACTCACTGTTAAATAAATGAATATAAATATAACTCATAATTTATGCAACAAAAAAATGTGAATGTTTCTAAAAAAAAAAGAGCAATGACTTACACCTTCCAGCTCCTTATGGAGCAAAGGGCTGCAATCACACTCTACCAATGTACCGGTTTTGTGCTATCTTCTCCACATGAGTCGATGTCCTTCCTGCACCCTTTCCTTCTGTCTCAATGGTTCTTCTTCAGATCTGCTTGGACCTTCAGCTTTCCTAGTTTCTTGTGATTCCAGTTCATTAACTGTCTTGCAATATTGCTTGGTGCTCTTCACAGTGTATGGCCAATCCTTCCCCATTTCCCCCAAAAAAGAGTAATATACAACATAATACTCCAGCCTGCTTGCTTGCGTTCGCCTGATGACTAAGGTACTCTAGAGTATTCGTAGACTGTAGAATTCCTCTTCGTCATCCGTCCTTAAAAGGACGTTAAATGGCGTATCTGCATTGTGTTGTGGTTTATATAACTGTTATATTTGCGCCTTTTTGGCCCAACACATCCGACTTCAGCATGATATTTTTTAGTACCGGTTTGCTTCCCTCTTCGATCCCTGCTCGCTTGGCCAGACTAGACAGGTTAGTCTGTTACTTGAGGCACCACAGAGAGGTGGAGCAGGGTCTGGATGGTTTTGATTCACCGATCCTGGTGCAAGCCATCAGCTGTGGGTCGCTGACAACTTCCAGCTCTGGTGCTGGGAGGTGCGCCTTCTCCACTAACATTGTGATATCAGTGTCAATCATAGACATTGACAACAAAAGACAATAAAAAAAAAAAAAGAAAGAAGAAAGAACTCCATCATACCTTATCACATATAAGGAATAGGATGTTGGACATAGGAATAATAGATTAACCTTTGTTTTCATCATTTGGAAAATTATGAACTGTTAAATATTTTGGGATTACTTATAAAACATTAATGCTTGCCTACCTAGTCCTTAAGTTCCCTAATGATCCTTTAGATGACCAACACAATAAGTTCATGACCTTTCTCTATTCTTCTCAGTTGTGTGCCAGTTTCTTGGTTTTTCTGAATGTTTTCCCATCCTTGATATCATCAACTCATTTTCTCCTTTGTCCATCTCTGTGCCTTTCACTGTTCCCTGTTAGCTGTTAGCTCTTATGGCATAGCCATCACATTTATTTTTACTTCTTACAATTGTAAAAAAATTCTTCATATAAGCCTATGTTATTGTTTCAGATGCTTAGGATCTTATGGTAGCACCTCACTTCTGTGACTTGTATTTTCCTTTGTAATTGTACATTTGGACTCCATGTTTTCCAGGTTTAAAGAATATTGATATTAACAGTCAGTGCAATAATCTGATCAGGTATTGTAGGTTTCTTGCCAAATTCTTTTCAGTCTTGTTGATGCAATTAATGTCTGTCTTATTCTTGTACTATTTGAATCAATGGTATTAATGATATCATCATCATTGAGTACCTTCTCCGCATCAAAGATTTGTTACTATGGAACGCCATTCTGCTCTCTCTCTCTTGCTTTGATAGTGCAGACTTGTCCATCTTTTGATGTTACTTGTCTATGTTAGTCTTGGTCTGCCTCTACCTCTTTTACCTTGTATTTTCCCTTTGAAGATTATTTTTAGTAGGCTGCTGTGTCTTTTAACATGCCCCAAAAATCTCATCTGTCTTGTTTGAATTGTGTTTAGTAGTTCTCTTTTCATTTTTAGTTGGCTTAAGACTTCATGATTTTTCTTTTCTTTCCATCCATTACTTCCCATTCTTCTATTAATCCACATTTCAAAGGCTTCAATTTTCTGTTCTGTTTTTTTGTTTAATGTCGATGTGTCTGCAACATGCAGGAATGTAGAGAACATATAACATTTTCTTAGTTTTAGCTCTGGTGTTATTTGTTTTGATTTTGGTATATTTTGCATGACATTAAAATTGCTTTTTGCCTTTCCTATTCTTTTGTTTATTTCAGATTTACATTTTCCATCACCGGTTATAGTATGGCAAAAGGTGGTTGTTGTTCTGAACTGTCTCCAGGTCTATTCCTTCAACTTTGATATCCACTTGTGGGTTTTTAGTATTATAGTCTTTTTGATATTCATATCTAATCCATATTTTTTGCTTGTCATGTTTATTTCATTAATTAAGTAATTGTTGTAGATCTTCAGGATTTTCTGCTAGTAATACAGTACCATCAGCATATCTTAGGTTATTGATTATCTTTCCATTAATGTTTAGGCCTGGCATTTCTGTGATGTTTTTAAAGATTTGCTCAGTGTATAGATTGAACAAGCTTGGTGGTAGGATGCATCCATGTCTTACTCCTTTTTATATCAATGGGTGTAGAGTTCTCTTTGTTATATTTTATTATTGCTGTTTGCTCTCAGTATAAATTACATATTAGTCGTATGTCAGTGTCATCTAGATGTATATCTTTCAGACAGTCTATATGTTGTTTATGATGTATTCTATCAAAAGCTTAGGTGTAGTCTATGAAGCAGGTATATATTGTTTTGTTTCATTCTGCACACTTTTTGATTACCGTCCTCATGCAATGATATATCATAGCTACTTATACAGTTTCTAAAGGTTACCTTTTTAGCATAATTATCATGTTTGTGTGCTGTTAGACATTGTTAAAAAAATTTATATTATATGCATTTATATTTTTTTTTTAGATATGGAATTCTCATAATATGTTTGATGATGCAGACAGTTCTGAACATTTTCAAGGGATTCTTGACACTGCTTTTATGGCTGCCTACGCTGTTGTAAGTATAATTATGCTGTTGTAAGTCTAATTATGCTGTTGTAAGTATAATTATGCTGTTGCAAGTATAATTATGCTGTTGTAAGTCTAATTATGCTGTTGTAAGTATAATTATACACTGTTGCAAGTATAATTAAAAGAAAGAATAGTGACACTGTGACCTTCCAGGCATTTCATAAGAGGCAACTAAGGGGATTGATTGGTGGCTTGACTGTCATTGTAAAAAAGTAATGTTATGGAAAGAGACATAGATATTAGATGCAGCGATCTCTGCAATATGTGCCATTTTGGCACGCAAGGTTTCTGTTTTTGAGATTGTGGTTCTGCCCTATGTGCCATCTTCGGCTTGAAAGGACAATAGATAGATAGATAGAAGTATAATTATGTTATTGTAAGTATAATTATGCTGTTGCAAGTATAATTATGCTATTGTAAGTATAATTATGCTGTTGCAAGTATAATTATGCTATTGTAAGTATAATTATGCTGTTGCAAGTATAATTTTAAAATGATGTATTTCATGATCAAGAAATTGGACTTCAGAACAGAGGATTCAGACCTGAATCACTTTGCAAGATGACCATGGAACAAATATATTGAATAAATTTTGTTATTGTCTTATAACATGTCAGCTGATTATTGTTTTGTCAGTATATAGTCATGGGCAATAAATAGAAGCATAAATTAAAGACAAATATTACAACTTACTCACTATATAGACATGTCTTACATGTCTTGTGGACAAACATTATTAATTGTTCTGAAGTAGAAGATGGAAAATTTGACTGCAATCTGAAATTTGTATATCATCATCAAGTACCGGGCCTAGTGGCGTAAATGATCATGTCTCTTCATAACTTTCGATCTCGGCAGCTATTTATTATTTCTGTTGTTGACCTTCTGCCAAGCCATTCTCTTAAGCTGTCTGTTATTTTTTCTCTTTGCTTCCCTCTATCTCTTCGTCCCTCAATTTTTCCAGTTGTTACAATATATTCCAGTTGTTCTCTTCTCATTACATGGCCAAAAAATGATGATTGTCTCTTCCTAACTTTGGAAATTAGCTCTATTTTTGCTTTGACCTCTCTCAGAACCTCTTCATTACTCTTCTTAGCTGTCCATGGTATTCTCAACATTCTTCTGTAAAACCACATTTCTACAGACTCCAGTGATTTTCTTGTCTGTTGTCCTATTGTCCGTGACTTGCATCCATATGTTAAGACTGGCTCTACGTAACATTTAAGAACTCGTTTTCTTGTTTCTATTGTCAAAAATGGATTGCATAGCATTTTCCTCATTTTTTTTGGAAAGCTGCTTTTGCCTGAGCCATTCTGCATCTCACCTCTTTTGTAATTTGTATATAGTTCCCTATAAAAGGTAGAAGTTAAAATATCCATTTGAACTGAAGTATGGTAGTGTTCCATCACATATTATAAAGTCATAGGAAAGTGAAGTATTAAACTTCATCGAAACTAAGCCTCACTATTTGGAGATGAGGAAGCCAGTGCTTCCTTGCTGTTATTTTCTTAATGTAGTATTGATATAGAAGAAACAAATTGTTACTATAATTCTCCATAAGCATGAATTTGGTATTCATTTTTAAACTTTGCATATGGAATTCAGCTTTTCTTGGATTGAGATGGAAGATTATGATTATCTGAGGAAAGCTGTTTCAGTAGTTTTTGGCGTCAGATTTTTTTAGTTCTTCCTAATACAATAGAAAATAGCTCAGGCCAAAATAGCATTTCAGAAAATGAAAAATATCTTATGCAACAAATCTATGTCAATAAAAATGAGAAAGAGAGTTCATCGGTGCTATATAGAACCAATTCTGACCTATGTAAGCGAATCATAGACAGTAGACAAACAAACGAAAAGACGATTAGAGGCCACAGAGATGGATTTCTCAGAAGAATGTTGAAAGTTCCCTGGACAGATAAAAAGACCAATGAGGAAGTTCTCAAAGAGGACAACACAAAAAGGTAGCTCTTAAAAAACAATAGAAAGAAGCAATCAACATTTTTCGGGCACATCATGAGAAGAGGAAAGTTGGAATACTTGGTTACAACTGGCAAAATAAAAGGAAAGAGAGATCACGGACGACAAAGAGAGAAAATACTGGATAGCTTGGTGTCATGGCATGGAAAGCAGTCAACAACAGAACTGATACGATGCACTGTAGATAGAAGATTGTGGAGGGACATGATCGCCTACGCCAACCGGCAGGGTACATGATGATGATGATGATGAATACAATAGAGTAAGTTTTTATAATTGTTAAAATTGCAGATATTATGTCAAATTAAATTTTAAAGTTATGAAACTGTGTATTTGCTGTCTCTAGAAAAGCATCTTTTATAATTTAAGTCTTCACTCTGTATTTGCTTTTAACTATTATACAAATAAATGGAATGCCTTATATGGATCTATAAGGGAACTCAGAAATACTTGCTGATATCATTATATGACATTTAGCCAAAGGGTGTCAGCTCACAGACCACAGGATCCATAACAAAAACAGCTTTTATATAAAAGAAAGAATAAAATGTGATTATGAGAGCCTTCTGTTTCATATATTTTTACTAAATAATTGCTGTTATTTCATATTTGAAGGGAAACATTTGTCAATTATTAAGGAGTGATTTGTTATAACATTCTGTTCTGTGCCAGTTTTTTTTTTTTTTGCTGCAGCCATAATTGAATAGCATAACAATCATATATACTTTTCTTTGTATCATGTAAATAAATATCCCTCTTGCCATTTCAAATAGAAGCAGTTTTTTGTTAAAATTATTATTGTTGTTCCTATATTGGTGTCTGGAAGGAGCACACTTTTATAGTTCTCTGTTGGAGAGGGTGTGGATATAACTGATGAGTCTAATATGAGTCCTGCAGTATCTTCTACAATTAGAGTATGAATGTCTTAATTTTTAGTGTATTGAAGTTTCTCTTTCAGAGCTGTGTACACTTCTATATATTAATAAGATCAAAAAAAGTTTTGGTTAGCTCAAGGCTGGTGACATCTCCTTATAACTTGCCCTGGTATGGGACCGGTTGTTATTTAGTGTTGGTGTTTTGTGGTCAATAGCTCTTGCCCTTTATTTCTGTGCATTGTCTCCACATCACTAAGGATGGTGACCACAGGTAGCATTGGTTGGACCCTCTCTCTCTGTGCATTGTCTCCACACCACTAAGGATGGTGACCACAAGTAGCATTGGTTGGACCATTTCTCTGTGCCTTGTCTCCACACCACTAAGGATGGTGACCACAAGTAACATTGGTTGGACCCCCTCTCTCTGTGCCTTGTCTCCACACCACTAAGGATGGTGACCACAAGTAGCATTGGTTGGACCCCTCTCTGTGCCTTGTCTCCACACCACTAAGATGGTGACCACAAGTAACATTGGTTGGACCCTCTCTCTCTGTGCATTGTCTCCACACCACCAAGGATGGTGACCACAGGTAGCATTGGTTGGACCCTCTCTCTCTGTGCCTTGTCTCCACACCACTAAGGATGGTGACCACAAGTAAAATTGGTTGGACCCTCTCTCTCTGTGCCTTGTCTCCATACCACTAAGATGATGACCACAAGTAACATTGGTTGGACCATATCTCTCTGTGCCATGTCTCCACACCACTAAGATGGTGACCACAAGTAACATTGGTTGGACCCCCCCTCTCAGCGCCTTGTCTCCACACCACTAAGATGGTGACCACAAGTAACATTGGTTGGACCCCCTCTCTGTGCCTTGTCTCCATACCACTAAGATGATGACCACAAGTAACATTGTTGGGCCCTCTCTCTCTCTGTGCCTTGTCTCCATACCACTAAGGATGATGACCACAAGTAACATTTGTTGGGCCCTCTCTCTCTCTGTGCCTTGTCTCCATACCACTAAGGATGATGACCACAAGTAACATTTGTTGGGCCCTCTCTCTCTGTGCCTTGTCTCCATACCACTAAGGATGGTGACCACAAGTAACATTGGTTGGACCATATCTCTCTGTGCCATGCCTCCACATCACTAAGATGGTGACCACAAGTAACATTGGTTGGACCCCCTCTCTGTGCCTTGTCTCCATACCACTAAGGATGGTGACCACAAGTAACATTGGTTGGACCATATCTCTGTGCCATGCCTCCACATCACTAAGATGATGACCACAAGTAACATTGTTGGGCCCTCTCTCTCTCTGTGCCTTGTCTCTACACCACTAAGATGATGACCACAAGTAACATTGGTTGGAGCATCTCTCTCTGTGCCTTGTCTCCATACCACTAAGGATGGTAACCACAGGTAACATTGGTTGGAGCATCTCTCTCTGTGCCTTGTCTCCATACCACTAAGGATGGTAACCACAGGTAACATTGGTTGGACCATCTCTCTCTGTGCCTTGTCTCCATACCACTAAGGATGGTGACTGCAAGTAGCATTGGTTGGATCCTTTCAAGACAGGTGGCTCAAGACTCTGACCACCTTACAGGATAAGCACCATCTTGCTATTCTCATAACTATGACAGCTCCATGGTGATCATTTCATTGTACAGTTACATTAAACATGTAGCACAGTACATCTAATTTCAACATGTCTGTGTCTTGCTTTCTCTGGTCTCAGCCCTTTGACCTGTCCAGCTTGGGTGACTCCTTGGTAGCATTGTTACTACCAGAACAGTTCTGAGGGATATGAGCACACAGGTACCTCTATCACTTTGTGGTGGTCACATGTCAAAGGAGCAAATTTATGTAGATGGAATGATGAGGTTTTAATACATAAAACCTCATTTTGTAGTAGAACAGCTACTGTGTTATAATGTTATATTGTGTCAGATCTGATCGATTATGACTGAGGTAGTCAGAACTAACTCATGTCAGTACTGAAGTTTGATTTGTGAAGTGATCACATCTGGATGATGTCAATTATTCTTGTTTTTTCCCCATAACTTGCCAAAATTAGATCAAGGACAAACATAGCTTTAAAAAAATACACACCAAAAATAAACACTAATTTTGTAGAATAAACTGTTATACAAACAACAATTATAGACATCAAAAAGGTTTTCTCTTATAATGTTTTCTTTTTATTTTGCAGGGACTTTTTCTGAATGGTTACATTGGAGACAGGTAATTGCTGTTGTTCAAATTTATCTGACAGATTGTAGCTGGCATACATTAATGACAGAAATCAAACCTTTTCTCAAAAAGTCAATGTTGCATTGTGTATATAGTTCATAGCCATATAGAACTAGCTGTTGAAGTGAGTCTGAGAAAATAGAAAGAAAAAGAAAGACAGTGCCAGGGAGGAGTTTATGGAATCTGTTTCACAGCAGTCAGAAATTCCCCATTCCTGCTCCTCTCATGTCAGTTTCTCTAGAGTGTGTTAGCAAATTCTGTTAAGGTTGACTACCATGGAGCCCTAATTGGTGGCACAGACGCTGATTACAAATGACTCCCATCAAAAAAGAGAGCACACAATCACTTCCTCACACCAGTTTCCTCAAAAGTACACATCTAAAACAAAGCAACTAAAACGATTTAAGCGACAAACTATATTAGTCTCTGCAAAAACAGGGTGACATGTTCAAGGTCGAACTCCAGCATGAGCCAAGAAAGGCAGTTTTTGGGAAGAGAGGGGCAGAGAGAGAGAAAAAGTTAGAGTTAGGGGAAGAGATATTAAAAACGTAGCAAAAGAGAAAAAGAATGACAGAAATGGAGAAAGTAGATAGAAAGGAGGTGGGGTGGGGGGGGGGGGGTGTGAAGAGGATAATGAGGGAAAGATATTTAGAGAGAAACACAGTGTGGGAAAAAAAGAGAAAGACAAAGAAATAAGAGATACAGAGAAAATGAGAGATAGAGAGGGAGAGAGATCAAGAGAGAAACAAAAATGCCTATAAAACAATTTAGTGTATGTCAAAGGTTGGAAATTAATAGATACAAACACTTAAACTAGGTAGGGTTCGATCCCAATGACGGTTTCCGGTTCACCCAGCCTTTAATGGGTACCTGATTTTTTTTCTGGGAAAGTAAAGCGGTACGGGCGTAATACCGACCATATTACCCCAAAAATGATGTGCCGAAGGTCTGTAAAATTTATGGTCACTAACACCATATTCCCTATACGCCACTTGGCATGACGGGGGTACTTTACTTTACTATTTACACTTAAACTGCAGGTGACAGAAGAAAATTTTGTTGTTTTAGAATTGGAACCATTTCTAAATTAATACTTTTAAGTCGTCATTAAATTATATCTTTAAAATTGTTCCTGCAACATGTTTTACATAATTCATTTGTGCAATGTCTTGTTGCTGTTTTTAGTCTTTGTCGATCTTGTTTCTATTTTTTTTTTTCTAGATTCAGCAAATTTTTTCATTATGATCTTTTGATTTTACCAGATTTTTACATTCATCTTGTTTTTAATTCAAATATATTGTAATTTAATTAATCTCTACTTACATAATTATTGTGTCCATTTACAGAGTCAACATGAGGATTCTTCTCTCTGTTGGTATGGCAAGTACATCAGTTACAGTAAGTGTTTGAATTTTGAATTTCCAGTTTTAAATTAATTATGGCTGCTCATTAGAAAATGTATAACATGGAATAAATTCAAAACAAATGAGGAAATTAGAGAAATCGCCAATCATCAGTAATCAAGAAAAGATGGGATAAGGGATTTTCTATGTTCATGTTTGTTTTTTTGTTAATATGTCTAGTTCGTTTATGAAATCAGAACATGTAACCAACTTTTAATTTTAAAAATACTTTTCTTCTTCTTCTTTCCTTCTTTATTTGCTTTTCAGTAGAGGGGAGATATAATTAGTGGTTTTTTGCTTTTTTGTTGGCCTCTGCTGCCGACATGTTTTCTAGTGTTTCTAATACACAGTCAATCCATTTTTTTCATGATGAACCCACTCCTGAGTATGGTGTTCTCGCAAAATTCATTCAAGGCTCGTTGTGTTGTGTTTTGATCTTTCTGTCTTATCACATAGCCAAACCATTTTATCTGTTGTTTCTTTATATATTCTTTTGGGGAAATTATTCTTAGCTTTTTTCTCAGTTCTTTTTTTCTGATCTTACCTCTCAGTTTCCTGTCATTTGTCAAACACATTTCATCTCAGTAGTGAAAAAATAAACATTGATTTGATTTGTATATTTCAGTATTATTTCATGTAATGTGTTTGTTTTTAATAAACCAGAAAACAAATTATGTATTTAGTTTATTATATTTTCAGGTCTTTATATTTGGATGTGTTTGTGAGTGGGCTTCATTCTACAATGTGTATTTCTACACATTTGTGTGGATTGTAAATGGTTTATTGCAATCCACTGGTTGGCCAGTGGTTGTAGCTTGCATGGGAAACTGGTTTGGTAAAAGCAGGTAAGTTTTAAATTCTTCATCACTTTACGCTTCTTATTTGTGAAAGAGAACATTCATCATCATCATCATCATGTACCCTGCCGGATGGCGTAGGCGATCATGTCCCTCCACAATCTTCTATCTACAGTGCATTGTATCAGTTTTGTTGTTGACTGTTTACCATGCCATGACACCAAGCTATCCAGTATTTTCTCTCTTTGTCGTCCGCGATCTTTCTTTCCTTTTATTTTGCCAGTTGTAACCAAGTATTCCAACTTTCCACTTCTCATGGTGTGCCCAAAAAATGTTGATTGCTTCTTTCTGATGTTTTTTAAGAGCTCCCTTTTTGTGTTGGCCTCTTTGAGAACTTCCTCATTGGTCTTTTTATCTGTCCAGGGAACTTTCAACATTTTTCTGAGAAATCCCATCTCTGTGGCCTCTAACCGTCTTTTCATTTGTTTGTCTACTGTCCATGATTCGCTTCCATAGGTCAGAATTGGTTCTATATAGCACTGATGAACTCATTTTCTCATTTTTATTGACATAGGTTTGTTGCATAAGATATTTTTCATTTTCTTAAATGCTATTTTGGCCTCTGCTATTCTGCTTTTTATTTCTGTGGTGCATCTCCCTTCTGATGTAATTATTGTGCCCAAGTATTTGAAACGTTGCACTTGTTTTAGATTTGTCTCGTTTATTTTTATGCTGCATGATGGTGATGATTGTTTCTTCGATATAACCATTACTTCTGTTTTCTTACTATTCAGACTGAGACCTTTCTTGTTGCTTTCTTCTACTATTATGTCTATCATTTCTTGTAGTTCGTTCTCTGTCTCTGCTATTAAGACTGTGTCATCCGCATATCGCAAATTATTTATGTTGTGACCGTTGACTTCAATTCCTTTTTTGTCTACTATTGATCTAATAATATATTCGCTGTAAAGTGAAAACAAGTCCGGTGACAGAACACAGCCTTGTCTGACTCCTTGTTTTATATATTGGAATTGTCCTGTTTGGTTGTTAATTCGTATAGCTGCTGTTTGTTGCCAGTACATATTTTTTATGATTCGCAGATCCTTGCCATCAATGTTTAATTTCTCCAGCATATTGATTATTTCCACATGCTTTACTTTGTCAAATGCTTTCGTGTAGTCTATAAAGCACATATATAGATCTTTCTTTACCTCTATAGATCTTTCTATCAATGTCCTTAAGATGTATATTGCGTTATTGGTGCCCTTTCCTTCCACAAATCCACATTGTTCCTCACTTATTTCTGGTTTTATTTTGTTCCTTACACGTCTCATGATTATTCTTAGTAATATTTTAGTCATATGGCTCATGAGACTAATTGTGCGATGGTCTTCACAATCAGTGGCGCCTGACTTCTTCGGTATGGCTACAAAGATAGATTTTAGTAGATCCTCGGGTATGTGTCCTGTGTTATATATGTCATTGAGTAATTTTGTTATGACTTGTACTCCCAACTCTCCTAATGCATTTATCTCTTTGATTGTTATATTGTCAGAACCTAGAGCTTTGCCTCTTTTCATGTGTTGAATTGCGTCCTCCACTTCACTCTGCATTATTGGTGGTCCTGTGTCTTCATTTGAATTGTTTAATTCTGGTCTTTCATCATCATAGAGTTGACTGATATATTCTGTCCATCTTTCCATTGTCTTCTCCTGTCCCATTATTATATTTCCTTCCTTTGATTTCACACATCCTGAAACTTTTACTTCTTTTCTTCCTGTTAATTCATTTAACTGATTGTGCATACAATTTGGGTCTTTCTTTTGTTGTTTTTCCATTTCTTCACATTTCTGTTTTAACCATCCTTCCTTTGCTTCTCTGCACTTGTTTTGGATCTCTTTGTGCAATATTTTGTATGCTCGTTCTTCTTTCTTATGTTTTCTTCTTTTGTCCATTAGTTGTAATATTTCTTCTGTCATCCATTTCTTTTTGTTGATTCTTTTAGTCACTGGTATTACTTCTTTTGATGTTTGCTGAATCGATTGTTTGAGCATTTCCCACTGCTCCTGGATGTCCTGTATTTTCTCAATAGCATTATATCTATTTGTACTATCATGCTGTACTTATCACTCATCTGTTTATCTACTCTTAGCATATCTAGTTCTAATTTTATATTTCTTGGTGATTTCTGTGCCTTCCGCAGTTTTATTCTTATCTTTCCAACTACTGGTACATGGTCACTATTACAATCTGCTCCTGGCCTTGTTTTAACAGACGTTAGCCCATTCCTAAATCTTCTCTGTACCAGTATAAAATCAATTTGATTGTGTACTTTTTTGTCTGGGCGTTGCCATGTCCATAGTCACCTAGGGTGTTGTTTGAACCAGGTGTTACCTATAATCATTTCATGTGTCTTTGCCCAATCTATCAATCTATCCCCTCTGTCATTCGTCTCGCCAAGGCCATGCCCCCCATGGCTCGTTGTGTTGTGTTTTGATCTTTCTGTCTTATCACATGGCCAAACCATTTTATCTGTTGTTTCTTTATGTATTCTTTTGGGGAAATTATTCTTAGCTTTTTTCTCAGTTCTTTTTTTCTGATCTTATCTCTCAGTTTCCTGTCATTTGTCAAACACATTTCATCTCAGTAGTGAAAAAATAAAAATTGATTTGATTTGTATATTTCAGTATTATTTCATGTAATGTGTTTGTTTAATAAGAGAACATTACATGTCTATATTCTAAATTCTCCCCTAATATAATAATATTATAATACTATAATAATAAGAGAACATTACATGTCTATATTCTAAATTCTCCCCTTTTTTTAAAAAATAAATGTTAAAATTACCACCTGGGGTATAAAATGTTCTTTAAATTTGACAGTTTGCTATGTGCAAACATTCACCATCACCATTGTGTGCCTTCTCCGCAACGAAGGTTGGCTACCATGGATCGCCATTCTACTCTGTTTCTTGCTTTGATGGTGCAGGCTGTCATAGATTGACTTGACCATCTTTTGATGTTACTCGTCCATGTTAGTCTTGGTCTGCCTCTGCCTCTTTTACCTTGTATTTTTCCTTCCAATATTACTTTTAGTAGGCTGTTGTGTCTTTTAACATGCCCCAAAAATTTCATTTGTCTTGTCTTAATTGTATTTAGTAGTTCTATTTTTATTTTCAGTTGTTTTAAAACTTTATCGTTTGTTATCTTTTGTTTCCATCCAATTCTACCTATTCTTCTATAAATCCACATTTCAAAAGCTTCAATTTTCTGTTCTGTTTTCTTGTCTAATGTCCATGTTTATGCACCATACAGGAATATTGAGAAGATGTAACATTTTGCCATTCTTAGTTTCAGGCCTGTTGATACTTGTTTTGTTGTTAGTATATTTTTCATGACATTAAAATTACTTTTTGCTATACCTATTCTTTTGTTTATTTCAGTTTTGCATTTTCCATCATTGGTTATAGTATGTCCCAGGTAGTTGTAACTCTGGACTGTCTCCAGATTTATTCCCTCAACTGTGATATTTAATTGTAGGTCTTGAGACTTTTCTTTGTTTATGATCATAGTTTTAGTCTTTTTGATATTCATTTCTAGTCCATATTTTTTGCTTGTTATGTTTATTTCATTAAGCAATTGTTGTAGGTCTTTAGGATTTTCTGCTAGTAGAACAGTATCATCAGCATATCTCAGGTTATTGATTATCTTTCCATTAATGTTTAGGCCTGGTATCTCTGAGATGTTTTTAAAGATTTGCTCAGTGTATAGATTGAACAAGCTTTTTGATAGGATGCATCCTTGTATTACTCCTCTTTTTATGTCCATGGGTGTAGAATTCTCCTTGTTATATCTTATTATTGCTGTTTGCTCCCAGTACAAATTACCTATTAGTCATATGTCTGCGTCATCTAGATTTATATCCTTTAGGCAGTCTATAAGTTGGTTATGGTGTATTCTATCGAAAGCTTTGGTGTAGCCTATAAAGCAGGCATATATTGATTTGTTTACTTCTGTGTACTTTTCAATCAATGTTCTCATGCTGAATATGGCTTCTTTTGTCCCACTGTTTTTCCTGAATCCAAATTGTTGCTCATCTAATTCAGTTTTGATTTTATTCTGAATCCTTCCCTGTATAACTTTTAGTAAAATTTTTGTTACCTGTCTCATTAGGCTTATTGCTCTGAAGTCACTGCATTCAACTGCACCATTCTTTTTAGGCAATGCAATGAAAGTTGATGTTTTTAGATCGTTTGGTATGTATCCTGTATGGTATATGTCATTGCATATGTCTGTGATCACATCGACGCCAAACTCTTCTAGAGCCTGTATCATTTCTATCTGTGCAAACATTACCCCCTCCATATACCTTTCTAACTACTACGTCTAGTGACCACTGAATGTTGGATTTTTGTTTCCTTTGATGTTGGATCACACACAAACGTTCACACCTTCAAAAGTACCTTGGTATCGTACAAAAGGGACTTGTTTTTTTTTATAATTTGCTAATTTTTCAAGAAGATAATCAATAACCTAAGATATGCTGACAATACTGTACTACTAGCAGAAAATCCTGAAGATCTACAACAATTGCTTAATGAAATAAACATGACAGGCAAAAAATATAGACTAGATATGAATATCAAAAAGACTAAAACTATGATCATAAACAAAGAAAATACTCAAAACCCACAAGTGGATATCAAAATTGAAGGAATAGACCTGGAGACAGTTCAGAACTACAACTACCTTGGACATACTATAACCGGTGATGGAAAATGTACAACTAAAATAAACAAAAGAATAGGAATGGCAAAAAGTAATTTTAATGTCATGAAGAGCATACTAACATCAAAACAAATAACACCAGGGCTAAAACTATGAATAGCAAGATGTTACATCTTCTCAATATTCCTGTATGGTGCAGAAACATGGACATTAGACAAGAAAACAGAACAGAGAATTGAAGCCTTTGAAATGTGGATATATAGAAGAGTAGGTAGAATTGGATGGAAGGAAAAGAAAACAAACAATGAAGTCTTAAAACAACTAAAAATGAAAAGAGAACTACTAAACATAATTCAAACAAGACAAATGCGATTTTTGGGCCATGTTAAAAGACACAACAGCCTACTAAAAGTAATCTTGGAAGGGAAAATACAGGGTAAAAGAGGCAGACCAAGACTAACATGGATGAGTAGCATCAAAAGATGGATAAATCAGCCTATGACAACCTGTACCATCAAAGCAAGAGACAGAGTAGAATGGCACTCCATGATAGCCAATCTTCGTTTCGGAGATGGCACTCGATGATGAAGATGAATTTTTCAAGAAAATCATTATTTCCTTTTTTTTTGCCTTATGACAGGGGAAATCTCCTTGGCCACCTGCAAGACTTCAAACAGACTTTTGTCTTTTTTTGGGGGATTGATTGCAAACAATGCTTAGGGGGAGCTGAAAATGTGGCATGATTGATAGACTTAAGGCCTGCTGTGTGAATTGACAACGTAAAACCTCCCCTCCCCTCTCTCTCTTAAACCCTCCAAATCATAGCTTTTCCATAAATCTAACATAATCCAGGAAAACATTACTGCATCCTATTCCTGTGTCTCTGCTTGGGTAAACACACAGCTGTGTAGCTGTTTTCAAAGAAAATCTTATTTTTCAAACTCCAAATGTAACAATCAAGCTATGATAACTCTTACAACAGTATCATGAAAATATGACTCACAGATAGGTATCATGAAAATATGACTGACAGATAAGTATCATGAAAATATGACTCACAGATAGGTATCGTGAAAATATGACTCACAGATAGGTATCATGAAAATATGGCTCACAGATAGGTATCGTGAAGAAAATATGACTCACAGATAGGTTGTGAAAATATGACTAACAGATAGGTATCATGAAAATATGACTCACAGATAGGTATCATGAAAATATGACTCACAGATAGGTATCATGAAAATATGACTCACAGATAGGTATCATAAAGAAAATATGACTCACAGATAGGTATCATGAAAATATGACTCACAGATAGGTATCGTGAAAATATGACTCACAGATAGGTATCGTGAAAATATGACTCACAGATAGGTATCGTGAAAATATGACTCACAGATAGGTATCATGAAAATATGACTCACAGATAGGTATCGTAAAGAAAATATGACTCACAGATAGGTATCGTAAAGAAAATATGACTCACAGATAGGTATCGTGATCTAGGGTTAAAGAAATAAGATTGGTTATGGGGCCTTCTCTGCTACAACTGGGCTGTTAATTAGATCACAGGTACCTGTGTTTATTATATTTACAACAACCTATCAAAGAATAACAAATCAATACAGAACTGGAGTTATTGGCCTCCACACACTGAGAGACCTATTGGGGAGGAGATCTGATCATTTAAGGACATGTCCAGTGTGCAATAAGGATAATATGTCAACTAAACTAAACTAAACTAAACTAAACTAAACTAAACTATTGGGGACTGGTTGGTCTCGATGCTGGCCTCGAGACAGAGAGGTTGTGGGTTCAAATCCCGGCTGCACCAGTTGTGATTTTTATTTATAATTTCTCTCTGTGGTAACCACCCCTGGTCTCAGCAGCGAGGCCTGGCTTGAAACGTTAATTAGTCATAGGTGAAAAAAATATGAGTACCTCCGAAGACGGAGTTATCAGCCTGTACGGCGAGGGACCCCTGTGCACACGGCTGCCAGGGAAAAATGGATTAACATGCAAATTTCAGTTCCTAGTCTCTAGGAACTTTGTTAGAGATGAAAGCTGGTGAACACACAAAAAAAAAAAAAAACTAAACTAAACTAAAAATGCCACCTGCATTATAAACCTAATAACCAGTTGATAATAGAATTCTGAAATCTGAGGACCAATAAATAGGAAAACTGTCTCCATTGATAGTACATGTATTAGAATAACTCATATATATTCACTGACAATTATATTAATTATGGCCATGTCAAAAGACACAGGGTACTGGAAAGGACAATAATGGAAGGCATGGTTACTGGTCTATGAGACAGGTACAGACAAAAAAGAAGGTGGTTATAAGACATCAAAGAGACCTTGAACATGATAGCCAATGAAGTGGGTGGTGACCTGGATAGATACAGAGATTCTTTCAGATGGGTTGTGGTGAATGCAACATTCTGCAAAGGACATATGACCTGATGATAATTATCTATCTATCTATCTATTGTCCTTTCGAGCTAAAGACAGCACATAGGGCAGAACCACAATCTCAAAAACAGAAACCTTGTGTGCCAAAATGGCACATATTGCGGAGATCACTGCTTGTTTCCATAACAACACTTTTTACAATGACAGCTTGTCAAGCCATCGATCACCTTCCTTAGTCGCCTCTTACGACATGCCTGGAAGGTCACAGTGTCACTATTCTTTACTTCCCTCATAATGAAGCCCTGGTAACACACGGGAAGATAATAATTATAGTAACACACTATTAATGTTTCTGTTAAATGATATAATTTCAGCCGGGGTGTTTTGCTTGGTTTATGGAGCTCGTGTGCTTCAGTGGGAAATATAATTGGAGCATTGATGGTGGCTTCTGTTTTGTCCTACGGTTACCAGGTAGGGCTTGAATATTCTTTTATTCTAAGTTTCTAAGTGTCTGTGGTGTATCATTGTAATTGAAATATTTAAAACTCAGAGCTAATGATGTTAATATAGAACACCTAATACGTCAAGCATTTATTCAGTAATTAAAATTATAATTGTTTTTTACAAAAAAACATAAGAACTTAGCAATAAAAAAATATCTTATTTCTGATGAGATACCCATATGATATGTCATTGTTGTTACCATAAGTAAATATTTTGTCCACAGTATGCTTTTTTGATGACATCGTGCATATTACTTTCTGGATCTCTCTTTATCTTCTTTGGGTTGATTCCATCACCAGAAGACGTGGGTAAGATTTTGTTGTTTTGTGTTTTGGTAATTTTTAAGGAATGTTTTTAAAAATATCTTAATGTGTTAAGTGAAAATTCCATTTATTTTACAGTTAGTTTTGTGTCTTAGATTTAGTCTTCTCTTCTTCTATTATTTGCATGGAAATTTAATGAAATTAAGTTGTTTCTGCAACCATGCAATATATTTGGTATTGGCTAATCCTAATTAATCATAGTTAAGATACTTTAATTTTAAAGCCTTAATTTTTCTTACTTCTCTTTATAAATTTATTAAAATGGTCATCATTTTTTGAGTGAGCAGTACACATGAGCTCTGCCCTTAAGACTCAGCTTGCTTCTTTCTAACTTTCTGTTTGACACTTCTCTGGTATGACATCCTCTTTAACTCATTCATTTCTTGTACATTATATCATGTCTTGTTATTCTGTTTTGTGTCATTGGGGGGGGGGGGGTGTTCTTCCTGTCTTTAATTTTAAAATAAATTTGTATTTATTATTACTTCTGTCACTGGAGGCGAAGACGCACCTCACAGCACCAGAGCTGGAAGTTGTCAGCGACCCAGAGATGATGGGTTGCACCAGGATCGGTGAACCAGAACCATCCAGACCCTGCTCCACCTCTCTGTGGTGCCTCTAGTAACAGACTAACCTGTCTAGTCTGGCCAAGCGAGTAGGGATCGAAGAGGGAAGACAACTTGGTACTCAAAAATGTCATGCTGAAGTCGGATGTGTTGGGCCGAAAGGCGCAAATATCACAGTTATACTGTAAACCACAACACAATGCAGACACGCCCACTTAGCGTCCTTTTAAGGGCGGATGATGAAGAGGTACACTCCTTTAGAAATCGGGCGAACGCAAGCAACTGCTGTCATTTAATATGAAGTATTGCACTGAGAGCTGTATGAGAGCCACAATGCAGGTCCTGTGCAGAGTCTGACAGTTGAAAGATCATCAGACACAAGAGTCTAGAGTTTCTGTCCTAAGTGCTGTCTTTGGCTCAGAAGGACAATAGATAGATAGATACCACTGAGAAACCTGTTAGTGAAAGTGTGCTGTTTAAACAGACTCCTTTATACAGCATGCCATTTCTTAAGCCATATAGTAAAATATAATAGACCCTTGTTGAAGCTTTTATTCTTAGTCCCTAATCAAAGATCATTAAAACAATACAAAATGATCGCACTTGCAATGTCTTGCAGGACAGAATGTGTGCAGAAATGTCTCATGCTTTTCTTCTCAGATTTTGATGCTGAGTGCTAAACTGGACAACACAGTTGAAAGCAAATACAATTTTCTTTGTTTTTTGTGCTGGCATCCATCTGTATCTATTTCATTTCATATTGGTAAAACTGTACATATTTGAAATTTCAAACCATCCATCTTTATTACATCATTTCGTGATATAAAAAAAAATTTGTATTGGTTTTTAAACTTTAACTGCATTTTTATTTATATTTTTTATAGTCATCACATAGGGCTTCAAGTGTTTTTTTGCCATCCATCTGTATTCTGGGCGAGATGTTCAGTTTTATCTAATTAGTCTATGTCTGCCAGCTTTGTTTCTCTTATAAGTAATCTTTTCAATGTCTCTCTAGGTCTTCCTCTTTTCCTGTATGCTGATGTTTCCCATAGAAGAGAAATTGTAATAATTAATTAAAATTGTAATAAATTTGGCTACATTTTACAACAAAGTTAAGCTATTGTATTTTGATGTAAATGAAATTTATGAACATTGGTTTTTTTTTTAAAGTCATGATTGAACTAATTTTTTTTTCTTTCCGGCAAAAGTTTGAACTTACCATTAAAATTTGGTTTTAAAACGGTTAGATTGATACATTTATTTTGTAATATTTTAATTTTTAAGGTATGGAAATGCCATCAGAAGATGAATCAATCCAGGAAAGTAGTGCCAATGTTAACACCGATGGTAGAGACCAAAGAGGTATGTAGCCAATGTTTTAGACTGTTGTTAATCACAGTAAAAAGATTGTTTCTGGTCATTAATTAAGTTGAGAGATATTCTACTGCATTCAAAAAGAAAGGGAGATAAAGGTACATATGATTAAACTATTTGCTAGATGAAAACATAAGTGCTCATTGTTTTTAGAATCCAGCAAAGGGGATGGTGGATGATGGCAAAGGGCATAGGGATGGTAGTTGAGGCTCTTTGGTTAAGCATTCTTTTAAATCTATTGATTTATATATAATTTATGAGTTTGATATCACTACAGTATTTTAAAATAGATTGTATAAAATTTCATAATTACTGAATAGTAAAAAAAAGTAAAGTACCCGCATCACGCCAAGTGGCGTATAGGGAATATGGTGTTAGTTACCATAAATTTTTCAGACCTTCAGCACGTGATTTTTGGGGTAATGTGGTCGGTATTACGTCCGTGCTGCTTCACTTTCCCAGAAAAAAATCCGGTACCCATTTAAGGCTGGGTGAACCCGGAAGCCGTCGGTTGGGATCGAACCCTACCCCTTGTCCTTTGTAGTCCAGTTCACTAACCACTGAGCTATCGCGGCTCCCTATTACTGAATAGTGGTTGTTCTTAATTATTAAGGATATACATTTGTTGTAGAATTTCATTATTGTTTGGATGTACATAATGTTATGATCAACAGAGCTTAGGTATTAGATTTGCTGACACACCTGCGACCTGTTTAATGTTATCACTTGTGCCCAATGTTTTCATTACAAATGCTTTAAAGTTAACATACTTATCAATACAGAGGAATTGCGCAATTAAGTAAGTAATAAATTTATCTATCTATTGTCCTTTCGGTGGGAGCCGTGATAGCTCAGTGGTTAGTGAACTGGACTACAAAAGACAAGGGGTAGGGTTCGATCCCAACCGACGGCCTTTGGGTTCACCCAGCCTTAAATGGGTACCAGATTTTTTTCTGGGAAAGTAAAGCAGCACGGGTGTAATACCAACCACATTACCCCAAAAATCATGTGCTGAAGGTCTGTAAAATATAGGGTCACTAACACCATATTTCCCTATACGCCACTTGGCGTGAGGGGGGGTACTTTACTTTACTTTTATTGTCCTTTCGAGCCGAAGACGGCACATGGGGCAGAACCACAATCTCAAAAACAGAAACCTTGCATGCCAAAATGTCACATATTGCAGAGATCACTGCTTATGGCAAAGTACTCTCGTGTGTGTTACCAGGGCCTCATTATGAGGAAAGTAAAGAATAGTGACACTGTGACCTTCCAGGCATGTCGTAAGAGGTGACTAAGGAGGTTGATCGATAGCTTGGCAAGCTGTCATTGTAAAAGGTATTGTTATGGAAACAAAAAATAATAAATAGTCTTAATTTTAAAAAAATTGTAGCTGTCAGTTTTGTTCTTTTATTTTAAATACACAATTTTATCAACCTGGCACATTTATTTATATTGTTTAAGTAAAAATCAACATACGTATCTGATGACCACAATAATTAAGAAGAAAAAGAAAATGTCAAAGTATGTTACACTTGTAGAAATAATCCACACTGTAGATTCAGAGTTTTCTTTTTCTGACATACATAAGTTGTCTGATTTATTTTTGCAGAACCTCTATTGTCTAGTGCTGATGATGATGGTAACATCAGCACAGATGAAGGAAAAAGCCATAGTTCTGAAAGGAGAGTTAGATACTATGACAGGGGTGTTGATTATGATATACAGACTACTAGACCTGCCTCTATGTCCTTCTTAAAGGCTTGTCTTTTACCTGGTGTCATTCCAGTAAGTTCTACATAGCAATGTTATCAGTGGTTTCAAAATTTTTATTGCATTCTGTTACGAAACAATTTTTAAATTAAAACTATAACTGAATGAAACTCATATCCTTGTGTGTGCATGGCTATGTTAGTCACATCCCATATCTTTGTGTGTGCATGTCTATGTTAGTCACATACCATATCTTTGTGTGTGCATGGCTATGTTAGTCACATCCCATATCTTTGTGTGTGCATGGCTATGTTAGTCACATCCCATATCCTTGTGTGTGCATGTCTATGTTAGTCACATCCCATATCCTTGTGTGTGCATGTCTATGTTAGTCACATCCCATATCTTTGTGTGTGCATGGCTATGTTAGTCACATCCCATATCTTTGTGTGTGCATGTCTATGTTAGTCACATACCATATCTTTGTGTGTGCATGGCTATGTTAGTCACATCCCATATCTTTGTGTGTGCATGGCTATGTTAGTCACATCCCATATCCTTGTGTGTGCATGTCTATGTTAGTCACATCCCATATCCTTGTGTGTGCATGTCTATGTTAGTCACATCCCATATCCTTGTGTGTGCATGTCTATGTTAGTCACATCCCATATCTTTGTGTGTGCATGTCTATGTTAGTCACATCCCATATCTTTGTGTGTGCATGGCTATGTTAGTCACATCCCATATCTTTGTGTGTGCATGTCTATGTTAGTCACATCCCATATCTTTGTGTGTGCATGTCTATGTTAGTCACATCCCATATCTTTGTGTGTGCATGGCTATGTTAGTCACATCCCATATCTTTGTGTGTGCATGGCTATGTTAGTCACATCCCATATCTTTGCATGGCTATGTTAGTCACATCCCATATCTTTGTGTGTGCATGGCTATGTTAGTCACATCCCATATCTTTGTGTGTGCATGTCTATGTTAGTCACATCCCATATCTTTGTGTGTGCATGTCTATGTTAGTCACATCCCATATCTTTGTGTGTGCATGTCTATGTTAGTCACATCCCATATCTTTGTGTGCATGTCTATGTTAGTCACATCCCATATCTTTGTGTGTGCATGTCTATGTTAGTCACATCCCATATCTTTGTGTGTGCATGTCTATGTTAGTCACATCCCATATCTTTGTGTGTGCATGTCTATGTTTGTCATATCCCATATCCTTGTGTGTGCATGTCTATGTTAGTCACATCCCATATCTTTGTGTGTGCATGTCTATGTTAGTCACATCCCATATCTTTGTGTGTGCATGTCTATGTTAGTCACATCCCATATCTTTGTGTGTGCATGGCTATGTTAGTCACATCCCATATCTTTGTGTGTGCATGGCTATGTTAGTCACATCCCATATCTTTGTGTGTGCATGGCTATGTTAGTCACATCCCATATCTTTGTGTGTGCATGTCTATGTTAGTCACATCCCATATCCTTGTGTGTGCATGTCTATGTTAGTCACATCCCATATCTTTGTGTGTGCATGTCTATGTTAGTCACATCCCATATCTTTGTGTGTGCATGGCTATGTTAGTCACATCCCATATCTTTGTGTGTGCATGGCTATGTTAGTCACATCCCATATCTTTGAGTGCATGTCTATGTTAGTCATATCTCATATCTTTGTGTGTGCATGTCTATGTTAGTCACATCCCATATCTTTGTGTGTGCATGTCTATGTTAGTCACATCCCATATCTTTGTGTGTGCATGTCTATGTTAGTCATATCTCATATCTTTGTGTGTGCATGTCTATGTTAGTCACATCCCATATCTTTGTGTGTGCATGTCTATGTTAGTCACATCCCATATCTTTGTGTGTGCATGTCTATGTTAGTCACATCCCATATCTTTGTGTGCATGTCTATGTTAGTCACATCCCATATCTTTGTGTGTGCATGTCTATGTTAGTCACATCCCATATCTTTGTGTGTGCATGTCTATGTTAGTCACATCCCATATCTTTGTGTGTGCATGTCTATGTTTGTCATATCCCATATCCTTGTGTGTGCATGTCTATGTTAGTCACATCCCATATCTTTGTGTGTGCATGTCTATGTTAGTCACATCCCATATCTTTGTGTGTGCATGGCTATGTTAGTCACATCCCATATCTTTGTGTGTGCATGGCTATGTTAGTCACATCCCATATCTTTGTGTGTGCATGGCTATGTTAGTCACATCCCATATCTTTGTGTGTGCATGGCTATGTTAGTCACATCCCATATCTTTGTGTGTGCATGTCTATGTTAGTCACATCCCATATCCTTGTGTGTGCATGTCTATGTTAGTCACATCCCATATCTTTGTGTGTGCATGTCTATGTTAGTCACATCCCATATCCTTGTGTGTGCATGGCTATGTTAGTCACATCCCATATCTTTGTGTGTGCATGGCTATGTTAGTCACATCCCATATCTTTGAGTGCATGTCTATGTTAGTCATATCTCATATCTTTGTGTGTGCATGTCTATGTTAGTCACATCCCATATCTTTGTGTGTGCATGTCTATGTTAGTCACATCCCATATCTTTGTGTGTGCATGTCTATGTTAGTCATATCTCATATCTTTGTGTGTGCATGTCTATGTTAGTCATATCCCATATCTTTGTGTGTGCATGGCTATGTTAGTCATATCCCATATCCTTGTGTGTGCATGTCTATGTTAGTCACATCCCATATCTTTGTGTGTGCATGTCTATGTTAGTCATATCCCATATCCTTGTGTGTGCATGTCTATGTTAGTCATATCTCATATCTTTGTGTGTGCATGTCTATGTTAGTCACATCCCATATCTTTGTGTGTGCATGTCTATGTTAGTCACATCCCATATCTTTGTGTGTGCATGCCTATGTTAATCATATCTCATATCTTTGAGTGCATGTCTATGTTAGGCATGTGTCATATCTTTGTGTGTGCATGTCTATGTCAGTCATATCTCATATCTTTATGTGCATGTCTATGTTAGGCATGTGTCATATCTTTGTGTTTGCATGTCTATGTCAGTCATATCTCACATCTTTATGTGCATGTTTATGTTAGTCATGTGTCATATATCTTGATGTGTGTCAGTGTTAGTCATGCCTCGTTTCGCTGTGTGCATGTCTGTGTTTGTCACATCTCATATCTTTGTGTGTGCATGTCTGTGTTAGTCACCTCTAGTGACTCGGGCAGATGGTGCTCGTAAACCTGGGAGGGCAGACCATCAAAGGGCAGAATCCCCATACAGAAAAGACACTCTGCTGCCTTGCAGGAAGATTGGGGACAATCAAAGGCTAGGGAAAGCAAACCTGAATAAAATGCTGGCTGAAATCGGATGCACTGGGCCACTGGCGCAGAACACAGTGCAACATATTAATGGGTGTTTGGTCAGACTGGATCTGGCGGGCTCTAATTGTGATTTTATGTCTGTGGGGCGATCAACACACTTAACCTGACAGCTGACTTCATGTGAGAGTCTGGAATCCTACTCTGATTGAGTCCTGATCGCAGAGAGAGAGAGAGAGAGAATGAAACTGAGGCAGTGAAACAGTTTTTCCTTCTTCTTCTTCTACCTTTTTAGCTCCCAGTGGAGCATATGTCTTCAACAAACACTTTCCAAGTCGTTCTGTTTTTTGCCATTCTTTTAAGATCATTCCATGTCTTCCCCATCATCTTCATCTCTGCTTTTATCTGTCTTCTCCAAGAATTCCTTGGTCTTCCTCTTTGTCTTTTCCTCTGGGGATTCCATAAAAGGGTCTGTTGTGTAATACTCTCAGTTGGCTTCCACAGTGTGTGTCCTATCCAGCGCCATTGCCTTCGCTGTATCTCTTTATCCACTGGTATTTGACTGGTACATTTCCATAATTCTATGTTAGTGATTTTGTCCTGCCATTTCCATCCTTTTATTCTGCGTAAGCATCCATTAATGAAAGTCTGTATCTTCGTGATTGTTAATTTTATTGTTCTCCATGTTTCACAGCCATATTACAGGACCGACTTAACATTTGAGTTGAAAATTTTTATTTTTTTATTTAACCTAGTTTCTTTCGATTTCCATATGTTTCCCAGTGCAATGAAAGCTCCTCTTGCTTTTGATATCCTTATTTTGGTATCATTTTCTGTTCCTCCCTCTTTATCTATATTACTGCCCAGATATATGTAAGATTGTACGTAGTAAAAAATTAATTATAGGGGAATTACTTTTGTAATTCCCCTATAATTTGTGCACTCCTGTAAACTTCCTTTCTTTGGTACTTTGATCATATAACCTTCTTTCCAGTCTTTAGGTATTTCTTCTCCCTCCTAAATTTTATCTAATAGATTATGTAACATCTTGGTAGAGGTGTTAATATCTGTTTTGATGGCTTCCGAAGGAATTTCATCTGGTCCTGTGGCTTTACCATTTTTTAATAGTTTGATGGCTTTCATTATTTCTTCTTTGCTTGGTTTTCCACAGTTAATGTGAAGCTCTTTTAATCTGCTGGTAGTATATCTGGAGGATTATTTGAGCTGGGTCTGTTCAACAGTTCTTCAAAGTACTCTTTCCATCTCTCCATTTGTTCCCTTATATTACTAAGCAAATTTCCTTTCTTATCTTTAATAATGGCATTGATCTGTTTGTATTTTCCACTTAATTTCTTTGTGCTGTTGTACAGTTCTTTCATATTCCCTTTATTTGCTGCTTCTTCTGCCTCTTTAGCTAGTTCATCTATATATTTCCTCTTATCTCTTTTAATGCATCTTCTCACTTCTTTGTTCACCTCTGTGTAAGCTTCCTGTATCTTGGCTTTATTACTTCTCGTTTTGCTTTTATTTAAGTCTGCTTTCTTGTTCTTTCTTTCTTTAATTTTATCCAGGGTCTCTGCTGTCATCCATGCCTTATTCTGGCGTTCTCTTTTCCTCAGTGTTTCTTCGCATGTCTCTTTCCATATATCATTTACCTGTTTCCAATGATCTTCTATATTTATTGTATTTTCTAGTTGTTGGAGGACTTGGTATTTGTTTGATATTGTGACTGCGAATTTATCTTTAATTCCTTGTTCTTTAAGAAACCCTACATTGAAATACTTTCTGTTGGCTATCAGAAGATGATGATCAGAAGCTACATCTGCCCCTCTATATACTTTTACATCCCGTAAGGATGACTTAAACTTATTATTAATACATATCAATTTTATCAATTTGTGATCAATTTGATTTTCCATTCTATGATCTGGTGACACCCATGTAGCTTTGTGTATTCTTTTATGTTGGAATATTGTTCTTCCTAGGCTCGCTTGATTAAGGGCGCATAAATTCACAAATATCTCTCCATTCTCGTTTATATCTCCAAATCCATGTTTTCCCATAATCTCTTCGAAGCTTCTGTTGTCTGATCCTACTTTAGCATTTAGGTCTCCCATCAAGATTATAATATCCTTGGCTCGTCTTGCATCCATATGACATTGTAGCTGTTTATAGAAATCATTTTTAACTAAATCATTGATTGGTGCATAGCATTAGATAATGTGTAATTTTATTTTGTTTTTGGTTGTTTTAAATGTTGCTCTCATTAGTCTGGGTCCTACTGCTTCCCATTCTATTACTGTCTTCTGTGCATTCCTTGATAACATTATAGCTACCCCTTCACTATGTTGTGCTCCAGGTTCCCGGTGTCTTGATGATAAAATCATCTCTCCTGTATTTAGTTTTATTCTTTCCGTTCCTAGCCATCTTGTTTCACACATTCCCAGAATATCTATCTTGTAATTTCTCATTTCTGCTGCTACCTGTGCAGCTTTTCCCTGTTCGTTTAGGGTACGTACATTCCAGGTGCCAATTCTGGAGGATTTCCTGGTAGACAAAGGGTAAGTCGGCAACCCTGACTCCTTACAGCTTTCTCCGGCTTGCGTCATATGTCTCTTAGACAGAGAGCCCTTATCTTTCACGGATGGCAGATTTACTTTTTCTCTCTTTGACTTGTCCATGTTTGTGAAATTTTTTCGGCTAATTTTTTTTACCGTATGGGATAGCCAGTCCCATGCCCAACCCTCCTTTCTCGCCTCTTACGAACATGCCTGGTAGGGTACAGCCGCTATTCTTTACTCCCCTTTCGGGCCCGGCAGCGCACGGGCGAATATTTCCATCTGTTCTTGATAAAATGGTCTCAGGTTCGACTCCCAGTCATAGAAAGTTATCTTCCTACTGTCATGGCTTTAGAATGTACCCAGCTTTTGAAAACTGTAATCAGAGAAAGAAGGGCATTTGGCATAAATTTCACTATATTACCCATAATGTGCTGAAGGCCATGCAAAATAGTATGAGAACACTACAATTCATTATCTCCTACATATGAATGTCATTATTTGTATCTTTTACTTATATTCCTTTACTATGACTGAAATAAACAATGTATGATATAGCCTGAAAGACTCTATGAGTATTATGTGTCAGTTTTAACATTATTGATGAAAATCTCACGCCACAAGACTATCTAATTTTCAAACTTTTTAAAATATCTGCCAAGAGATCACTTGTCTGGAATCTTTGTACAAAGATTTCATATTTAAACCTCAGATCCTCAGCTTTGAAACAGGTTTCTGTCATGTATTACAAGCAAGGAAACAGGTTTCTGTCATGTATTACAAGCAAGGAAACAGGTTTCTGTCATGTATTACAAGCAACGAAACAGGTTTCTGTCATGTATTACAAGCAAGGAAACAGGTTTCTGTCATGTATTACAAGCAAGGAAACAGGTTTCTGTCATGTATTACAAGCAAGGAAACAGGTTTCTGTCATGTATTACAAGCAAGGAAACAGACAAATACAAACTTGTTATGCAGGAGAACAAAACATCTGTGGTGACTGGAGATTAAATGAAAGATTTAAGCATTTAGTACAAACCCACTAGTAGCAGCTCATCAGAATAGCCAAATGTTTTGAAAGCAATGGACAGATAGATCATGTGAATGTAAAGTAAGAAATGAAAAAGAACAGAAGTGTTAACAGAAAAATCAGAACCTCATGGCGAAAGGACAGCCTAGAAAACAAATATGTAAAAATATGTGCCAGTTTAAGTATAGTCTTGAACTTCTTCGTGTCCAGAACAATAGATTACAAAAATCTCTGAGAGTTAGAGGAGAGGTTTTTATTTATTCTATCCACTCATGTCTTTTTTCCTACCTCCATTTCATTGGCTGTGAATTGACAAAGCAGCAAAGTTATTAATAGCTGATGTGCCTTGTGGCATTGTGGCCAGTGTTTCACCACATTTGGTAGCCATCTTCCACAGGTTCAACCAAGACTGGTGCAGCTAATTCTAATTTGTTCTTTCAGTATTCATTGATAAAAATATTATTCTAATTGATTTTTACATTATTTAACAAATATATCCCTTAAACCAATGGATCGGGTGTACATCATCAATGCCCTCCGAGATGTGGGAAGAGCACATGACTTCGACAAACACAGATCCACGTCACTTCTTCGGATGATGGAAATGGGAGTTAAGATGGGCACAGCCAGAAATGAGAAACTTAGTGGCCGTGTAAGAAGACTTATCAACCAACATAGAACTGGAGTCGTCAGTCGCTGGACACTGAGGGAATTGCTGAGGAGGGGATCTGAGCACCTGTGGACATGTTCGGAGTGCAATGATGATGACCCGCAAATAACTCAATAAAAATTTTTTTCCAATATTCACTCATTGACTAAACAACCTCTCGATGCTAAAAGGCAAATGAGGAAGGAAAAAAGAAGAAGAAGAAGACTAAAAAAATTTTCTTTCTTTTTACTCTGGCATTCAAGGACAAAAAATGTTCCTTAAATTAATTTGCGTTTTCTCATTTGTTGATGATGATATACCTTGAATTGATTTTTTTCCCACAGTATTCTTTGGCTTATGCATTCCTGAAACTTGTGAACTATTCATTTTTCTTCTGGTTGCCATTTTACCTGACCAATGCCTTACGTTGGGATGAGAGTGTTGCTGACAAGTTGTCTACAGTTTATGATATTGCTGGTATCGTAGGTATGGTTTTTTCTTTTAATTATTTTTTGCATTGTCAATAAAATCTAGTTATTTTGTTATGCGTTCTCTCTTTACTTATGGAACGAAGTGGAATATTACATTGTACCAATAATGTACAAATGATAATGTTTCTAAAATTATAAAAATTAGAACAAAGTAATAGTTTTCAAATGATAATATTCTTTGCAGTAAATCTTTCTCCATTGAAGTGGTGGGATTTTGTCAGTCTCAAGTGGCAAGAAGAAGCTAAAGAGCTGAAACACTTGCTCAACGGAGGGTCCTCTTCTAATGATCAGATTGCCTCCTACTGCGAAACTCTATATAAAGAGTTTCCTAATACTTAGTTCTTATGTAAGGATATTGTTAGAGGCCATGTTTTCATTCATATCTAGAATCAGCAGTGAAGGTCTCACTTTGAGTTCACCTGTTTTCAGGTCAGCATCTGATGTCTGCCTCCAGTTAAGTCTAACTTTAGCAAGCTGTTCCCAGTCATTTGTGATGTCAAGTGCCCTGTTGTTATATTTACTGTTATCTTTATAGCAATGTATAGGAGAGGGAGCTATGAAAGCTCAGTGGTAAGTGAACTGGACTAAAAAGGACAAGAGGTAGGGTTCGATCCCAACAGATGGCTTCTGGGTTCACCCAACCTTAAATGGGTACCGGATTTTTTCTGGGAAAGTAAAGCGGCACGGGCGTAATACCGACCACATTACCCCAAAATCATGTGCTGAAGGTCTGTAAAATTTATGGTCACTAATACCATATTCCCTATATGTCACTTGGCGTGACAGGGGCACTTTACTTTTTTTACATTGTATAGGAGAGGTCTTCCATTGCTTCTCTTGCAGGAGGCTGCCTCTCCATATAATCTATGGAAAACTGTCCTGCATTTGATACAGGAAGCCTGTTCTGGACAGGAGTTCTGTTTATTCTATCTTCAGGCATTTAAAATAATTTACATTGATGGAAGTTTTAGCTTCTTTTCGGGATATTCTATAAATTGTTCTTCTCTGGGCACCTGTGTTTGCTTGTTTGTCAGTTTTGTCAGGTTAATTCAGAATGTTAAATTATGCAAAGTCAAGATATAGTTTTAATTGTATTTGGATCCACTTTTGTGTTCAAATTAATTATTTAATAATCTTCTTCTTCTTCAGTGATCAGCTGTTGCTATGCATTTAGACATTAGACCAGCTTTCATCACAAACAAGACAGTGCATTTGAGGTCTTCACCATTTCCCCATAGTTTGTCATGCAGGGTTGCTTCTGTGGGCCATATTTGTGTTTTAAGGGTGTTGAGAGTGCTGCAGTCCTGTAGGTTATGTTCTGGAGTCTGTCTGAATGCATTGCAGTCGTATGTTGCAAAGTCACTGAGTCCTATCGTGTGTATGTATGCTCTGAGGCCACAATGACCTATTCTGAGTCTGAATATATTGGTCTGCTCATGTCAGCTGAGTTTGTTGAAGCTTTCATGTTCTGGCTGATGTTTTCTGTATGTATAATAATCAATTTCTTTACAAAAGATTGAAGTTGTTTTTATTCTGTCATACTCCAGAACATGTTCATTTCGTAACAACTCAATATTTCAGAAAACTGTTTGCTAAAGAACATACAAAAGAAGGAAAGTTAAATGTTATGGTCATAGAAATGACATAATGGCCTGGGAAAGATTATTATGGAGGGCAATGTATCAGGTAGATGAGATTGCAATATCAAGAAAATAGTTCGTACAAGATATATGAAATGAGTATTGACTGCTGTAGAGACTGGACTTAACACCCAGCATCACAAAAACCGACATTTGAGCCATGTTTTCAACATTGATAAGCAGGATGAATATTGTGATTCCATACTGCTGAATACTTGAATAAAAATTATATGTGAAATGTTAGTCAACGTAATAATTTTAATGTTTACATTTATACTTAGGTACTTTGTAAACATAGGGGCTATGATAGGTCATGATAGTGAACTGAACTACTAAAAACAAGTGGTCAAGTTTAATCCTGATTGATGGCTTTACCCGGCCTTAAATGGTTACCAGATTTTTTTTTCTGTGAAAGTAAAGCAACACAGGTTTAATATTAACCACATTACCCCAAAAACAATAGACGATCTATAAAAAAATATATGGGCATTAACAGCATATTCCATATATGCCACAAGGCTTGATGAGGCTCATTGCATTTTTCTTTTTACTTTGTGAAAATATTAATAATAACTCATAACAAAATATTGTAAAATATAATCAAAACTGAATAATTATTTTTGTGCTAGGAATAAAATTCTGAAAAAAAACAAGATCATGTGTGCCTCTTGATAAACATCTTGGTGCTTATGATGATATGTATAATATTACTCTTGTAAACTTTAATCAATTTTAGAATTTTATTTCCTTCTCCTTTCCAGGTGGAACCATAATAGGATTATTATCAGTAAGTAAAAATATTTGTTTGCCTGAAAATTCTCAAATATTAAAGTGGTCTGTCTGACTTTTGATTTTAGAAAATATTAATGCCCCATTTTTATAAGGATCACTATACATTGGGTTAAGTTGCTTATCCAAATCAAAGAAGTTTGAATCCCATTAGGAACAATTATGTGTTTTACCAGTGAACACCCCCCCCCCCCCCAATATCATAATATGAAGGTCAGAGGCAGAGGCGCACTACAACACCAGAGCTGGAAGTTATCAGTGACCCACAGCTGATGGTTTGCGCCAGGATCGGTGAACCAGAACCATCTAGACCCTCTTCCACCTCTCTGTGGTGCCTCTAGTAACATACTAACCTGTTTAGTCAGGCCAAGCGAGTAGGGATCGAAAAAGGAAGACAACCTGGTACTAAAAAATGTTGTGCCGAAGTCGGATGTGTTGGGCCGAAAGGCGCAAATATCAGTGTTATATTGCAAACCATAACAACACAAACATGCTCACTTAGCGCCCATTTTAAGGGCGGATGATGAAGAAGTATACTCCGTCAGACATCAGACAAATGCAAGCATATCAAGGTCGGTGAAATTAAGTGTCCAGTACTATAGAAGACTGATAATAAAACACTGGTCTTGTGTTCATATTGAGCATGTAGATAATCCTTGACAACTTGGT
This sequence comes from Megaustenia siamemsis, assembly GCA_032433765.1. NCBI lineage: Eukaryota > Metazoa > Mollusca > Gastropoda > Stylommatophora > Ariophantidae > Megaustenia > Megaustenia siamemsis. The sequence continues at coordinate 27,632,199 of JAVIAB010000125.1, forward strand.
CTTGAAAAGAGCAGGCTGAATGCTGCATCATAGGCACAAATTAAAAAACAATAAATTTCCTCTCATTAAGAAATTATATTACAAAGAAGGAGTAACAGAGAATTATACCAAAATAATAATATAAAAAGCAAGAAGAGCCTTATTTCACTTATGGAAATCCAAAATTAGGTTAAATATAAAAATAAAAAATTTCAACTCCAAAGTTAAATCAGTCCTATTATATGACTCTTAAACATGGAGAGTTGGAAATTCTATTGGAAATGGCAGGACATTACTTAAAACTATAGGAAAGTAAATGGCCACGCAAACAAGATCATCTACAACTAGGAAGAGAATATGGACATATTCAGACGTGTTGAGAAGAGACAACAAAAGAATTCCAAAACTGGCTCTTCTATGGCAAACATCAGGATACAGAAAAAGAGTAAGACCTAGAGAGACACTAAAAGAACACTTATAAAAGAAGCAAAGTTGGCAGGCATAGACTGATTAAAATAGATTGAACATCTCAACGAGAATAGAGAAGGATGGTGAAAAACACAACGAGCCCTTTGTGACATCTAGCTGCACTGGAATGATCAAAATCAAGATGGGAAAGTACCAGAAAAATATCTGTGAACAAAGAGATGTGACAGAAATGATAGCACTGCATAAGACACACTGCAAAAGCCAACTGACAGATCTCTTTTTTTGGGATCCCCAGGGGAGGAAACAAAGGGGAAGTCCAAAATATACACGGAAAAGGCAGGTTCAGAGTAGATATAAAAAAGATGGGAAAGATATGGAACAATCTTAAGAGAATAACACTAAACGGAGCGGCTTTTGAGAATCATTGTTGGAGGCCTCCACAGGAAGTGAAAGGCAGAAGAAGAAATTATGTTAACCAACTTTCTGAAATGTTTCCATTGACCTACATTAGTACTGTGGATTTTATGTTCTTTGATTTCCTTGTGTGATCAGACAAGAGATTTGAGTTCAGAGAACACTGTCCATGGGTAATTATTAAACATACATTTATCCTCATTACTACCTTCTATACTAGTTTTGAAAACATAAATACTCCGAATGGCAGCTCACAGCTTACTCTTGCAAGGTAAGGTGCTCTTACAACAATTTTGTACATGTAGAAGCTGGGGTTCCAATGGCCATTTCATCATGTTCAGAATTTTGACAATGATTACTCCTTTCTGTTGTCCATCCTTGAAAAGTGTTAAACGGTTTAGCAACCTGCAAGACCTGTTTGGAGGGAAGTATGATCTTGATGAGTTCTAGTTCACTGACCTTGATGCAAGCAGTCAGTCAGGAATAGCTGACCACTTTCAGTCCATGCTTTGTCTGATTTTTTATGTCTTGTTACTTCATGATCTGAAAATTTTTATTTCAGCTTTCCCGAAGATCGCCTAGTGGAACATCAAATATTTTGTTTTGTAACAGTGACAATACAGTGTTGATTTAATTATACACAAAGAAGGATAGAGAATATGTAAGTCCAAACAATCCTGGTCACGTGGACAATTCTCAGATGACCATGTACTCATCACAACGTGATTAATTCTCAACACAAAAGCTATCTAACTATTGACCTTTCGAGCCATAGCCGGCCCATAGGGCGTAGACCAAGATACTCCATCTCTTATCTGAATTTTTGTTCTAGCAGTTTTCTTTTAAAGATATTTTATCAAATCTCACCATTTGTCTCTGTTCTGTGCAAGCAGCTCTATCTCATTGAGGGAGCCGATTCCTGCTGCTCTTGCCTCTCTCATTAATGTTCTTCTCAGTGTCTCTCTGGGTCTTCCTTTATTCCTCTTACCTGTTGTTTCCCACATGAGGGCATGCTTTGCTATTCGGTTATTATCTCTTCTCATCACGTGTCCAACATATAACCATCGTCTTTTCTTTATTACTGAAGATATTAGTGGTTGATCGGCGATTTCTCTAATTTCCTCATTTGTTTTGAATTCGTTCCACGCTATACCAAGTATTTTCCTTAGACATTTATTTTCGAATGCATTCAACTTTGTTTCTATGTCTCTTGTTGTTTTCCAGCTTTCACACGCATACGTAAGGGTTGATAGTACATTTGATTTGAATAGTCTAAGTTTTAGGTCTACATTTCATTAACAAAATTGTTTTTACGATAGCGGCTTGTTAAACCTCAACGGTTCTATACCAAGCCGGAGAAAAATAATTCCTCCATCTTGGATACAACTGAAAACCATTACACAGAAATTGCACCTCCAAATATTCTGAACAGCACCTGTGTTACACTTCATAAGATGACACAAGGTGTCATTTAACAGTGTTACACTTCATAACATGACACAAGTTGTCATTTAGATCTCACACACAAGTTTATCCTTACGGTTCTTTGGTTACACTTCACAAGTCATCTGGATAATTATCTTGGTTGCATATAAAAGTTAATCGTTACACTTAATGTTTGCTAAAGCCACCTAAACATCTATATCATTAGTAGTTCTGTATTTGTGTTTTGGCTAAATGGCACTCTCCCAGGTTCTGTAATTATATCCACATAACTTCTTTTACTTCACATAAAATCACACACATGATAATATTACTTCTGTATCAATCCGTATATTCCTAAGGAGCCAGTGGTGGGGTGTAACGTACCACCCCTGCCTAAATTCCTAACCTTGATTTCCTTAATAAGCACTGATCTCTTTTGAAACCTGAAATATCTACCTACAGTTAAACATCTTCCCTCAAAATAAATCTTCTAAATAATCCTTTATTAAAACATAACTTAATGTTTCTCCGAGTCTCGAATCTCAAGTCAAGTCCCCAACTGTCTCTCGAATAATTCTCTTCAATCTCATCCGACTGTTGACAGTCTTTCTTTTATAGCCTTGACAGTCTTGGCTCCTGCCATCTGTGTTTCTGCATTTCTGCCTTTAATCGCATGCAAACGCTTAACTTCAAAGGCAAATCAAAACCAAATTTGGGTGATCCGCTTATGAGTTACGTTACTTATATCTAATCTCACCGCCGAGAGATTATCTTATCTGTTTACTTGTCTTTAGTTCTCGGCATTATCAGCAACTCGTACAAATATAAAATGTTTCATTTCTTAAAGTTGCGCCCAAAAGTATCTGTGGGTGCGGGATGCATTTTGTCCATCAAATAATGTCTAATAAGAATATTAAGTATGGCGTAACCAACAACGATAATGTAATACTATTACAGTTTCACAGTTTTCATCTGAATTATAATATTTATGCTCTACTGCTTAGTATATCTGCCTTCAAAAAGCATAACAAAAATTCAAGTCTGCTGTCCCTAGCTGTTGACTGCTAAAAACATTAGCAGAATACAAAAATATACTGATTATAGAGATATGTACATGTCTATGATCCAGCTGCATTACTTCATGCACACTCAAAATTCCATTCAAATTATGTACACATTCATGCCATTCAGTACATTTGTAATTCACTCAAGTTAAGTCCTTCCTTGTAGCCAAATTTCTTCAGCTCAAAAATTGGACAGACTCCTGCCATTTCATCTTTGTTGGATGAACCCTTCCTTTTCCATTCAAGAATTAATTAATTAAACTTATTAATATAATATAATATTTATTAAAATTGTTAATTTATTAATTTAATTAATTAATTCAAGAATAATCTTTAGCATGCTAGCAACTATTTTTTATTTTTTCCCGCCATTTAAAAAAATGTTAAATAGAACAAAATTCCGCAATAGCTAATAATTGATGTGAATACATTGTGCGAGTGTTTTAAGCAAGCAGAACAGTGTTCTGCAATTCTAAATTTTTGAAAATTATAAATGTGTTCCATGATAGATGTGCATTTATCTTTTACATTCATGCAGGACTGCATTGGCAAACGAACAATCTTGATTGTGCCCATGTTGTTGGTCTCAATACCATCACTTCTGTTATACAGCAGTAAGAACTTGTGTTATCTTTTATGGTTGAAAAAATAAGCCAGTAGCATAGTGCTTAAACTTCCATACCTTACATTTTAAAAGTATTCATGAACTTTTTGTTTGAATTTACATGTTTTCTTTTAAATTTAATGCTAAAGAGTAAGCATTAATCAAAAGTGATGCTTGACATAAAGTTATGTATGGAGACAAAAATAAGTACGTGTATTTATAGTGTAAAATGATGACACAAGATGATGCTACCAAAGGCTTCATGCTATGAACACAAATGATACAAACTATCAAACGAGCGGCGATTCAGATTGGCAGACTTCAAAGAGCCTGGTGTGAACATCAATGCCATTTGCTACAAAGACACATTAGACAACCTGCATACAGCCATCAAGAATATGAGTATGAGACACAGCATGCTTACACATGGTGTGATTCTGTTGCATTACAATGCTCTACCACATGCTCTCAAACATTGTGCAGGAATCGTTAGGAACAAAATAGTGGGAAGTTTTGCAACACCCAGCCTACAGCCCCAGTCAGTCACCATGTGACTTTCATCTGTTTGGACCCTTAAACAAACTCTAAAAGGACAATGATTCTTTTTCTGCTGCAATCATGGCTCATTCAGACTAGGATTTCAGACTCTTAATAAAAGTTGCTGTCTGTTTCTGTGATTCAGGTGCACCATAGAGTTTTTGTTCCAGATAGGTGGGATTGGGCCACATTGACCACCTCAGTTTTGAGTACGGGGGGGCAATCCTGTAAGATGTGCTTTTTTGTCATATCATCTTGGGACAGTGATTCAATTCTTCAAACGTCATAGTCTCTGTGATAAAATGGTTCAATGAGCAACCAAAGTTATTTTTCTCTGAATACATCCACTGTCTACCCAAGCAGTGGAATGTACATCTAAATGCTTATGGTGTCCTTTTCCAAAGAAACCTTTAAGAATTTGCTTCATAACAACTGCTTTACTGAATTCTGCCAACCCTACTAATGTACCTTATATAAGTTTGTAATAAAACCACTGGGACAGGCTTCATTTGAACATGCCTCATAGAAGAAAGAAAAAAGTATGGAAACAGATTTTAAAATGAACACGCCTTGGATTCATCATCTTAAAACGTGTAGTTGCATTCAGAAAGAAATGGAGGAAACTTGAGGTAGCCATCAAAGTTACTCCAGTGACCCTGAGAGTTAGTGGATAAATAATGCTGATCTCACAAATAATTCTCTTGTTTACTTTTGTCAATGTGTAACATTACCCTCACTTCTTACATACATACAAAAAAAATAATTTTTCTGTTTTGTTTTTAGTGTTTTTCTTAATTTCAAATTTTAGGTTTGTAGTACTTGCTATATTGAATACACTTTTACGAATATATTTTCATATTTTATTACATATATGTTTATCTTTTTACCATAATATTTTAATACATACAAACTTCTCTGTAACCCTAGATTGTGTTACCTATCTGTGAGCCATGTTTTCACTCTATCATTGTGAAAGTTACTACTACCACTTAATTGTTACATTGGGAGTTAAAAAAATAAGATTTTCTTTGAACTTTTGCTACACAGCTGTGTGTTTACATAAGCAGAGACATGGGAATCAGATGCTGTAATAATTTCATGGGTTACATTAGATTTATGGTCTGAAATTCAACCTCATCACGGCATGGCTACCTGAGGTGTTACATTGTCTATTGACATGGTGTCTGTCAGTCTGTCAATCCAGCAGTATGTTTGGCATCCTGTTATTGCCGTCCGCTGGCTATCCCATGGTGCAAAGGTTTGTTGATGTCTTGCTGACAGCTGAGGAGATTTCCCACCGTCATAAGAAGAGAAAAGAAAAAAATGAATTTCTTGAAAATAATCAAATTTAAAAGAAAAGATCCCATTTTTGTATGATGCCATAGTATTTTTATGGTGCACATGTTTGTATCTGATCCAACATCACAGGAATGAAATACAACACTCAGGGGTCACCGGAAGTAGTAATTAGGAAGGTATAGGGAAGGGGAGGGAATTTTTACTGTGGCACTACCAAATTTTAAGAATGCGTATTCTGAGGTGATAATTTGTATGACAGCCTCATAATCTAGGGTTAAACATAATCTTCTATTATTTGATTAATTCTTTTTTATCCTTACCAGATTCCCCAAATAACTTTGAGGCCAACATTGCTTTGATGTTTTTGGTTGGGTTCCTTATTGGAGGTGCAGCAAACTTGATTAGCTCTGCTGTCTCTGCAGATTTGGGTAGGTAATTGGTTTCTGCATACACATAACGCATATTGTCTTTATTCATGTGGTTTAGTGTTGCTGCAGCTTTTTTTAAAAATTCAGCTTAAACATGACTTGAAGCTGTAGCATGTGAGTCTATACTTGTTCAAAGTATAAATTAGAAAAGATTCTACCATTGTGCTTAACCACTGTAAACAAGTAATTGTAAACCCATTCTTTTCATTTCTTGTATGATGTTTTCCAGTTTACCCTTCTGCATGAGTGTTCTCACATTCCAAGTACCTATCTTTAGAGTTTGTTTTATCTTTATTTTGCTTACAGTAGCTTGATGATGATCGGGTATCACCTGTAGCACATGATATCCCCTACTGAACGAGGGTTTTCTTAACATATGGATGTGAATCATGGACAATAGGACAACAGACAAAAAAATCACTTGAGTCTGTAGAAATGTGGTTTTACAGAATAATGTTGAGAATACCATGGACAGCTAAGAACAGTACTGAAAATGTTCTGAAAGAGGTCAAAGCAAAAAGAGAGCTAATTTCCAATATTAGGAAGAAACAATCATCATTTTTTGGCCATGTAATGAGAAGAGAACAACTGGAATATATTGTAACAACTGGAAAAATTGTGGGACGAAGAGATAGGGGGAAGCAAAGAGAAAAGATACCAGACAGCTTAAGAGAATGGCTTGGCAGAAGGTCAACAACAGAAATGATAAAGAACTATCGAGATGGAAAGTTGTGAAGCGACATGATCACCTACGCCAGCAGGCCCTGTACTTGATGATGATGCTTAACCATATTTTAGAGGTAATCTAATTTGGCAATCAGTGAGATCATAGTTAGGCTAGAATATCCTTATAACAAATAAATGATTGTTGTTATGTACTGAATGAATTGTTAGGTGCTCCAGTATCCGCCTTGTGAATTTCAAGAAAATCCGAGGAGAACCCTGACCCATGTGTACGAACTCTGCTATCCAATAGGGCTAGACATCAGATCTCACTACCAGAGATCAGGAGCAGGTAGTGTCACAAAGAAACCACCGTTTAATTTTTCCTATTTTTGACAAAATCACCATCGCCTGTGATGGGCTTCAAACCCTAAATCCTTCCTGCCCAAAGACAATGGCGTACTTCTAAAATGCCCCCCCCCCCCAAAAAAAAAAAAAGCGGTAATAAGTAAAAATGATAATGTGGGGCAAATGCACACACCCTATTGCACTTTAGGGAGCCGCGATAGCTCAGCGGTTAGTGAACTGGACTACCACGGACAAGGGGTAGGGTTCGATCCCAACCGACGGCTTCCGGGTTCACCCAGCCTTAAATGGGTACCGGATTTTTTCTGGGAAAGTAAAGCAGCACGGGCGTAATACTGACCACATTACCTCAAAAATCATGTGCTGAAGGTCTGTAAAATATAGGGTCACTAACACCATATTTCCCTATACGCCACTTGGCGTGACGGGGGTACTTTACTTTTTACTTTATTGCACTTTGTTTAGAACAGCAAAACAATAAAACATAAATTAGTATATAGCATCAAATCTGGCCAATAAATACAGAAGTAAAGAAAAGGCTGTTGGTCTGAAATAATGAAAACTGTAGACTGTTCTGCCCGTGCGCTGCCGGGGCCCGAAAGGGAAGTAAAGAATAGCGGCGCTGTACCCTACCAGGCATGTTCGTAAGAGGCGAGAAAGGAGGGTTAGGCATGGGACTGGCTATCCCATACTGTAAAAAAATAAGCCGAAAAAACTTCACAAACATGAACAAGTCAAAGAAAGATAAAGTAAATCCGTCAACCAGGAAAGAGAAGGGCTCTCTGTCTAAGAGACGTATGACGCAATCCGGAGAAAGCCATAAGGAGTCCGGGTTGCCGACTCACCCTTTGTCTACCAGGAAATCATCCAGAATTGGCACCTGGAATGTTCGTACCCTTAACGAACAGGGAAAAGCGGCACAAGTGGCAGCAGAAATGACCAACTACAAGATAGATATTCTGGGAATGTGTGAAACAAGATGGCTGGGAGCAGAGAGAATAAAATTGAATACAGGGGAGATGATTTTATCATCAGGACACCAGGAACCAGGAGCACAACATAGCGAAGGGGTAGCTATAATGCTATCAAAGAATGCACAGAAGACACTAATAGAATGGGAGGCAGTGGGACCAAGACTGGTGAGAGCAACATTTAGAACAACCAAAAACAAAATAAAATTACACATTATACAATGCTATGCACCAACCAACGATAAAGATGACTCAGTTAAAGATGATTTTTATAAACAGCTACAATGCCAGATAGATGCAAGACGAGCCAAGGATATTATAATCTTGATGGGAGACCTAAATGCTAAGGTAGGATCAGACAACAGAGGCTTTGAAGAGATTATGGGAAAACATGGACTTGGAGATATAAACGAGAATGGAGAGATATTTGTGAATTTCTGCGCCCTTAATCAAATGAGCCTAGGAGGAACAATATTCCAACATAAAAGAATACACAAAGCTACATGGGTGTCACCAGATCATAGAACGGAAAATCAAATTGATCACATATGTATTAATAATAAGTTTAAGTCATCCTTACAGGATGTAAAAGTATATAGAGGGGCAGATATAGCTTCTGATCATCATCTTCTGTTAGCCAAACTTAAAATTAAATTAAAAAGGTATACTACAACGAATAAGGGCAGAAAGTATTTCAATGTAGGGTTTCTTAAAGAACAAGGAATTAAAGATAAATTCGCAGTCACAATATCAAACAAATACCAAGTCCTCCAACAACTAGAAAATACAATAAATATAGAAGATCATTGGAAACAGGTAAAAAATATATGGAAAGAGACATGCGAAGAAACACTGGGGAAAAGAGAACGCCAGAATAAGGCATGGATGACAGCAGAGACCCTAGATAAAATTAAAGAAAGAAAGAACAAGAAAGCAGACATAAATAAAAGCAAAACAAGAAGTAATAAAGCCAAGACACAGGAAGCTTACACAGAGGTGAACAAAGAAGTGAGAAGATGCATTAAAAGGGATAAGAGGAAATATATAGATGAATTAGCTAAAGAGGCAGAAGAAGCAGCAAATAAAGGGAATATGAAAGAACTGTACAACAGCACAAAGAAATTAGGTGGAAAATACAAACAGATCAACGCCTTTATCAAAGATAAGAAAGGAAATCTGCTTAGTAATATAAAGGAACAAATGGAGAGATGGAAGGAGCACTTTGAAGAACTTTGAACAGACCTGGCTCAAATAATCCTCCAGATATACTACCAGCAGAAGAAGAATTACACGTTAACTGCGGAAAACCAAGCAAAGAAGAAATAATGAAAGCCATCAAACTATTAAAAGATGGTAAAGCCACAGGACCAGATGAAATTCCTTCGGAAGCCATCAAAGCAGATATTATCACCTCTACCAAGATGTTACATAATCTATTGGATAAAATTTGGGAGAGGGAAGAAATACCTAAAGACTGGAGAGAAGGTTATATGATCAAACTACCAAAGAAAGGAAGTTTACAGGAGTGCACAAATTATAGGGGAATTATGCTACTATCAGTGCCAGGAAAAATATTAGGCAGAATCATTCTGGAGAGACTAAAAGAGGCTATAGAGAAACACTTGAGAGATGAACAAGCAGGTTTTAGGAAGAACAGATCATGTGCTGATCAAATAACTACTCTACGTATAATAGTTGAACAAAGTTTAGAACTAAAATCCCCACTTTATATTGGATTCATAGATTACGAAAAGGCATTTGATAGTTTAGACAGAAGAATGCTTTGGAAGTTGCTGAGTCATTATGGAATCCCCATAAAGTTTATTAACCTGATAAAAACAATGTATGAAGGAACAAAATGTAGTGTGGTGCATGAAGGACAGCTTACAGAAGCATTTGAAATAAGAACAGGAGTAAGGCAAGGATGCCTTCTGTCTCCATTTCTCTTTCTACTGGCCATAGATTGGATTATGGAAATAACTCAAAACAACAGAAATGGGATCCAGTGGTCACTGACCAAACAACTTGATGATTTAGACTTTGCTGATGACATAGCTCTCCTATCACACAGCCACCAACAGATGCAAGATAAAATGAGTATATTAGATGAGAGATCACAACAGCTAGGACTAAAGATTAATAGAGATAAGACCAACATTATGAGAATTAATGCAGTTGGCAATAACCAAATAAAACTAGGAGAAATACCTCTACTAGACGTACAATCTTATATATATCTGGGCAGTAATATAGATAAAGAGGGAGGAACAGAAAACGATACCAAAATAAGGATATCAAAAGCAAGAGGAGCTTTCATTGCACTGGGAAACATATGGAAATCCAAAGAAATTAGGCTAAATACAAAAATACAAATTTTCAACTCCAATGTTAAGTCGGTTCTATTATATGGCTGTGAAACATGGAGAATAACAAAATTGACAATCACGAAGGTACAGACTTTCATTAATGGATGCTTGCGCAGAATAAAGGGATGGAAATGGCAGGACAAAGTCACAAACGTGGAATTATGGAAATGTACCGGTCAAATACCAGTGGATAAAGAAATACAGCGAAGACGATGGCGATGGATAGGACACACACTACGGAAACCAACTGAGAGTATTACACAACAGGCCCTTTTTTGGAATCCCCAGGGGAAAAGACAAAGAGGAAGACCAAGGAATTCTTGGAGAAGACAGATTGAAGCAGAGATGAAGATGATGGGGAAGACATGGAATGATCTTAAAAGAATTGCAAAAAACAGAACGACTTGGAAAGTGTTTGTTGAAGACCTATGCTCCACTGGGAGCTAAAAGGTAGAAGAAGAAGAAAGAAAAGGCTGTTGGTCTGAAATAATGAAAACTGTAGACTGTTCTGACAACAGTTAATCTAGCATTTGAAAGTAGAAAAATAAGATAGCATCTATTAAATATCTAATTAGATAAAGCCTAATTAAAATGGGAGCCGCGATAGCTCAGTTGTTAGTGAACTGGACTACAAAGGATAAGGGGTAGGGTTCGATCCCAACCGACGACTTCCAGGTTCACCCAGCCTTTAATGGGTACCTGATTTTTTCTGGGAAAGTGAAGCGGCACGGGCGTAATACTGACCACTCTTCTACCTTTTAGCTCCCAGTGGAGCATAGGTCTTCAACAAACACTTTCCAAGTCGTTCTGTTTTTTGCAATTCTTTTAAGATCATTCCATGTCTTCCCCATCATCTTCATCTCTGCTTCAATCTGTCTTCTCCAAGAATTCCTTGGTCTTCCTCTTTGTCTTTTCCCCTGGGGATTCCAAAAAAGGGCCTGTTGTGTAATACTCTCAGTTGGTTTCCGTAGTGTGTGTCCTATCCATCGCCATCGTCTTCGCTGTATTTCTTTATCCACTGGTATTTGACCGGTACATTTCCATAATTCCACGTTTGTGACTTTGTCCTGCCATTTCCATCCCTTTATTCTGCGCAAGCATCCATTAATGAAAGTCTGTACCTTCGTGATTGTCAATTTTGTTATTCTCCATGTTTCACAGCCATATAATAGAACCGACTTAACATTGGAGTTGAAAATTTGTATTTAGCCTAATTTCTTTGGATTTCCATATGTTTCCCAGTGCAATGAAAGCTCCTCTTGCTTTTGATATCCTTATTTTGGTATTGTTTTCTGTTCCTCCCTCTTTATCTATATTACTGCCCAGATATATATAAGATTGTACGTCTAGTAGAGGTATTTCTCCTAGTTTTATTTGGTTATTGCCAACTGCATTAATTCTCATAATGTTGGTCTTATCTCTATTAATCTTTAGTCCTAGCTGTTGTGATCTCTCATCTAATATACTCATTTTATCTTGCATCTGTTGGTGGCTGTGTGATAGGAGAGCTATGTCATCAGCAAAGTCTAAATCATCAAGTTGTTTGGTCAGTGACCACTGGATCCCATTTCTGTTGTTTTGAGTTATTTTCATAATCCAATCTATGGCCAGTAGAAAGAGAAATGGAGACAGAAGGCATCCTTGCCTTACTCCTGTTCTTATTTCAAATGCTTCTGTAAGCTGTCCTTCATGCACCACACTACATTTTGTTCCTTCATACATTGTTTTTATCAGGTTAATAAACTTTATGGGGATTCCATAATGACTCAGCAACTTCCAAAGCATTCTTCTGTCTAAACTATCAAATGCCTTTTCGTAATCTATGAATCCAATATAAAGTGGGGATTTTAGTTCTAAACTTTGTTCAACTATTATACGTAGAGTAGTTATTTGATCAGCACATGATCTGTTCTTCCTAAAACCTGCTTGTTCATCTCTCAAGTGTTTCTCTATAGCCTCTTTTAGTCTCTCCAGAATGATTCTGCCTAATATTTTTCCTGGCACTGATAGTAGCATAATTCCCCTATAATTTGTGCACTCCTGTAAACTTCCTTTCTTTGGTAGTTTGATCATATAACCTTCTCTCCAGTCTTTAGGTATTTCTTCCCTCTCCCAAATTTTATCCAATAGATTATGTAACATCTTGGTAGAGTTGATAATATCTGCTTTGATGGCTTCCGAAGGAATTTCATCTGGTCCTGTGGCTTTACCATCTTTTAACAGTTTGATGGCTTTCATTATTTCTTCTTTGCTTGGTTTTCCGCAGTTAACGTGTAATTCTTCTTCTGCTGGTAGTATATCTGGAGGATTATTTGAGCCAGGTCTGTTCAAAAGTTCTTCAAAGTGCTCCTTCCATCTCTCCATTTGTTCCTTTATATTACTAAGCAGATTTCCTTTCTTATCTTTGATAAAGGCGTTGATCTGTTTGTATTTTCCACCTAATTTCTTTGTGCTGTTGTACAGTTCTTTCATATTCCCTTTATTTGCTGCTTCTTCTGCCTCTTTAGCTAATTCATCTATATATTTCCTCTTATCCCTTTTAATGCATCTTCTCACTTCTTTGTTCACCTCTGTGTAAGCTTCCTGTGTCTTGGCTTTATTACTTCTTGTTTTGCTTTTATTTATGTCTGCTTTCTTGTTCTTTCTTTCTTTAATTTTATCCAGGGTCTCTGCTGTCATCCATGCCTTATTCTGGCGTTCTCTTTTCCCCAGTGTTTCTTCGCATGTCTCTTTCCATATATTTTTTACCTGTTTCCAATGATCTTCTATATTTATTGTATTTTCTAGTTGTTGGAGGACTTGGTATTTGTTTGATATTGTGACTGCGAATTTATCTTTAATTCCTTGTTCTTTAAGAAACCCTACATTGAAATACGTTCTGCCCTTATTCGTTGTAGTATACCTTTTTAATTTAATTTTAAGTTTGGCTAACAGCAGATGATGATCAGAAGCTATATCTGCCCCTCTATATACTTTTACATCCTGTAAGGATGACTTAAACTTATTATTAATACATATGTGATCAATTTGATTTTCCGTACTATGATCTGGTGACACCCATGTAGCTTTGTGTATTCTTTTATGTTGGAATATTGTTCCTCCTAGGCTCATTTGATTAAGGGCGCAGAAATTCACAAATATCTCTCCATTCTCGTTTATATCTCCAAGTCCATGTTTTCCCATAATCTCTTCAAAGCCTCTGTTGTCTGATCCTACCTTAGCATTTAGGTCTCCCATCAAGATTATAATATCCTTGGCTCGTCTTGCATCCATCTGGCATTGTAGCTGTTTATAAAAATCATCTTTAACTGAGTCATCTTTATCGTTGGTTGGTGCATAGCATTGTATAATGTGTAATTTTATTTTGTTTTTGGTTGTTCTAAATGTTGCTCTCACCAGTCTTGGTCCCACTGCCTCCCATTCTATTAGTGTCTTCTGTGCATTCTTTGATAGCATTATAGCTACCCCTTCGCTATGTTGTGCTCCTGGTTCCTGGTGTCCTGATGATAAAATCATCTCCCCTGTATTCAATTTTATTCTCTCCGCTCCCAGCCATCTTGTTTCACACATTCCCAGAATATCTATCTTGTAGTTGTTCATTTCTGCTGCCACTTGTGCCGCTTTTCCCTGTTCGTTAAGGGTACGAACATTCCAGGTGCCAATTCTGGATGATTTCCTGGTAGACAAAGGGTGAGTCGGCAACCCGGACTCCTTATGGCTTTCTCCGGATTGCGTCATACGTCTCTTAGACAGAGAGCCCTTCTCTTTCCTGGTTGACGGATTTACTTTATCTTTCTTTGACTTGTTCATGTTTGTGAAGTTTTTTCGGCTTATTTTTTTACAGTATGGGATAGCCAGTCCCATGCCTAACCCTCCTTTCTCGCCTCTTACGAACATGCCTGGTAGGGTACAGCGCCGCTATTCTTTACTTCCCTTTCGGGCCCCGGCAGCGCACGGGCGAAATTGTGTTCATCTACTGACTAGGCAGGCTTGGGAATCCATAAAAACATCTATGTTATTGATAAATATTGCTACTAACACTATGCTACTAACACTATATTCCATGTTTTATTTCCTTCCTTATTTGCTTTCCAGAGTCGAGGGGAGGATATAATTTGCGATCTTATGCTCTTCTGTTGGCCTCCGTTGCTATGTTTCCTGGTGTTTCTAATATTCCTTCAAATCATCTTTTTTGTGGTTGGCCCTTGAATCTAGTGTTCTCGCTACATTTATTAAAGGCTAGTTGTGTTGTTTCTTTTGTCTTTATATGCAACGAATTATATATTTTATTATCAACAGACAAGAGGTAGGGTCGATCCCAACTGACGGCTTCCGGTTCACCCAGCCTTTAATGGGTACCGGATTTTTTTATTCTTTTTTTCTGGGAAAGTAAAGCGGCAAGGGCGTAATACTGACCACATTACCCCAAAAATCATGTGCCGAAGGTCTGTAAAATTTATGGTCACTAACACCATATTCCCTATACGCCACTTGGCGTGATGGGGGTATTTTACTTTTTTTTTTTTTTTTTTTTACTAATTAAAATAGAAGTTTCCAAATTGAAAATGAGCAGAAGTCTCCAATATTCTGTATATATATATATATATATATATCTATCTATCTATTGACCTTTCGAGCCGTAACCGGCCCATAGGGCGTAGACCAAGATACACCTTCTCCTATATGAATTTTTGTTCTAGCAGTTTTCTTTTAAAGATATTTTATCAAATCTCGCCATCTGTCTCTGTTCTGTGCAAGCAGTTCTATCTCATTGAGGGAGCCGATTCCTGCTGCTCTTGCCTCTCTCATCAATGTTCTTCTCAGTGTCTCCCTGGGTCTTCCTCTTTTTCTTTTACCTGTTGTTTCCCATATGAGGGCTTGCTTTGCTATTCGATTATTATCTCTTCTCATCACATATATATATATATATCAATCAATACCCAAATATCCTACAATGTTTGAACTGGATGTTGAGCCTACTATGAACGAACTTGCTGACGCTATAAATGCCCTCTCAAGAGGAAAAGCTGCAGGAAATGACAACATTCCCACAGATGTACTAAAGGACAACCTAAGCGTACTACTTCCACACCTATACAAACTGCTAATTAAATGCTGGAGAAATGGAGAAATACCTCATGATATGAGAAATGCTAAGATTATAACGCTGTACAAGAATAAAGGAGACAGGGGTGACTGCAACAATTACAGAGGCATTTCTCTCCTTAGCACAACAGGCAAAGCTTTTGCTAGAGTCGTACTTAATCGCCTGCATAGACTTGCAGAACGGGTGCTTCCCGAGTCCCAATGCGGTTTCAGACCCGGGAGATCAACCATAGATATGATCTTCACTCTTAGACAACTGCAGGAAAAATGTCGGGAACAAAATATGCCGCTCTATATTGCCTTTGTGGATCTCACAAAGGCATTCGACACAGTAAACAGAGATGGTCTCTACAAGGTGTTAGAAGGCATAGGCTGCCCTCCTAAATTACTTAGGCTGATAATTTCCTTCCATGAAGACATGAATGGCCAAGTCCATTTTGATGGGAGTCCATCAGAGAATTTCAAAGTCAACAAAGGAGTGAAACAGGGATGTGTCCTCGCCCCCACCCTTTTTGGTATATTTTTTGCTGCCCTCCTAAATTACACCTTCGAAAACAGCTCAGGAGATATTTACATTCGCACAAGACCAGATGGCTCACTGTTTAACCTAGCACGACTAAGAGCAAAAACCAAAACAAATGTTGCCCTACTTAAAGAATTTTTATTTGCTGACGATGCAGCCCTAGTCGCTCATAGTGAGGCCACCCTACAGTCGCTGATCAACAACCTGGATAAAGCATGCGACCTTTTTTCACTGTCAATTAATGTTCAGAAGACAGTAATACTAAATCAAGGTGACTTCAAACCTATATCTATTACTCTAAAAGACTGCCCACTAGAATCAGTACAGAAATTTACATATCTTGGATCCACAGTTACGCAAACCATCTCTCTTGATGAAGAAATAAACTGTCGAATTGGTAAGGCAGCTACGACCTTCGGCAAACTCACAAAAGGGCATGGAACAACACGAAACTAACTCAAAAGACTAAACTCTTAATATATCAAACTTGTGTGCTTAGCACACTACTATATGGATCCGAAACCTGGACAACATACTCAAACCAGGAAAAAGACTAAATGTCTTCCACATGCGATGTCTCCGCAAAATAATGCACATCAAATGGCAAGACAAAATAACCAACTTAACTGTCCTGCAACGTGCTAAGACCCTAACAATCATGTCGATGCTCAGAAGTCGAAGGCTAAGATGGCTGGGGCATGTCCAACGGATGGAAGAAAAACGCATTCCTAGGCAAATACTATATGGCGAGCTAAAACACGGAAAACGACAAATCGGCAGACCTAAACTACGATATAGAGATATCTGCAAATCATCTCTGAAAGACTTCGCCATCTGTGAAAACGACTTGCAACATCTGGCAAGTGATCGCACATCATGGAGAGCACGTATAAGGAACGGTATAACAACATTTGAGACTGTTCTAAGACAGGACTTAGAAGAGAAGAGACTCATGAAAAAGGATGGTAAACCCTGTGGACCAGCGAGCCTGACCTGTTCATTATGTGACCGCGTGTGTTTGTCAAACATTGGTAGAATTAGCCACGAGAGAAGCTGTTCGGCAAAAACAATACCTCAAAAAAATACGCAATAGCCTCCACTAGACCGTCTGACAAGACGAAAAGGGCCATATATATATATATATATATATATATAAACTAATTAAAACTAACTTGCATTTTTCAACCATTTTTTTTCCACTTACTTGTGGTTGAACTATTTACCTACATTGCGGTTGTTGGTGTATATATTCTTTCCACCATATTATATTTTCCACACAGGCTGCCAAAAGCAAATTCGTGGTGATGATAAAGCTCTAGCAACAGTGACAGGAATAATAGATGGCACAGGAAGTCTTGGTGCAGCTCTTGGCCAGGTTTTTATTGGAATTATTTTTTTGTCTACATTGTGCAAAATATACATTTAACAATATAACTGATATCAATATAAATATAACAGTTTTATAGAATGATAAATATATACAACATAAAAAACAAATATGCAACAGAAAAATTGTTTAATGACAGCTTTATTCGCTCAAGTACTATATAACTTAACCCTAGATTACGATTCCTATCTGTTGGTGACATTTTCACACTACTATCGTAAAAATTACTACCACTTAAATGTTATATTTGCATCCCAAAATAGTATTTTCTTTTAACTTTTGCTACACAACTGTGTGTTCACCCAAGCAGACATACAGGAATCAGATGCTGTAATAATTCCCTGGGTAGCGCTAGATTTATGGCTTGAAATTCAAACACATCACACTGTGGCTACAGGATGTGTTACATTGTCTATTCACATGGTCACCGTAAGTCTGTCAATCCAGCCATATGTTTGGCTACCTCAAAGCATTGTTCGATGGCTATCTCCTGTTACAGAGGTTTGTTTGATGTCTCGCAATGGCTGAGGAGATTACCCCTGTTTTCCCTGAGGGAAACAAAAAATATTTTCTTGAAAATATATATAAAATAAATATATGAAAAAAACAGCCGCCTTTCTTCGTAACCATCAGAATTTTTACGACGCGCTTAAAAATTAAAAAATCCAATATCAAAAGGAAGCAAATCCAACACTCAGGGGTCACCGGAAGAAATAATTAGGATATGGAGGGGGGGGGGGGGGGGGTATTTGCCCACAGCAAACTGTCAAATTAAAAAAAAATTTTGTATTTTTAGGTGGTAATTTTATATGACAGAATCATAATAATGGGTTAAAAAGCAGGTTTTTGGAATGTTCCTTTTCTGCATTCACCAGACTTTATCGGCCACTGTTAAAGGGATGTTAAATGGTCATAAAAGTATTGTATTGTAGATTATAGCCAAGTGTGATATATGTGCCTTTTGGCCAAATACATCCAGCTTCAGCATGACATTGTATTGAGGTGTCTCCCCTCTTCAATCTCTACTTGTTTGGTTAGATTTGTTATCCTGTCTCCAGGTTTTAATCCAAGTTTCATGTTTGTCTACATGGCAAGTCACATTATGTTGTATTTTGTACTTTAAGGTCCACCACATCTGTCTTCAGCATGCATTTATTTGCTGCTGTATCCACTAATCTTTCTTGTTTGGCAGCAGTTGTTTATAACCACATTTGTCTCTTCTAAAAAAGCAGTTTTTAATGTACTAACAGTAGTTTCCTACTCAGGTTTGTTTCAAGTTTTCCTTCTATTAAATGGATTCTCCACATGATGCTTGATTGTCAGGATTATTGGCATTACTCTTGTGCCAAAGCTTTTTGACTGAGTCACCTATACTAAATGAACTGTCAAAAAACCTGGAGTAGAAATAATAAACTTGATTTCACATAAAATTAATGCTGTTGCATTACTTTGACATCATAGATAATTGATTAGAAAAATTTGTGTTACACCTTTACATTATTTATTCATTCCATATCTCATTTTTGTGTTTTTACCCCCTTTCTCATATTTCATATTTGTTTCTCAATAGATTGCTGTTCCATATTTACAAACTAACTTGGACTGGCATGCAGTTTTCTATCTGTTCATGATATGCGTAAGTATTTTCATTGTATTTTTAAAAATGTAAAATGTGTATTTATTTGTGATGAAGCATGAAGTAATATATATGCACGTTGGCAGTCATTGAGCTGCGATAGCTCAGTGATTAGTGAACTACACTACACAGGACAAGAGGGCACATTCGATCTAATCACCGGCTTCTGGGTTCACCCAGCCTTAAATGGGTACCAGATTTTTTCTGGGAAAGTAAAGCAGCGCAGGTATAATACCGACCACATTATCCCAAAAATCATGTGCTGAAGGTCTGTAAAATTTATGGTCACTAACACCATATTCCCTATTTGCCACTCGGCGTGACAGGGCTCTTTACTTTTACTTACGTAGACAGTCGCTGAAGAGGAATGCATACAGAAATAATGAGAATAACTAAAAAAAATAAAAATGCCACAGAAGGTGGATGCATTGTAGACAAAAAAGGAAAAATGCTAACAGACAATAAAGATATAATAGATGGCAGGAATATATAGCAGAACTATTTCATGATCAAAGGGACAAGAAGCCAATTATAAAATGTACATCGGGCTATATAATCTTAAAATCTGAGGTGGAAAAAGCTATAAAAACAATGAAAAAGGGAAAAGCAGCAAGACCTGACAGCATATAGATAGAGATGATACAGACACTAGAAGATTTTGGCATTGAAGTGATCACAGACATATGCAGCGACATATACCATACAGGATATATACCAAATGAACTAAAAACATCAACTTTCATTCCATTGCCTAAAAAGAATGGTGCAGTTGAATGCAGTGACTTTAGAACAATAAGCCTAATGAGCCAGGTAAAAAAAATTTTACTAAAAGTTATGCAAGGAAGGATTGAGAATAAAATCAATACTGAATTAGATGAGCAACAGTTTGGATTCAGGAAAAACAGTGGGACAAAAGAAGCCATATTCAGCATGAGGACATTGATTGAAAAGTGCATAGAAGTAAACAAACAAATATATGCCTGCTTCATAGACTACACCAAAACTTTTGATAGAATACACCAGAATCAATTTATAGACTGCCTAAAAGATATAAATCTAGATGACACAGACATACTACTAATATGAAATTTGTACTGGAAGCAAACAGCAATATTAAAATATAACAAGGAGAACTCTACACCCATGGACATAAAAAGAGGAGTAAGACAAGGATGAATCCTATCACCAAGCTTATTCAATCTACACACTGAGCAAAAATTTAAAAACATCACAGAGATGCCAGGCCTAAACATGAATGGAAAGATAATCAATAACCTAAGATATGCTGATGATACTGTACTACTAGCAGAAAATCCTAAAGATCTACAACAATTACTTAATGAAATAAACATGATAAGCAAAAAATATGGACTAGATATGAATATCAAAAAGACTAAAACTATGATCATAAACAAAGAAAATACTCAAAACCTACAAGGGGATATCAAAATTGAAGGAATAGACCTGGAGACAGTTTATAAATACAACTACTTTGGCCACAATATAACCAGTGATGGAAAATGTACAACTGAAATAAATGAAAGAATCATCATCACCAAGTACCGTGCTTGCTGGCATAGGTGATCATGTCTCTCCACAACTTTCGATCTCGACAGTTATTTATCATTTCTGTTGTTGACCTTCTGCCAAGCCATTCTCTTAAGCTGTCTGGTATCTTTTCTCTTTGCTTCCCTTTATCTCTTTGTCCCTCAATTTTCCCAGTTGTTACAATATATTCCAGTTGTTCTCTTCTCATTACATGGCCAAAAAATGATGATTGTTTCTTCCTAATATTGGAACTTAGCTCTCTTTTTGCTTTGGTCTCTTTCAGAATGTTTTCATTACTCTTCTTTGCTGTCGATGGTATTCTCAACATTATTCTGTAAAATCACTTTTCTACAGACTCCAGTGATTTTCTTGTCTGTTGTACTATTGTCCATGATTCACATCTATATGTCAAAACTGGCTCTACATAACATTTAAGAATTCTTTTTCTTGTTTCTATTGTCAAAAATGGATTGCATAGTATCTTCCTCATTTTTTTTAAAGCTGCTTTTGCCTGAGCCATTCTGCATATCACCTCTTTTGTACATTTTCCGTCTGAGGTTAACAAAGCTCCCAAATATTTAAATTCATTTACCTGTTTTAATATTGTCCCACTTGTCTTCATTAACAAAAGAATAGGAATGTCAAAAGTAATTTTAATGTCATGAAAAATATACTAACACCAAAACAAATAACACCAGGGCTAAAACTAAGAATAGCAAAATGTTATATCTTATCAACATTCCTATATGATGCAGAAACATGGACATTAGACAAGAAAACAGAACAGAAAATTGAAGCCTTCGAAATGTGATATATAGAAGAATAGGTAAAATTGGATGGAAAGAAAGAAAACAAATGATGAAGTCTTAAAACTAAAAGTGAAAAGAGAACTACTAAATACAATTCAAACAAGACAAATGCGATTTTTGGGCCATGTTAAAAGGCATAGCAGCCTACTAAAAGTAATCTTGGAGGGGAAAATACAAGGTAAAAGAGGCAGACCAAGACTAACATGGATGAGTAACATCAAAAGCTGTACAGGTCAGCCTATGACTATTAATGCATCACCAAAGCAAGAGACAGAGCAGAATGGCCCTCCATGGTAGCCAACCTTCGATGCGGAGATGGCACTCGATGATGATGATTATGAGGTAGTAGTAAATAACATTACAGAATTCTCAACACCTGGGCCATGTAAATAACATTACAGAATTCACAACATATAGACAATAGTAAATAACATTACATAATTCACAATTTGGAGACGCACCAAGATGGCGCCCTGTTGGCTGGCCTATTCATAAGATTCACAGATAAGTGCTGTTTTCCAGTGAAATTTCCTGTTTATTTGTTTGTTTTTATTTATTTTTTGAGGGTTCATGTGAGTGTGCACGCTTTCTATTTGATGTTAATCACTTTGCTTCTTTTGATTCATTGCATTTTGTTATAATTTCCTTCTTTCATCACTTATTATTGTTGTTACACTATTGAACGCGTCAAAAAATGGCGGTTTGTTTACGCCGGTCTGTTGTCAAGGACGCGTAAGTCATTTAATTTGTAGAAAGCTCACAGTGTTTCCGCGTGCTGCTGAGCAAGTTACTGGAGCTGGCCAGTTTATAACGTGGAACGGGTTCTAGGCCGTGCGACTGAGCAAGTGCACGTGAGTCTAGGCCATCCAAAGCAACAACGTTCAGCGACGTTCATCTTTAAAGACGATGGTAAGAAGTGTAAGTTTTCAGATGCAGCCCAAACTACATCATCGAAGAAGGAAAACACGACGGGCAAGAGGGGTGGCACTAAACTATCAAAGTGTGAGAGGCTAGGCCTAAAGTATGTGCGCGTTACTTATTGGAATTGTGGGTCCATTAATCAACGACGGCCCATTCTTGATAAGCTACTGTGCGGCGCCGATATAATGGTTTTGCAAGAAACTCTTCTTGGTGACAGGATAGTAAGTACTCCTGGCTTTCATTGCTTTTACAATAGACGACACCTTGGGCAGGCCATCCTTGTGCGCAACAATATGGTGGCAGCTGAGGTTGATATGTCTGCGTGGAACAATGCAGAATTGCAGGTACATGCGGTTAGGGTGCAGACCCCAGTTCATTTCGTGATTGTTAATGTGTATGCCTGTAATGGGCAGGTGAACACACAACAATGGCAGAATCTCTTCGAGTTCGATGAAGAGAATGTCATTTTCTGCGGAGACTTTAATGCTAGAGGAGACCAGTGGGGCAACGTCATAACCAACAAGCAGGGAGAAGACCTAGAGAATGCACTGGTATCGGCCGATTTAGTGTGCTTGAATGATGGAAGGGCAACACGAATGGCCACTCGAACAGGGGACTCTGATAGTGTCATAGACCTGGCACTGGTGTCTTCCACCTTCGCACCGGTTTGCAGGTGGAGTGCACTGGGGTTCCACGGAAGTGATCACTATCCATGTGTCCTCCTAATTGAGAAAAGCGGAAATAGACATGTGCTGCTGCTATAGATCTGGAGGATGCATACAACAGGGTACCATTTGAATATCTCATGCATATGCTTCTCAAACTGGCGGTGAACCCCTTCCTCATAAGATGGATCGCCGCGGCACTGTTTCAGAGGAAGGTGATACTCAGATGTGGAAGTTGGTCTTCCGAGCCAACATCCATTTGTCCTGGGCTGCCACAAGGCTCACCATTGTCACCAGTTCTATTTAATGTGTACACAATAACGATCACGGTCCAACAGCTGGATGGGAGGGGAAGAACTATGACTTTTGCTGATGATATTCTGGTATATCGACAGGGAAGAGACAGACGGGGAATCGCCTCCACAATGCAAGACGAACTCGATCGCATTTCTTCCTGGTGTGGGGTTTCAGGTGCCTTGGTTAATCCTAATAAAGCATCAGTTTCATGGTTCTCCCTTAACAATCATATCGTTAATACGACCACATCGGTAGTACGAATGGGAGCTGATGAGGTGACCAGGGACAAGTTGATGACATACCTCAGAGTTAAGTTTGATCGCAGCCTGTGTTTTCGGGACCACGTTGACCATGTGATAACAAAATCCCGCAAAGGATTAGCCGCCTTGAAGGTCATGGCAGCTGCCAACATCGAGCAGAGGCTACTTACTCTTCTGTTCCAGGGATTAGTCCTCGCACCAATCGAGTATGCCCTGGCCATTCTTACTGTCAGTACGACTCAAATTGATAGGCTGGAGAAAATACAAAATGAAGCCATGCGCATTATCCTGGGATGTACGAGGGACACTCCCTGTGTGGCAATGAGGTATCTTCTTGACTTTCCAACCATGGATGACAGAATCAAGATCTGGAGAGCACGAGCATACCTGAAGATTAGTACAGATACAGAGCATCCATTGCACCACGTGCTCAACACAGAGAAAGGTACCAGGCTAAAAAGAGGCAAATCATGGGTGGGCCGAGCAGAAGATGTCATCAAACAGGTCTGTGGGCTTACCAATCTCAGCGTTGGTGAGGAGTGGATACCGGTGCCTACGTCATTCAAGGGGACTTTCTCATGTATTGTCACACTCGACAGGAAAAGTAGGGAACAGAACCCAGTCGTGGTTAATGCTGAGGTCAACGGTCTCATCTGCGATAACACCGATGAGAAAGATGCAGTCATCTATACAGACGGATCTGTAAGATGACACGAAAAAAGTGCATGGGCATTTACAGCACGTTCGGCAGGCAGAATAGCCAAGGAAGACAGTGGTGCATACGCCATGACCACGAGTAGCATGACAATGGAGGTGATGGCAGTGACCAAGGCATTCAAATGGTTAGAGTCACAAGACTACATCCACGCATGTATACTGAGTGATTCGATGAGCATGATAAAAAAAGTGGAGGCGGGCTTTGTACGCATGCAATGGGTAGAGTCGTTGCAGAAATCCAAAATACGTAAGGTCGCCTTTGTCTATGTCCCTGGACATGCGGGAGTACGGGAAATGAGAGAGCGGACAGGTTGGCTAGCTGCGCTGTCGTTGAGGACGGGCAACCGATGGATCGGGCGGACGTCATCAATGCACTCCGAGATGTGGGAAGAGCACAGGACTTCGACAAACACAGATCAACGTCGCTTCTTCGGATGATGGAAATGGGAGTTAAGATGGGCACAGCCAGAAATGAGAAACTTGGTGGCCGTGTAAGAAGACTTATCAACCAACATAGAACTGGAGTCGTCAGTCGCTGGACACTGAGGGAATTGCTGAGGAGGGGATCTGAGCACCTATGGACATGTTCGGAGTGCAATGATGATGACCCGCAAATAACTCAATAACTCAATAACAATTCACAATATATAGGCAATAGTAAGTAACATATAATTTACAATATATAGGTGATAGTAAATAAACTTGCAAAACTCACAACTAATTAGGGCGTGACATTAAAATCACAACATGTAAATATTAGCTGATGGTTGTGGTCCAATCCCATGCAGCAGTGTTTGATTGACTAGATTGATTAAAACTACATGAGTGAAGTTGGAGAAATCCTATTTGATAACTAGCCTTCGATGTGGGTTTAACACAAAATAATAATGAATATGGCTGAAAGTACGAGAAAAGATATATCGCTTTCATGTAACTTTTCAACCATATTTTATTTACAGCTAGCTAGCTCGGTTGAGTTTGGTTGACCAGAGCTTGTTAGGTCTTAAACCCAGTTATCATGGTGGGCTTCAGTGGTTTTCTTCATTTTCCCATTCCTGCAGCTAATGTCTACCATAGCCAGTAGCAAGAGTTCCCACTACTGCAGTAATCATGGCAATGCACACCGCTTTAGCCAATCTTCTGTGGCAGTGAGTGTTTCTATGAGGCTCCAACATAAGGTTGACACAATTCATTATCATCTTTATGTTGGTGACTGTTGGGTGACCATTGTTCTACTAGCCTCTGCTCCCATCCCTCTTGGTTGTCATTTTTAATTACTTCTTTATCAAATTGTTATTTCTTCTTGCAGATGTTCCTGACAGCCGTATGTCTCTGCCCATTGTTTATCAAGGAATTTCGAAGTATGCAATGCTGTGCATGTCCCACCAGGCTCTCAAATCCTTTCATTGCTGTAAGCAGAAGTACTCAGAGTGCCATAACAGACTGACAGTATTTTACTTGCAGTACATTATTATAGCAGCTTTATTTATACAATTTACTGAACTATACTGATCATATCTGTGTGCCTGAATCTAAGTTATTGTTTAAGTAGATTTGTTTAATCTAAACTTTCTCTGTTTAAGGGAATGTACAACCCAAGAAAGTGTTCAACAGTTTGATTATTCATGAAGTGCCTGCTTTTTTTTATTAGTAAAAGAAATGGAACTTTATTGCTAAAAAATATTGTTGGTCAGTAGCTCAAACCCCCCCCCCCCCCCCCCCCCAACATATAATTTGATCAAACTATAAGGAAAGCAATTATCATATTTGGCCATGTGAGTAGAGAAGGAAACAGCTGGAATATATTTTGACAACTGTGAAAATTGAGGGATAAAGAGATAGGGGGAAACAAAGAGAAAAAATACCACACAGCTTAAGAAAAAGGCTTGGCAGAAGGTCAGCAACAGAAATGATAAATAACTGGTGAGATCAAGAGTTGTGGAGAGACATGATCACCTATGCCAGCAAGCATGGCACTTGATTATGATGATAATGAACACATTCTTTTACAACATTATCCCATTTGTGAAGGCTTTTGGAGAATAGGATGGGTTGGTAATGATGATGATTTTAGTGGTGGTAGCATTGGGTATAGTGTTTGTGTTGGTGATAGTGATGGTAACAGTGGTGTTTACTGAGAAGCTGGGAATAAAGGCCACAAGCTCGGTGAATCCACCATATATGTACATATTAGAGCTTTCCTTTCATTTACAGTGAAGCAAAATCTTTAACAAAACCAGTAAACATCTGATTGGCAGTTAACTTGTTTAATCCCCTCAACCACTTGCTTTCCTAATGTTAAATTTAAATTAACATTCATTTTTAAACATGTTTTTAATGGTTACAGTTAGTTTCCTGTTCTTTAAAAATATGCTTCCTGGCTCATATTTGATTTTTTTTGAATTTATTGTAAAACTTCATGCAGCTCATACTGTAGTTCTGCCATCTTGTGCAGCAGATTGTATTTTTAACTGCTGAATTCATGAAAATACATCAGCCATGACAATGCTTCCATTCCTTTGTAAATAATTACTGCCTCTACTTTTTAGTTCTATTGTTATTTTTTCATGTGTAATTAAGGTTGAAGAGTTTTCTTCATCTTGTTATGTATGGCTGATCAGTAACCGAACATATGTTGTCCATGCGATGAGAAGAGGTAACAAGAGAATCTCAGAGCAGGCCCTCAAATGGGAACCAGAGGGTAATAGAAAATGAAGCCGACCTAGAAAATAAAACAACTAAAGAAGAACACTGAGGTAAGAGGCAACAACAGCGAGTTTTAGCTCCCTTGCTGAGGCTGAGAAGTTTATCCAGAACAAGGATATTTAGTGCGATACAATGTGGGTCCTGTATAAGGTTAACTGATACTTGATAAGAAAGATTATTTGACATGGAGAATCTAGACTTTCTACTCTAAGTGCCGTCTTCAACTCGAAAGACAAAAGAGATAGAATTAATCTTGAATCAAAGTAGGGCATCATATTTAATCCAGTTGACAAGAGGAATAGATTGTTTCTTTAACATTTTTTTTTCTAAATTTTATGCATTGTTTATTTTGTTTTACATTTTTTAAAGATTTTAAAAATAGTATGTACTTTCATGCTTTATTGTAGCTTTTTTTTCTCCAATAATTGACACTATACATGTGTAAAAGAGATATTTTGTGTGTCTTGGTTGTATCTCGTCTGGAGCTGGAAGATATTCCCAAGGTGACACACGCAGTTCAATTTTAATGATACGTTAACATGGTAAAGTAAAAAAATGCTTCACTTGCGTCACTCAGGTAAATGTAACGCTCCCAGGTTCAAGGGCATCATGAGGTAACTTGTTAACATGTTCGCTCTTCCTTTAAGATCTGTACTCATTTGTTGGTATAAACTGTCTAGTATCTGTACTTCACATTGTGTTTGACTCCGGGCGCTAGGTTGATCTACAATACACATGTCTCAATGAATCAATTACACACATAAGTCTCTCAAGTGAAAACTTAATAAGACTTTAATTTCATATCTCCACAAACAGCAATGTACAATCATAAAACTCAGCGTACTGACATCTCTGCTCAGTATCTCCACAAACAGCAATGTACGTTCATAAAACTCACAGTACTGACATCTCTGCTCAGTATCTCCACAAACAGCAATGTACAACCATAAAACTCAGTGGATTGACATCTCCACTCGGGTATCTCCGCTCAGTATCTCCACAAACAGCAATGTACAATCATAAAACTCAGCGTACTGACATCTCCGCTCAGTATCTCCACAAACAGCAATGTACGTTCATAAAACTCAGCGTACTGACATCTCTGCTCAGTATCTCCACAAACAGCAATGTACGTTCATAAAACTCAGCGTACTGACATCTCTGCTCAGTATCTCCACAAACAGCAATGTACAACCATAAAACTCAGTGGATTGACATCTCCACTCGGGTATCTCCGCTCAGTATCTCCACAAACAGCAATGTACAATCATAAAACTCAGCGTACTGACATCTCCGCTCAGTATCTCCACAAACAGCAATGTACGTTCATAAAACTCAGCGTACTGACATCTCTGCTCAGTATCTCCACAAACAGCAATGTACAACCATAAAACTCAGCGTACTGACATCTCTGCTCAGGTATCTCCGCTCAGTATCTCCACAAACAGCAATGTACAATCATAAAACTCAGCGTACTGACATCTCTGCTCAGTATCTCCACAAACAGCAATGTACAACCATAAAACTCAGCGGATTGATATCTCCACTCGGGTATCTCCGCTCAGTATCTCCACAAACAGCAATGTACAATCATAAAACTCAGCGTACTGACATCTCTGCTCAGTATCTCCACAAACAGCAATGTACGTTCATAAAACTCAGCGTACTGACATCTCTGCTCAGTATCTCCACAAACAGCAATGTACAACCATAAAACTCAGTGGATTGACATCTCCACTCGGGTATCTCCGCTCAGTATCTCCACAAACAGCAATGTACAATCATAAAACTCAGCGTACTGACATCTCCGCTCAGTATCTCCACAAACAGCAATGTACAACCATAAAACTCAGCGTACTGACATCTCCGCTCAGTATCTCCACAAACAGCAATGTACAACCATAAAACTCAGCAAACTGACATCTCCGCTCAGTATCTCCACAAATAGCAATGTACAACCATAAAACTCAGCATACTGACATCTCCGCTCAGTATCTCCACAAACAGCAATGTACAACCATAAAACTCAGCGTACTGACATCTCTGCTCAGGTATCTCCACAAACAGCAATGTACAACCATAAAACTCAGCGGACTGACATCTCTGCTCAGTATCTCCACAAACAGCAATGTACAACCATAAAACTCGGCGGATTTACATCTCCACTCGGGTATCTCCGCTCAGTATCTCCACAAACAGCAATGTACAATCATAAAACTCAGCGTACTGACATCTCTGCTCAGTATCTCCACAAACAGCAATGTACGTTCATAAAACTCAGCGTACTGACATCTCTGCTCAGTATCTCCACAAACAGCAATGTACAACCATAAAACTCAGTGGATTGACATCTCCACTCGGGTATCTCCGCTCAGTATCTCCACAAACAGCAATGTACAATCATAAAACTCAGCGTACTGACATCTCCGCTCAGTATCTCCACAAACAGCAATGTACAATCATAAAACTCAGCGTACTGACATCTCCGCTCAGTATCTCCATAAACAGCAATGTACAACCATAAAACTCAGCGTACTGACATCTCCGTTCAGTATCTCCACAAACAGCAATGTACAACCATAAAACTCAGCAAACTGACATCTCCGCTCAGTATCTCCACAAATAGCAATGTACAACCATAAAACTCAGCATACTGACATCTCCGCTCAGTATCTCCACAAACAGCAATGTACAACCATAAAACTCAGCGTACTGACATCTCTGCTCAGGTATCTCCACAAACAGCAATGTACAACCATAAAACTCAGCGGACTGACATCTCTGCTCAGTATCTCCACAAACAGCAATGTACAACCATAAAACTCAGCGTACTGACATCTCTGCTCAGGTATCTCCGCTCAGTATCTCCACAAACAGCAATGTACAATCATAAAACTCAGCGTACTGACATCTCTGCTCAGTATCTCCACAAACAGCAATGTACAACCATAAAACTCGGCGGATTGACATCTCCACTCGGGTATCTCCGCTCAGTATCTCCACAAACAGCAATGTACAATCATAAAACTCAGCGTACTGACATCTCTGCTCAGTATCTCCACAAACAGCAATGTACGTTCATAAAACTCAGCGTACTGACATCTCTGCTCAGTATCTCCACAAACAGCAATGTACAACCATAAAACTCAGTGGATTGACATCTCCACTCGGGTATCTCCGCTCAGTATCTCCACAAACAGCAATGTACAATCATAAAACTCAGCGTACTGACATCTCCGCTCAGTATCTCCACAAACAGCAATGTACAATCATAAAACTCAGCGTACTGACATCTCCGCTCAGTATCTCCATAAACAGCAATGTACAACCATAAAACTCAGCGTACTGACATCTCCACTCAGTATCTCCACAAACAGCAATGTACAACCATAAAACTCAGCAAACTGACATCTCCGCTCAGTATCTCCACAAATAGCAATGTACAACCATAAAACTCAGCATACTGACATCTCCGCTCAGTATCTCCACAAACAGCAATGTACAACCATAAAACTCAGCGTACTGACATCTCTGCTCAGGTATCTCCACAAACAGCAATGTACAACCATAAAACTCAGCGGACTGACATCTCTGCTCAGTATCTCCACAAACAGCAATGTACAACCATAAAACTCAGCGTACTGACATCTCCGCTCAGTATCTCCACAAACAGCAATGTACAACCATAAAACTCAGCGTACTGACATCTCCGCTCAGTATCTCCACAAACAGCAATGTACAACCATAAAACTCAGCGTACTGACATCTCCGCTCAGTATCTCCACAAACAGCAATGTACAACCATAAAACTCAGCATACTGACATCTCCGCTCAGTATCTCCACAAACAGCAATGTACAATCATAAAACTCAGCGGACTGACATCTCTGCTCAGGTATCTCCACAAACAGGTCTGAAAATAAACTAGGTACCTCTTACTCTTGTACTCATTTTCAAGTTACTCTCCTACATGAGAGTTTTATCTATCTGTCATCTCTCTCTCTCTCTCCTCTAAAACCCTCTGCATGGCCTTAAGTACTTCGTACTTCATCAACAGCCACTTCCTTAATTTCCTAGCCAATAACTTCTCTTGACGTCATCACCTCTATCTCACCATAACCTTCCCTTATTTCTATTCACTCCTCCGTGCTTCTCACTGATCCCCAATTTCACGAGGCTCTCTCATATCTAATCACCCAACAACAGTTAATCCCAACATCCCGTGAATGTCACCTTCCCCGTACATACGGTGGTTCTCTCAACTCTCCTGACACTATCCATACTCTACTTATTCCCCTACATTCCTACTTCCCCGGTTATACATGTATAAATGAAGGTCAGTGGTGTCTTAATGTTTTCACAATAATACTCATGCGTATGATTTTTTTTCTCTCCTTTAATATGGTTCATAGTGTGTATTTTCTCTTTTAATATGGTCTGTACTGCTCCATTATAGTATATTTATGTTTTTTAAAATAATCTTTCAATTTAGTAGGTATGGTTTTTAATGTCTTTTCATGATCAGAATGACCCCATATTGACATGATTTATATCTTTTTATAATAATCTCTTTTCGTGGGTTTGTATTTCTGAGTTTTAATATATTTTATATTTCTTGTAATGATCACTCCAAGTATGGTTAATATACTGGCATTGACAGCTAGTATTATGAACATATTTATGTCATATTTAAACATAATCCAATAGCTGTATGGTTTGTGTGTAAAATAAAGTTGAAATATAGTGAAATACCAGAAGGTTTTATGTCAGTTTTAAAAATAAAAATATAAATATCTCTGTCATTAGATATGTTGGCATTCAGTTATAATTTCAGTTATCAAGGAACTTTGACCTCTCAACCTTCACCTTCAAAGACTTCAAAGTTTAGTACTTCACTTCCCTGCTATGGCATTATATGTTACCAGACATCATGTATATTATTATCATCATCATTATCATCATGCATGTCTTTTGCAGAACGCTGCATTCATCACAGCCCATTTGAAAGAATCTCTGTTTCTAACCAAATCTCCCACTTGTTTTTTATTGTCATGTACAAGGTCTCCTTTTTGTCTTGAAACCACCTTCTTCTTGGTCTGCAATCTTCACCTCTCTGATGCATCGCCCAGGAATCATAACTTCCATTATAATTCTTTCCAATCTGTTATGTCCTTTTGATGTGGCCATAGTATTTTAATTTCCTCTGTAGAATGGTGTTTATACATCAGTTTTTTTTAATGTTTAGATCTTTTAATATATCTTTATTGCTCTCTTCATTATCCAATATATATTAAGGATATTTCTGTAGCATTTGTACATTATTATATTACCAATATATGTATAATATTTTTGAGAGCAATATAATTAAAGGTAATAAGATACAGGTTGTCTAGTAACATATAATGCCATAACAGGTATATGAAGTACTAAACTAAACTTCACCTTACTGGAGTAGCAACTGAAATCAGGGTTGAAAGGGCAGTACATTTCCTTGCAAATGTATCTAAGGAACAATGAAACAAACATAACAGTGCACCAACAATGTTATTTCTAAATCTACTGTTTTTAGGCTCTAATTAACACTCAGCTGCCAAAAATATTGTACCCGACTTACTGAGTTGGGTAAAAGCACTGGTATTCTCACTTTCAAATGCTGCAGTCGATTACTGTAAAGTTTAGTACCTCATTCCCATAAAACGAATGTTGCGGAAGGTGCTTTAAAATCATATAATTTAGAAAGGACTTTACATTTAATTCATATTATTTAACAAATTTATAGTCTTCTTAACAGATAAGTATTTTGTAATGAGTATTTCTGGCACATTGATTTAAAGGTCTCATCTAATCTCATCTCCTCTAATTTTTGCTAGATTCACATTTCAAAACTAATGATTATAGTGAACCTTTCTTTGGGCTTCTGTGCAATTGTGAAATTTAGTTGTTTGTAAAAAACACACCCACACACACAGTTGATCATAAGTTTCAATGAAATTTTCTCTGCCTACTGTACTTTCTATGATACATTCTATGAATGTCTTAATGTTTCTTTAATAAGTTCAAAGGAAGTATCTTTAGCAAGTTATGCAATTGGGATGTTTTTATGTGGTCATTAAAGATGTATTGTGGATGAATTAAGTGCAGAGCTTTGACCTTATAAGCCTTGCCAGCAAAATACTCTTACAGATCATCATGAAAAGATTAGACCAGAAGTTAGAACAAGAATGTCATATAGTTCAAGCAGGTTTCAGAGCTATAGGCACCTGGGACCAAATCTTGAACCTTAGAAACATCTTTGAGAAGTGTAGGGCATACAGCATCATAAACTGTTGAACATCATGAAAGATATGGGCATTCAAACACACCTAATACAACTTATCAAATCACTCTATCAAACACACCTAATACAACTTATCAAATCACTCTATCAAACACACCTAATACAACTTATCAAATCACTCTATCAAACACACCTAATACAACTTATCAAATCACTCTATCAAACACACCTAATACAACTTATCAAATCACTCTATCAAACACACCTAATGCAACTTATGAAATCACTCTATCAAACACACCTAATACAACTTATCAAATCACTCTATCACGAACAGCAAGCAGCTATCAAAGTAGTGGATGAAACATCAAACTGGTTGAAGTACCAGAAGGGGTGAAGCAGGGGTGCATTCTCTCTCCATACCTGTTTTACATATTTGCTGAGAATATCATGAAAAACATTAGAAATGATTTGTCAGATTTGTCATTAGACAGATTTGTGAAGCTTGACCCTTTTCACAATAAATGATATATTATATTAATATATATTAATATTGTATTGTATATTATGTTTAAATGTCCAAATTATCTGTCTACCATACTTGTATTTTTTTTTAATGTTTGGTTGTTACAGAACTTCATTAGAGCCAGATCTGTGTAAAGAGAAATTGTGTACTAAGTCTACTGAGTTTACTTAATGGAATTTGCAAACCAGGAGAAGATTATTGATTCTACAGAATATGTTTGACATGTTTAACATCATCATTGATTTGAAGCCTTGGTGGCTGAGTGATCTAATGCATTCATCTGCTGACCAGGTGGCCAGCCTTCAACAGTCAGCTGTAGTGGCTTGTTTTCTTTTATTCACATGATTTCATGATTTAGGGGTTAAGGCAAAGAAATGCAATAAAAATGCGAAGCTGCAGAAATTCATGATTTACCCTTTGTGTGGAACATGAGGACTGGGTTTATTTTTGTGGGAAAGTAGCCTAACATGATATTGTGCTGACTACATCAGTCATGAAAGTGTTGATCTATCTTTCATTTGTTCACCTGAAGTATTGTCTATATCTGCAATGTCATGAAAGTGTTGATCTATCTTTCATTCGCATGAAGTATTGTCTATAAATGCAATGTCTCTAAAGTATTTATCTATCTTTTGTTTGTTGAAAGTATTATCTATATCTGCAATGTCACTAAAGTGTCGATCTATCTAGCTTTCATTTGTCTTAAGTATTGTCTCTATCATAAATGTCATTAAAGTATTTATCTATCTTTCATTCACCTGAAGTGTTGTCTATATCTGCAATGTCATTAAAGTGTTGATCTATCTTTTGTTCACTTGAAGTATTGTCTATATCTGCAATGTCATTAAAGGTTTTTCATGGTTGGACAAAAATAAACCTCCGAGATCGACCCAGCCACTGGAAGAAATGGGTACCAAGGTATAGTATTCTGGGAAGGTGAGGAATGCTGCATCGCATCATGAGTTTCGATGCTTGAATGGACACTATCCAGAAGTCTCCGAACACTTCTGGAAAGGCATCCGAGCATATATGGTAAAAACTCTTGTGCTAAGACGCAGATTCAAGTCTCGTACTTTACTTTACCTTTACTTCTACCTTATCTAAATCCTTTCATTGAATGTAGACCTGGAGACAACAGTGCATTGCTTTTACTGAATATTATTAAGGTTCAAAAGATAATTTTGAAAATACTGACAACTTCATTAACATAAATCTGTGAACATGATGATGATGATGAGTAGATGTCATAGGGTCGGCACGAGTCATTGGCTCTTGATGTGAGGGTTTCCAATTGCCTTCCTGATCTCTCGAGTTTTGAAGAAGTAGGTGATTGCCCATCATAGATGTACTGCAATTCGTGGCCTTCTGTACAAAAAGGGCATGCCGCTGTGGAATCTACGACGATCCTCATCTCGTTATTCCATCTGTTTTGATGCATACTTACTGTAGAGATAAACTGATAGGTGAAGTGAGATCTCGACCAACTGTGAGTTGCTGAAACCATAATGTGGAATCGCAAACATGACATGTTGGTAAAAATGCTGGATAGAGAACGTTTAAAATTATAGTAGTTGTAGTAAGTCGAAGACCCCGGTATCACTGTATAAGAATTGAAATCCATAAATGCTCAACCGCCCGTGCCTGTGGAATCGTCCGAATTAATATCTCATCTCACTGAAGAATCCAAACAAAGAAAGGTAGCTGAAGTCTTCATCATTGCAGCCACAGCACACGCAAAAAAATAAGGCATAGCCGCACTGAAAGTGAACGCAGCCGAACTGTCCTTCGTCGTATGATATCATTCGTCGCAAATAATCAAAATGTCGAAACATGATCTATCTATCTATTGTCCTTTCGAGCCGAAGACGGCACATAGGGCAGAACCACAATCTCAAAAGCAGAA
This sequence comes from Megaustenia siamemsis, assembly GCA_032433765.1. NCBI lineage: Eukaryota > Metazoa > Mollusca > Gastropoda > Stylommatophora > Ariophantidae > Megaustenia > Megaustenia siamemsis. Next base: position 27,668,024 of record JAVIAB010000125.1, read on the forward strand.
ACCTTGCGTGCCAAAATGGCACATATTGCGGAGATCACTGCTCTAAAATCTATGGCGCTGTTTCCATAACAACACTTTTTACAATGACAGCTTGTCAAGCCATCGATCAACCTCCTTAGTCGCCTCTTACGACATGCCTGGAAACATGATACGGATAAAAAAAAATACAGCTCCGGTGTGCACAGAGCACCAACTCAATAACCCTGGCAGCAAGCCGGGTTTAAAATTAGATATATTTCTATTATGTGAGCTTCCTCAGTTGTTGAGAAGTTAGTACACAAGCTATAGGACAGAGGAGTCCGAGTTCGATTTCAAGATATGACGAATTTGTTTTTCTTACTCACCCAGCCTTAAAAACAGATGAGTACCAGAGATCTTTCTGGAAACTAAAGACAACTTGGCATAATATCAACATCACCCAAAAATACCGTTGATCACGGAAAAAAATATGGTCACTAATATTATTTACCACATAGGTCTTTTAGTGCTTAACTCATTCTCTCTCTCTCTCTCTCTCTCTCTCTCTCTCTCTCTCTCTCTCTGCGATCAGAACTCAGACAGAGTAGGATTCCAGACTCCCACATGAAGTCAGCTGTCAGGTTAAGTGTGTTGCTCGCCCCCACAGACAGAACGTCACATTTAGAGCCCGCCAGATCCACTCTGACTGAACACCCGTTAATACGTTGCACTGTGTTCTGCGCCAGTGGCCCAGTGCATCCGATTTCAGCTAGCATTTTTTCAGGTTTGCTTTCCTTAGCCTTTGACTGTCCCCAATCTTTCTGCAAGGCAGCATATTGTCTTTTCTGTAGGGGGATTCTGCCCTTAGATGGTCTGCCCTCCCAAGTTTACGAGCACCATCTGCCCGAGTCACTAGAGGTGACTAACACAGACATGCACACACAAAGATATTAGATGTGAATACACAGCGATACGAGACATGACTAACACCGACACACATCAAGATATATGACACATGACTAACATAGACATGAAAATAAAGATATGAGATATGACTGACTTAGACATGCACACCCAAAGATATGACATATACCTAACATAGACATACACACAAAGATATAAGATATGACTAACATAGCCATGCACACACAAGAATATGAGATGTGCCAAACACAGACATGCACGCACAATGATATGAGATATGACCAACATAAACATGCACACAAAGATATGAGATATCCCTAAATCAGACACGCACACACAAAGATATGACACATGACCAACACAGACACACACTAAGTTATGAGATATTACTAAACTCAGACGGACACAAAGATACGAGACATGATCAACACGCACACACCAAGACATGAGCCATGGCTAGCACACACACACGCACACACACGCACGCACGCACGCACACACGCACGCACTCACGCACGCACGCACGCACACACACACACACAAGCCAAGACTTGAGCCATGGCTAGCACAGAAACACACCAAGATATGAGCCATGACTAGCACAGAAAAACATTAAGATATGAGTCATGTCTTCACGGAAAAGCACCAAGAAACGAGCTAAGTCCAGCACATAAACACATTGAGGTATCCATATGCTCGGGTTAGTCTGCAGACTTTTCTTAACGTGTGAATCATCGACATACGAGACGCAGGCTTCAATTAACTGTCCACAGGTTTCGTTCAAATAGTTGTTACTATCTAGATTTGAGAGCAGTCTGACCCGTAGAACGTTCCCTTGCAGGGACAGTTCCCGGTTGACTGTTCACAGGTGTCGTTGAAACAGTTGTCTGGACATTTGAGAGTGCAGTCTGACCCGTAGTACGTTTCCTTGCACGTACAGTCTGCACTTTCCGGGTCACATATGATGTCATAGCCAGCAGGACACGTCTGTTCGCACTGTAGCCCAAAATTACCATTGGGACAAGTGTCATTACAGGTATAGCCAGGATGTTTACATTGTAGGCATTTTCCGGATTTTTCCCACATAAAGGACAAACACTGAGACAAGACCTGTAACTCATTCAGGGACAGAACATTTATGTGAAAAAGTCGTTATTTGGCAAGAAACAATATATATATATATATACTTATATATAAACTTACAATTCATCATCATCATTGAATGCCATTTCCGCAACGAAGGTTGGCTACCATGGAGCGCCATTCCGTGCTGTCTCTTGCTTTGATGTGCAGGTTGTCATAGGCTGATTTGTCCATCTTTTGATGTTACTCGTCCATGTTAGTCTTGGTCTGCCTCTGACTCTTTTACCCTGTATTCCCCTCCCCAGGTTTTTTTTAAAAACTTACAATTATCAATCAAAAATTAACGTCAAATTTCTGCCAAAACTTCGTTATGGAATTGATTCGTCATTTAAGTAGAAAAATCATGCTACAAACTTCGCACCGACAAGACTGAAAGTATTTATATTTGAGTAAGGTGGTTAAAACTGAAAATTAATAATAAAGATCAGACCAACATTAAGAGAATTAATGCAGTTGGCAATAACCAAATAAAATTAGGAGTAATACATCTACTAGACGTACAATCTTACAGATATCTGGGCAGTAATATAGATAAAGAGGGAGGAACAGAAAATGATACCAAAATAAGGATATCAAAAGCAAGAGGAGCTTTTGTTGCACTGGGGAACATATGGAAGTCCAAAGAAATTAGGTTAAATACACAAATAAAAATTGTCACCTCAAATGTTAAGTCTATTATATGGCTCTGAAACATGGAGAACAAGAAAATTGACAATCATGAAGATACAGACTTTCATTAATGGATGCTTACGCAGAATAAAAGGATGGAAATGGCAGGACAAAATCACTAACATAGAATTATGGAAATGTACCAGTCAAATACAAGTGGATAAAGAGATACAGCGAAGACGATGGCGCTGGATAGGACACACACCGCGGAAGCCAACTGTGAGTATTCCCCAGGGGAAAATATAAAGAGGAAGACCAAGAAATTCTTGGAGAAGACAGACAGAAGCAGAGATGAAGATGATGGGGAAGACAGGGAATGATCTTAAAAGAATGGCAAGAAACAGAACGGCTTGGAAAGTGTTTGTTGAAGATCTATGCTCAACATGGAGCTGAAAGGTAGAAGAAGAAGAAGGTGTTTAAAATGCATACCATTAGCTGCAATAAAGTCTTGGGTAGGCGATGTAAGGTTTGTATTAGAATGTGTGAAAGAGTTAATGAGCCTTTACTACAACTACACTTCCTCCTCCGGATATCGAATTTTCACATGCCAGATTGTACAACAGAGATAGTTCGTATTTGTAACATTCTCAACACACGTGAACGTTGCTTGGTGGTGGACACCGTCAGCATGCTAATCTGAACAATGTTGATTAAAGTTAGTTCATCAATAATTAATATTTGGCCAAATCACCGACCCTGTTTGTTTGTTTTTTCTTCCTCTTCTAGAACGCATTATTTAGAACGGGCTACTTTATACATCTGCGGGATTACAAAAAAAAAATGCAGTTCAGACTTTGATCTTTTCACTGTTACATCAGTTCTTTTATAAGTAATTAGACCTGTTGGTTGTTTACATTAGAGAAGGCCTGCAAGTAATCCCACTAGCGTGACGTGTTCATCTTTTGCGAGCAGGGGTGGATGTGGGAAGGATTCTTTCAGCCATTAATAGCTCGTAAAGGAGAACCTTGACCGGTGACGTCACACTAGTAGGGTTGCACGCAAGCCTGCTCTTAATTGATTTTGACAATAACTGTTACAATTTTAGAACTTGAAAATACAGAAATATTACCTGTCACCATCTCTCTCATAACCTGTCACCAGCTATCCCAGTCTCTCTCTCATTACATATCACCACCTGTCCCCATCACTCTAATTACTTGTCAAAACCTGTTCCCTCCACTCTCATTACCTGTCACTACCTGTTTATGTCTCTCTCATTGCATGTCGCCACCTGCCCCTTCTCTCTCATTACCTGTCAACACCTGTCCCCGTCTTATTTATTATATGTCACCACCTGTTCCCGTTACTCTCAATAGCTGTGTCAACCTGTACCCGTCTCTTTCATTACCTGTCACCATCTGTCCCCTCACTTTCATTACCTGTCACCACCTTTCCTCGTCCACCTTCCCCATCTCTCTCATTACCTGTCACAACCTGCCCCCATCACTCCATTATCTGTCACCACCCCCATCTCTCTCATTACCTGTCTCACTCTCATTACCTGTTACCACCTGTCCCCATCTCTCTCATTACCTGTCACTCCCGTCATTACCTGTCACCACCTGTCCCCATCTCTCTCATTACCTGTCACCACTTATTCCCGTCACTCTCACCTGTCACCACCTGTCCCCATCTCTCTCATTACCTGTCACCACTTATCCCCGTCACTCTCATTACTTGTCACCACCTGTCCCCATCTCTCTCGTTATCTGTCACCACCTGTTCCCGTCCTGTCATTATCTGTCACCAGCTGTCCTCGTCTCTTACATTACATATCACCATCTGTCCCCATCACTCTAATCACTTGTCAATTCCTGTTCCCTTTACTCTCATTACCTGTCACCAGCTGTCTCCGTCCCTTTCATTACCAGTCACCACCTGTCCTCGTCATTATCATTACTTGTCACCACCTGTCCCCATCTTTCTAATTACCCGTCACTGCCTATCCCCATGTCTTCTTCATATATTTTCCTGTCGATCTTTCTATTACGCTGTCAGCCTTTGTTGTCGTGTTCATGTGTTCTCTTGTTCCATGTCTTTCATTCCCCGTCATACCTCTGTCTTCTGTCTATCATTCACTTCAGACAAACACGATCGTGAGCTATGAAAACCTGTTCTCTAGGGTTCTAACCAACCCATTCCTTGGAGATCTTGGTATCTCCATACAAAAACCGGAAAAGATTAATATCGCATTCATACCAACCTGTGATAAAACGACCTGATAGTGGATTAAACAGGGCCAGGTTTAGGTCCTGAACTTGCAGGTCAATATGTGGACACTTCTGTAGAAATAAACTTTACAATTAATATAATAATAATAATTAATTTTATAATAATAAAGTGACGCTATCAACTTTACAGGAAGAGAACTTTGGTATGAGTTATTGCTTGGAATTTTAGGAATAAAGTAATTGTAATTGATAGTAAATGTTGAAAGTTCCCTGGACAGATAAAAAGACCAATGAGGAAGTTCTCAAAGAGGACAACACAAAAAGGGAGCTCTTAAAAAACATCAGAAAGAAGCAATCAACATTTTTCGGGCACACAATGAGAAGAGGAAAGTTGGAATACTTGGTTACAACTGGCAAAATAAAAGGAAAGAGAGATCGCGGACGACAAAGAGAGAAAATACTGGATAGCTTGGTGTCATGGCATGGAAAACAGTCAACAACAGAACTGATACGATGCACTGTAGATAGAAGATTGTGGAGGGACATGATCGCCAACGCCAACCGGCAGGGTACATGATGATGATGATGAATTGGTAGTAAATAATAGGAACATTTTACTGCATTAACTCTTCATATCCCAGGGTAACAAAACAAACCATCAGCCATTTATTTGACAAGATATTTTGAATCAATTTTGAAGTGTTGAGTAGTAAATAAACGTTCATCTTTTATCTGTTCAGTTTATGTTTTCATCAAAAAAACCCCTCCCTCTTTTTTACCTTGAGCTTTTATTCTCTTTCTAATTATCGTGTTGCTGTCTCTGAACAATTTATTTTCTTGTGAGTAAATTGTACGGAAGTTGACCACACTCTGACTACATAAATCATTTGTTTAAGTCTGTGGGAACAGAAGCCTTCCATGATGCACGTTGGTGGTACGGGAATAAATTATCATTTGTATCTGTTGGAAACAACCAATAAGACTTGAGCTATAAAGATATAATACCAGGGAATCGGTACCAACTATTAGTTATTTTATATCTATCTATCTATTGACCTTTCGAGCCGTAGCCGGCCCATAGGGCGTAGACCAAGATACTCCTTCTATAATATACATTTTTATTCTAGCAGTTTTCATTGCTTTTAAAGATATTTTATCAAATCTCGCCATTTGTCTCTGTTCTGTGCAATCAGTTCTATCTCATCGAGGGAGCCGATTCCTGCTGCTCTTGCCTTTCTCATCGATGTTCTTCTCAGTGTCTCTCTGGGCCTTCCTCTCTTCCTCTTACCTGTTGTTTCCCACATGAGGTCATACTTTGCTATTCGATTATTATCTTTCGGTTAGTTATTTTACTAGAATGATTATGTGGCAGGCCTGATTGGTGTCTCGATTTTCCCAAGTTCTGATGAGGTCATATTACTAAAGTAAAAATGTTCAACTACAATGTTAAGTCATTCTTATTATATGGCTGTGAAGCATGGAGAACAACAAAAGTGACAAACATACAGACTTTCATTAATGGATGCTTACGCAGAATAAAAGGATGGAGACGACAGGACAAAATCACTAACATAGAATTATTGAAATGTACCAGTCAGATACCAGTGGATAAAGAGATACAGCGAAGACGATGGCGCTGGATAGGACACACACTGCGGAAGCAAACAGAGAATATTATACAACAGACCCTTTTTTGAAATCCCCAGGGTAAAAGACAAAGAGAAAGACCAAGAAATTCTTGGATAAGACAGATGGAAGCAGAGATGAAGATGATGGGGAAGACATGAAATGATCTTAAAAGAATGGCAAGAAACAGAACGGCTTGGAAAGGTTTTGTGAAGACCTATGCTCCACAGGGAGCTGAAAGGTAGAAGAAGAAGATGGATATGGGGTGATATACAATCTAGTTGGGATTTTTATTTAGCGGCAACCACCTCTGGCCTCAGCAGCGAGGCCCGGCTTGAAAAGTCAATTTACTCATGGACGAAAAAAAATATGAGTACCTCCGAAGACGGAGTTATCTGCATGTGCGGCGAGGGACATTTGTGCACACGGCTGCCAGGGAAAAATGGACTAACGCGTAAAAATTAAGTTCCTAGTCTTTAAGTACTTAAAAAAATGTAGGAAAGGAAAGAGTTGAGGAAGTAGTTGGTCATTATGGCTTAGGCGAGAGGAACTCGAGAGGTGAGAAACTTATTGACTGTGCAAGAACACACAACATGATTATAGGAAACACCTGGTTTAAGCAACATCCAAGACGTCTGTGGACATGGAAAAGCCCAGGGGACAACGCACGTAATCAAATTGATTATATAATGAAAATCAATAGATTTAGAAACAGTCTGGTGTGTATGAAAACTAGACCAGGGCAGATTGCAATAGTGATCATGTACCAGTTGTGGGAAAGCTTAGAGTAAAATTAAAAACAACAAAACGAGCCTCAGTTAACATCAAGTTAAATTTAGATTTACTAGAATCAGACAAGAAGCTGCAAGGCAAATGTAAAATCACAATTCAGAACCGGTACAGTGCAATAGAGAAGATACAAGGCATTGATGAACAGTGGAAATTCTAAAAGAGTAAATGCAACAAACATCAAAAGAGTTCATACCACCAGTGAGGACAAATTCAAGAAAGAAATGGATGACAGATGATATTTTGCAGCTAATGGATACAAGAAGAAGAAATAAAGAAATTAAAGATGAGTATAAGAGATTAAATGAAGAAATTGTAGTAAAATGCAATGAAGCAAAAGAAGCATGGCTAAAAGAGAGATGCAAAGAGATCGAATTGCAACAAAAAGGAGATGCTAAAGCTATAAACAAACAAATTGAGGAATTAACAGGAAGAAAAACGCAATAAAAAACTGGATGTTTAAGATCAAAGAAAGGAGAACTGTTGATTGATCAAGAAAACATAAGGGAACGATGGACAGAATACATTAAGGATCTTTATAATGATGAACGAACGGAAGTAAATATTATGGATAATGGAGAAGGATCAGAAATACTCAGAGAAGAAGTGGAAGACGCCTTGAGCAATATGAAAGCAGACAAAGCTCCTGGACCAGATAATATAACTAAAGAAGAGATTGAAGCCATGGGTGATTTTGGAATAGATATAATAACAAATATATTGAATGATATCCTACAACAGCGGATATATACCAGACGACATGCTCAAATCAATATTCATAGCCCTACCAAATAAATCGGGTGCGATTGAATGCGATGATCATATACTAAGATATGACTAAGAATCCTCATGCGAAGAGTGCGAAACAAAATCAGTCCAGAAATTAGCGAAGAACAGTGTGGTTTTGTTAGAGATAAAGGAACAAGCAATGCCATTTATATAATAAGATCTTTAGTAGAAAGAGCCATAGAGGTGAAAATAGATCTATACCCATGTTTCATAGATTACACCAAGGCATTTGACAAAGTAAAGCACCAAGAAATAATCAACATTTTAGAAAGCATAAACATAGACAGCAAAGATCTAAGAATAATAAAGAACATGTACTGGCAACAAACAGCGGCCATAAGAACTGGAAACCAATTGGGAATGTTTCAACAAATAAAACAGGGTGTTAGACAAGGTTGTGTGCTGTCACCAGATTTGTTTAATATTTATAGTGAGATTATTTTAAGATCCATAAGGGGTATGCCTGGAATAACAATTGGAGGTCATAATATAAATAATCTAAGGTATGCTGATGATACAGTATTAATCGCTAAGAGTGAAAATGAGTTACAAGAAATGTTGGACATTATAGAGAAAGAAAGCAAAAATAAAGGACTCAGCCTTAATAGAAAAAACACAGAGGCAATGGTAACAACAACAAAAAAAGACATCGCCTCAGTGCAAAATAAAGACAAGTGGAACAATATTAAAACAGGTAAATGAATTTAAATATTTGGGAACTTTGTTAAACTCAGACGGAAGATGTACAAAAGAGGTGAGATGCAGAATGGCTCAGGCAAAAGCAGCATTCCAAAAAATGAGGAAAATACTATGCAATCCATTTTTGACAATAGAAATAAGAAAAAGAGTTCTTAAATGTTCCATAGAGCCAGTCTTAACATATGAATGCGAGTCATGGACAATAGGACAACAGACAAGAACATTATTGGAGTCTGTAGAAATGTGGTTTTACAGAAGAATGTTGAGAATACCATGGACAGCTAAGAAGAGCAATAAAGAGGTTCTGAGAGAGAGGTCAAAGCAAAAAGAGAGCTAATTTCCAATGTTATGAAGAGACAATCATCATTTTTTGGCCATGTAATGAGAAGAGAACAACTTGAATATATTGTAACAACTGGAAAAATTGAAGGACGAAGAGATATAGGGAAGCAAAGAGAAAAAATAACAGACAGCTTAAGAGAATGGCTTGGCAGAAGGTCAACAACAGAAATGATAAATAGCTGCCAAGATCGAAAGTTGTGGAGAGACATGATCACCTACGCCACTAGGCCCGGTACTTGATGATGAGTCTTTAAGGGACTTCGTCAGAAGTAAAAAGGTGACGAGCGCATACAAAAAATATTTCTATAGGTACTGCAAGACTAGATGGTCTATATGAACAGACTTGGGGTACTATAACGATCTTAAGATCTTATGACTTTGCCATTCTGTGTTGACAGTTACGAAGAAGCCCAAATGGGAAGTGAAATGAGTAAAGTCTTGATCAGCTATGTGTCGTTGTCTCTGCAGTGAAGAAAGTCGCCTAGATCGTGCTTCCTCAAAGACATCGTTCATAACAAAATATTTGACTAAGGTGATGTAGATGAAAATGTAACATCACCATCATCATCATCATCACGATGACATCGTTCATAACAAAATATTTGACTAAGGTGATGTACATGAAAATGTAACATGATCATCATCATCACCACCATCACCACCATCACCACCATCACCACCACCACCATCATCATCATCATCATCATCATCATCATCATCATCATCATCATCATCATCATCATCATCATCATCATCATCATCTTCTTCTTCTTCTTCTTCCTTCTCTTCTTCCTTCTCCTTTCATGTCCTTCTCTTCTTCATTTTCATCTTTTTTTCTTCTGCTCCAGTCTCTTCCTTCTCTTCTCCATTTCCTTCTTCCTTCTCATCTTTTTCTTCCTTCTTCTCTTTTTCTTCCTTCTCCTCCTCGTCTTATTTGTACTCCATCTCCTTCTTCTTTCTCTTTATACTTTTCCTCTTCCTTCTTCTTTTCTTTTACTTCTTGTGCCATTGAAGAAGATGCCGTTATACCACGGAGCGCCATTTCAACATATCTCTTGCTTTGACACACTGTCATAGTTTCTTCAGTCCATCTTTTGATGTTGTCAGCCCGTTCGGTTCCTCGTTTATCTTATTCTTACATCTTTCCCTCCAAGAAAAGACTTTTGATAAGCTATTGTGTCTTTTCTCTCTCTCTCTCTCTCTGCGATCAGGACTCAATCAGAGTAGGACTTCAGACTCTCACACGAAGACAGCATGTCTGTTTAAGCCTGTTAGATCCACTCTGCTTGAATACATGTTAAAACGTTGCACTGTGTTCTCCGCCAGTGCATCCGATTTCAGCCAGCATTTTGTTGTGTATTGTGTCTTTTCACATGTTCCAAAAGTTTCACTTATCTCGTTCGCAATGTGTTAGCAAGTTCATTCTTCAACTGTTTCAAAATTGTCAACTTTTTCGGCATTTCAGAAATTACGACCAAAATAGAAGAGTGAAACCGCTTTATAGAGAAAAGTAACATAAGCGGGCAGTTCTTTTTCTTCTGTACAGAAAATCTTCTTTGCGTTACACACATTTTTTTCCCCATTTAAACGACTTTCTGTCGTTTCTTCTCTCTTTTCTCTATCCTTTTCTATCTCGATCTATTTTCTATCCTTTATGTATATTTTTGTGTTGTTGTTTGTTGTTCCAGCCGAAGGTCTATTTAGCCTAAACGTCGACTTTTGTTTTGTTAATTACCACGTAAAGCTGTTACCATTAAACTTTTTTCTTCTTTTTTTTTTAAAATTGTCAATTTCCTTAACTTACAACAAGGTATTGGCGGAGCTGTAACTGCGAAGTTTGTGCTTTCCTTTGAGGTATTTCTGTGGAAGCATCAAGAGTTAGGAGAACTATAGTCCGTTTCATAACTCGTGCCCAACTTATAAAATCGATAGCTTTTTAACCGCTTTTTGTAAGTTGTTCAAAATTTGCATGTAAAGTTATAATGATTAGAACCCAACAGGGAATTAATTTCATAAAAAAAAAAAAAACATTTGGTTATTATTGTTGCTTATTTGATTTATATAAATTTATAACGACCCATTGATGTAGTCAAAACTTAATGTTTACAGTATTTAAAGTTAAAAATAGCGAGTAAAAATCCATACACGGTAAAATTGATGTGTTGCACGCTTTCACCGAGGTTTTTGGACGCAATTAGACACTTGTAAAAAAACACGAGAAATTGTGTGTTCCATTTCCGTTCATTCATAGGTGTAGAAGTGGAACGATCACATTTATCATGAGTCTTAAAATGAAATTCTGCAGTTTACAAAACATCGCAATAAAAATGTATGACAATTTTTGCAAAGAGGCTAAACGAGGAAGATTATTTCATTCTTTAGAAAACCCTGAGAATGGGACTAGACACATTTTGGATTTATCTAAACGGTCATTTAATCGCTGGATTCAAGCACGTGACCGTCAATGTTCAAAATATACAAAATCACAGGGAAGAGCAAAAATGTTGAATAATTTCGACAGTGAACTTATTAGAAGTGAAATTCGCAAAATGTTGGGTATGAATGAAACTGTTACAATAAGAAAATTAAAAGTATCGCTGAAAAAGAACAACAGTATTGAAATATCAAAGTCTACATTATGGAGGAATGTGAGAGCTGCAGGGTTTTACATTCAGAAAGTATTCCAATGGACGAAACATCATCTGTGAGAAGCCACATATAGTAGTCATGAGAAGCAAGTACTTACGTGAAGTAAAAGAGGTGCGCAAGCAAGGTTATGATATTGTGTACTTGGATGAAACATGGATCAATGCTCACCACACTAACCAAAGGAATGGCAGTCATCAGATGGAAAGATTAAGAGATTAATACCTAGCAGCAAAGGACAGCGCTTGATAATTGCTCATGCAGGTAGTCGACAACATGGACTAATACAGAATGCAGAGCTCATTTTTCTTTCAAATTCCATAGACAATCGGGATTACCACTCTGAAATGAATGGTCACATATTTCGACATTGGATTGAAAATTATGTTCTCCCATCACTAGATCGACCATCTTGCCTAATAATGGACAATGCAGCGTACCACAACATTGTTGCACTTGAAGATAAAGTCCCGACGTCATCCAGTACAAAAGATGCTATTAAGATGGCTCACAAAGGAGCACATACAATTTAATAACATGTACTTAAAACCTGAATTACTATCTCTAGTAAAGCAAATACAAACACAAAGATTTTTCAAATAGATAAGATTATCCAAGAGCACGGTCATATAAGTTTGAGGCTGCCACCTTACCATGCTCATTTAATTCCAATAGAACTAATCTGGGCAAAATTAAAAGGACAAGTGGCAGATGAAAATACAACATTCAAAATATGCGATGTAAAGACTCTTGCTAATCTCGCTTTATTAAATATAAACAAAGATTATTGGGCTAAATGTGAAGACCACGTCTTAAAACAGGAAGAGGAATATTGGAAAAATGATGGTTTGTGGAATGTTCAACCCCAAACAGTTATTAATCTTTTAGACTCGTCTGATTCAGAATGAAAGTATATAGCCCCCACAATGTTGGCCCCTATACTACCTTAAATTAGTTCAACAAATGGTCCTTTTCAGGACCACACAACTATGAAAATTGGACATACAGGTATACCTTGATATTATCGTCCGTCCTCGAACTGAGAAGACAAGAATTCTCCTGGTGTTTTGTCTTATCCAGTTATTTCCCCATTATGGCCACGCCTTTACCTAGTGAAAATTAATCATAGACCAGCAACTACGGTAATTTATATTATTTAGGGGTTCACAATTTACAATTTTGACAAACATCAAAAAAATTCGCCGCTTTAAGAAAACTGCAGCTGCAAGATATTTGTTAAATATACATTTAAAGGGTCTTTTGCATTCTAATAACATTTGGAAAATTTCAACAGTTTTTAACAAACGGTTACTGAGTAATAGCGTTTTGAAGTTGGGCACGAGTTATGAAACGGACTATAGTTGTGATTTCAACAGTTCACCTGAATTTCACCATTTCTTATTCTGTGTTTTACTGTAACCAGTAATAGGTTGTGACATTTCACATGTTGTGATCTTTCTCTCCAATATGTCTACCTTAAATATAGGACTATGTTTGACATAGTTAAATTAATAGAGTACTTGCAACTAAACTCGTGCTAAGTCAAAAGTAAGACATTTATTACAGAGTTTGAAAAGCTAAATTTTAATGGAGGAAAACAATATATTTAATACAATATTTGTAACTTGAACTTTCATCTTTAGAAATGTAAAACAGTCAGAGTACATCAAATGAAACTTTAATCTTTGGAAATGTAAAACCATTAATGCAGTACTTCATCTAAACTTTAATCTTTGAAAATTTAAGACCATTAATACAGTACTTCAAACTAAAATTTTTAATCTTTGAAAATTTAAGACCATTAATACAGTACTTCAAACTAAAATTTAATCTTTGGAAAATTAAGAACCATTAATAAAGTACTTCAAACTAAACTTTAATCTTTGGTAATATAAGAACCATTAATACAGTACTTCAAACTAAACTTTTTAATCTTTGCAAATTTAAGACCATTAATACAGCACTTCAAACTAAACTTTAATCGTAAATTTAAGACAGTTAATAAATTACCTCAAACTAAACTTTATTCGTTGTAAATTTATGACAGATAATGCATTACCTCAAACTAAACTTTAATCGTTGTAAATTTAAGACAGATAATACATTACCTCAAACTAAACTTTAATCGTTGTAAATTTAAGACCGTTAAAATATTACCTCAAACTAAACTTTAATCGTTGTAAATTTAAGACCGTTAAAATATTACCTCAAACTAAACTTTAATCGTTGTAAATTTATGACAGATAATACATTACCTCAAACTAAACTTTAATCGTTGTAAATTTATGACAGATAATACATTACCTCAAACTAAACTTTAATCGTTGTAAATTTAAGACAGTTAATACATTACCTCAAACTAAACTTTATTCGTTGTAAATTTATAACAGATAATACATTACCTCAAACTAAACTTTAATCGTTGTAAATTTAAGACAGTTAATACATTACCTCAAACTAAGCTTTAATCGTTGTAACTTTAAGACCGTTAAAATATTACCCCAAACTAAACTTTAATCGTTGTAAATTTAAGACAGTTAATACATTACCTCAAACTAAGCTTTAATCGTTGTAAATTTAAGACCATTAAAATATTACCTCAAACTAAACTTTAATCGTTGTAAATTTAAGACAGTTAATACATTACCTCAAACTAAGCTTTAATCGTTGTAAATTTAAGACCGTTAATACAATGCTTGCAACTAAAACTTTGACAAAGGGGAATTCATGCTAGTTAAAACACAATCCATATCAAACGTCAGCAAAGATCTGTATGATACTTTCTCTTGTAGAGTTCATTCAGAGGCAGGACTTAGTGAATGGTTTCAGAAAGGGTTGAAGCAAGAGTGTACTTCATCTCCCTTGTTTTATGGAACTGCCATCGACTTCATACAGCAGTGATGCTTTACAGGTTCCAAAGGCATTGAATAGTTACTTGAGTCTCATATAGAGGATCTTGACTATTGGTTATGGAATAATATACACAATAATTCTTATCTGTAGTTATGTGAAAACGGCGTAAGAAAGAACAAATGTCATATCATCAATTGGTAGCAGAATATTTTCTGTTGCTTTACTCCCAAGTTTGAGACCTGATCATCTACACTGATGGCTTGGTCACAAGAGATGTTCGGAGTGGTTGGTATTTTGTTGTGTAATCTAATGGAAAGATGATAGATAAAGATGCAGAAGTCCGCAAGACCTTCAGCAAATTTATGGACATTGTGCTTTGACGGGAGCTATCACTTAGCTGGTTAAGAGACCAACAACATATGTTGTCTTCGTGAATGATTTGACTGACAAAGGATGTTTCTTCAGATTGACAAGAACACACTCCACAGGCAGTGGGTGCACCTACTCCACATGTCTCCTGTTAGCAACCAAGCTTGGATATATTGCCCTGGACACTCGGATGTTCGTGGCAATGAAATAACCGAGAAGTTGGCGGGGTCTGTAAAAAAAAATATTACAAAATTGACATGTATCATATAATGATGGCTTTAAAAGAACACCTGTCACATGATGGCTACAAGAAAGCTGAGGATAACCCATGGATCAAAATAATTGTGGAACACGGCGTCATGAAGGACGAAAGCATGAAGGAACCCAACACGATGAATCATCAGTGGATGAACATTTCTATGGTTGCTGGAACGGGCGGCGGAGCAGATATGGGAATGCCCTGACTTCGGTGACGCCAGTTCGTACTAAAGACTTACATAATATGACTTGTAATCAACCACGAAAATTAAATAAATTTAGAAAAAAATGAACCTGAAAGAAATAGCATTTAATGAAATAAATCACTAGATATAAATCAGAAACTGCATAGATCAAGAAGAAGACACAAATACATACTTTAGAATCGGAAGAGTAAAGGCAGCAATGACTTTCGAGAAATGGAAATCAAAATTATTCAGCACAAAAACAAAGCTCAGAATTTTTAAAACAAATGTAGTGCTCACCCTTAACTTATGTATACGAGAGAAGTAAAAAACGAATGTATTAAGAAATATAAAAGAAAGATAATTCTCAAAACCTCGCATAAGGATAAAACGCCTGGAACAGACAGTCTCATTGCGGAGTTCTATAAACATTTTTTCCCCTTCATAGGAACACTCCTGTTGAAGGTTTTTAAGGATTCCTTCCACAAAGGACATCTACCTCCGAGGATCAGCGTGTCATACATCTCCTTACTCCTGAAGAACAATATAGATAAGACACAAGTAACAAACTACAGACCGATATCGCTGCTCAACGTAGACTATAAAGTACTGACAAAGTCCCCGACGAATAAGCTGAAGCCGTTCATGTTCTCACTCGTCCCTGAAGACCAGCAATGCAACATCCAAGGCTAAAATAAAAACAACCACTTCATACGATACATCATCACCTACACACATACAAGAAACATACCTTCATCGATTCTGTCCTTGGACCAGGAAATGGCTTTTGACAGTGCATCGTACACTCCTACTTACAGAAAAACTCTGCACAACTGCAATATGGGAGACAACTTTCGACGATGCATCAACATCCTGTACTCCAGACCTGAGTGTTGCCATACCATTTTTTTCTTAATCTTTTTTTTTAAAATTGTCCAAATTCTGTGAATGTATTGAGGATGCTGTCTATTGATCTAGTGTTTGATGGAAAGAAGACAGTGACGTCAGCATACGCTAACAATTTCTGCTCTCCTTTCCCTGACATGAATGTGCCCTTTATGGAACTGTCTCGTCTGATACTCTCAAGGAACGGTTCTATGGTCAGCGCGTAAAGTAGAAGAGAGAGGGAACACCCCTGTCGAACCGATCTAGTTAGCCTGATTATCTCTGTGAACGAATGGTTCACTATTGGTCGTTTCAAAATATTTTGAAGGTGTTTAAAATTCCATATCTCTGCAACCAATTGATTGATAATGATGAAATTTTGCATATGGTCTTGTGATTTTTTGGTCCCAAGAAGTACATTCATTTCCTCACCAACAAACGTATAGTTTTAAATATTCTTTATTTGAAGTATACAAATTTAAGGCATTTTGGTCAAACCATATATTTGGAGGAATTACCGCTTCATATGAGTGAGCACCCACGGACTTGTCATCTTGAACGTAATGCGCGCCAATTTCCCTGTTTTAAGCACTAAAAAACACATAAAACGCGTCATAGTTATAATTTTATATCCGGTGCATCCCATTTCCTGTCGTTTTGTTGTGATTTATGTGCAACGGCGTATCCTAATTATTGGGTAATTTCGTTAAATTTGTGATCTGTTAGCCAATGGGCATAAAAGTAAAGTTCCTTACATTGCAATCAGTGGCAATAAAGGTGTATAAATATTTTTGCATAGAAGCTAAGCGTGGAAAACTGTATCGAAGCATCTCAAAGCCAGAAAAGAGAACTATTCACGCATTGGGTATAAGCAAACGCTTTTTCAAACAAGTGCTTAAAGCTAACGGAGTGTCCAGTTCAATCAAGACTAGGACGCTAGGAAGAAAGAAAGTAGTAGATAGTTTTGACAAGGAAGTGATTAGAAGAGCAATTTGTAAAATGTTCGATTCCAAAGAAACTGTGACTTTAAGAAAACTGAAAATTCGACTGAGAGCAGAAAATGACATTGTTGTGTCGAAAACAACATTTTGGAGAACTGTTAGAAGCATCGGTTTTACGTTTAGAAAGTACGATAGTGGTAGAAATGTCATCTGCGAGAAGCCGCACTTAGTTTCTATGAGGAGTAAATATTTACGTGAAGTACGGGAAATGCGTAACCAAGGTTATGATATTGTATTTCTAGATGAATCTTGGATAAATTCTCACCACACAAGTGCAAAGGAATGGCAGTTATCAGATGGAAGTATTAAAAGATGTGTACCCACTGGAAAAGGACAGCGTATTATAATGGCACATGCAGGCAGCCGAAAAGAAGGGTTGGTGAAAAATGCAGAACTTATATTCACCTCTAATTATACTGACAACAGGGACTATCACACCGAGATGAATGGCCATATATTTAGAGAGTGGATTGAAAATACTCTTCTTTCAATTCTAGACAGACCATCCTGTCTGGTAATGGACAACGCATCGTACCACAACGCTGTGGCAGAAGAAGACAAAATTCCTACATCTACCAGTACAAAAGATGTTATAAAGATTTGGCTAAGAAAGGAAGGAATTCCATTTAACGAGGGATTTTTGAAACCTGAATTACTGTCACTTGTTAAGAAATCGCAAAAGACCAAAGTATTCCAAATAGACAAAATCATTCAACAGCATGGTCATACGTGCTTGAGACTGCCCCCTTATCATCCACAATTAAACCCCATTGAACTCGTTTGGGCAAAAATTAAAGGGCAGGTGGCAGCTGAGAATACAAGTTTTAAACTATGCGATATAAAAGGACTGACATATGCTGCTCTATCACAGTTTGACAAAGATTTTTGGTGCAAATGTGAAGATCATGTCTTAAAAGAAGAAAATGACTATTGGAAAAAAGATGGACTATCGTTCGTTCAGCCCAGATTAGTAATCAATATGTTAGACTCCTCTGATTCAGAATAAATGAAATAATAATGGACGTTTTTATATGTCCGCATGATCAATCTTTAGCTAAAGTTGATAACGTTTTGAAAATGTAAAGATTCTTGATATGTATACTGCAGGCATGCAAAGAAACTAAATCACTTTCATATGTCTTGTTTACGTAAAATAATGAAAGTCACATGGAAAGACATAAAACGAACAATGTAGCTCTTTACAGTGAAGAGGATCCCGTGCTTACATCGGACTCTTTAGTCACATGCGTACCCATAAACAATAACTTTGCTTGATATGTCATGCTCGTTATCGCTCGCAACGGATAATTAATTTTTTAAAATGTATTCTTTGTTGTATATTGTTTAAATAGTTTTCATTAATGGAACTGTTTATACGCTGATTTGTTTTAGACCGTCTGTAAAGGCTATAACATTGACATTCTCATAGTATTTTAAAGAAAGTAAACAATAGAAAGTAAACAGTTGATAAACGCCTCCAACTTTCAAGTTGTGTAGAGACGCCTATGTCGAGAAGCTGATTTCCATTAATGTACGGTAAATTATTTTCACGGCTTATATTGGAGGAACACATTGAAAAGCAAAAACCTTTTGTACTTAACTTCATCGACTTCAAAAAAGCATTTGATAGTATTCATAGAGATTCTTTGTGGAAAATTCTGAAGCAATATGGTTTACCATCAAAAATCATAAATATTATCAAAGACATGTATGATGGTTACACATGTGCAGTTCGAACAGAGGAAGGACTGAGCGAATGTTTCCCAATAGAAACTGGGGTTAAACAAGGATGTATTTTATCGCCCTTGTTATTTGGAATTGTTATGGACTTCATAATGAAGAAATGCTGCACTGGTAATAAAGGCATCGAATGGATACAAGGAGACCATTTGGAGGACCTCGACTTTGCTGATGACATAGTTCTCATCAGCAGTCAGATAAAAACGATGCAGGAAAACACAAATGAACTATTATCAATAGCCAGCAAAATTGGGCTTGAGGTCAATCATGAAAAGACTAAAGTCATGAAAAGTTTAATTCCAACAAGTGACAAAATATACATGGAAAACAAACCAGTAGAAGAGATCGATCACTTTATCTATCTTGGAAGTCACATTGATCGAGAAGGGGATACGAGCAAAGAAATTAGAATCAGACTGGCTAAAGCAGCAATGTCTTTCAGAAGCCTTGAAAAGTTGTGGAAATCAAAACTCATTAGCACAAACACAAAACTTAGGCTATTCAAATCAAATGTACTATCAACCCTTACGTATGCGTGTGAAAGCTGGAAAACAACAAGAGATATAGAAACAAAGTTGAACGCATTCGAAAATAAATGTCTAAGGAAAATACTTGGTATAGAATGGAACGAATTCAAAACAAACGAGGAAATTAGAGAAATCGCCAATCAACCACTAATATCTTCAGTAATAAAGAAAAGACGATGGTCATACGTTGGACATGTGATGAGAAGAGATAATAATCGAATAGCAAAGCAAGCCCTCATATGGGAAACAACAGGTAAAAGAAAAAGAGGAAGACCCAGGGAGACACTGAGAAGAACATTGATGAGAGAGGCAAGAGCAGCAGGAATCGGCTCCCTCAATGAGATAGAACTGCTTGCACAGAACAGAGACAGATGGCGAGATTTGATAAAATATCTTTAAAAGAAAACTGCTAGAACAAAAATTCATATAGGAGAAGGTGTATCTTGGTCTACGCCCTATGGGCCGGTTACGGCTCGAAAGGTCAATAGATAGATAGAAATTATTTTCTCCAGGAGCAAAAAGATCCGTAAATTCACTGAGATCAAAGGAAAGTGCTGCTTCATGATGAAGCATACTTCCTACATCATTAAATTTTGTGAAATCGGTGGGACCTTGGAAAAACAAGGCCAGATGCAAAAAATCAAGTTTGTAAGTGCAGGGAAAGAGGAGATATTTCATGTTAATCGTGAACATTTAGATTTGAAACGACCAATAGAACTTTACTTTGAGGTGTAGAATAAAAGATGTGTATCCACTGTATGAAGCGTCCTCCTATGTTGTTGTTCAGTAGTGTTTTGTGGGGGTAGGAATGAGCTTCTCTAGAAGACTTTTTCTTGGTCGAGAGATAGAATGGAAGACTGGTTGTCTTTGTCATGAGTGTACTTTATAATGTCTCGTATAAAGTGTGTGCTGGTGGACGTTTCTCTCTTGTACATTACACTGTTGGCCTTTATGAAGGAGTGTTGTCATGACAGGTTTGAGTTTGTTAATGCTTTTGTTAGAATGTTGTAGTCTGTGTTAAGTAGGGAAATGGGGGTGTAGTTTTAAGAAGTTACTTGCCTGTGTTGTCTTTCCGGAGCAAAGTTATGTTATAAGTTATTTATTTGTGAATGAGTCTGTGTACATTCTGAGAAGAAGAGAGCCTAAGAGAGAAAAGAAATGTTGCAAGAATTATATTGTGATGCCGTCAGGCGCCGGAGATTTGTACTTCTGCACTTCTTGTACTGCCTCTGTTTTGTCAGCTAGTGTGAGTTCTGTGTAAAGTTTTTCCCAGTCGGCGTCCGGTAGTTTCCCTGTGTATTGCATTAATTTGTCTCGTATGTGTGAATGTGAACAGGATTTTAAGCTGCTTTCATTTTCATATTAGCATTATTGTCTGCTTCTTTCTTAATAGTGTGATTTTTTTATGTATTTCTTTTCATACTATGATTTTAGCTTTTTTCTTCATGCTAGTATTTTAAATTGTTTCTCTGGTCATTCTAGGATTTTCAAAAGGATAACTTTTGAAGCTAGAAATATAAACTTTCTCAACTCTCTTAACTCATACATTTTAATCTCTATCTATTAATGCTAGAAATATAAACTCTCTCAACTCTCTTAACTCATACATTTTAATCTCTATCTATTAATGCTAGAAATTTAAAATGCATATCTCTCATTCTCTTTCTTCTATCTATATATCTTAATCTTTACATTTCTAGGGGCGCTGAAAAATCCGTAGTGTACTATGACTGACGGAGGCTACTACTACTATCATAATGTTTAATATATATAACTGCATCTCTATTTTTCGCCCTTTCTCTCTCTCTCTTAATGTTAAATTTTTATACTGCCACTCTCCCTCTTCAGTGGCATGAATTATGTGCAATTGTCTCTCTCCAAATCCTCTCTTTTTCTTTTTTTCCACTCAGTGATTTATATTTCCTCCCGCACTCTTATAATGAAGAGGCAGGAGATTTGTTTGTTTGTTTCATCATCGTGGATTCCCTGTGCATTGCCTTTATTTCATCTACTGTTAGTACTCTTAAATTACCTAAACCTAAATTCTAAAAGTTAGTAAAGGATTAATTACGTTTAATGGACATTGGTTCTTTTGGATTTAATACTAAGCCTATCAACAAGGTTTACATTTTTAAGAATGGCATTTTAGATAAATGATTTTATACATAAAAAAGTGACATTTAAAGTGATTTAAGTTTAACTTCTTAACTAAAGATATCTAAAAAACGTAAAATTAAAAATAAATCAATTATAATAAATATGTGCATGAAAAATCCATAATTAAAAGACCTATTTTATTTTAGCTAGGTTGGGGGAGGGGGGGGGGATGGGTCTGCCTTCATTCGCTCTCTCATTCTCTCTATGATGGACATTTGTTTTCTCATGTACATGTGTAGGAACATTTGTGGTTCATATGTTCGTCCTCTGAATTTCGTTTCATTGCGACAGACCCATACTAGGTATCTAAAGTAAGAAAGCAGAGAAACTGAAGTGTTGTGGTGTTCTGATGTCGTGTTTGGTATCGTGTTTAGCATTATCGCTCTGTGTATGTCTACTTTGTGTTTGGTATATGTTTGCAGTGTGTCATGTAGTGCTTGGATTTTTGGTATGATGGTTGGGCATCTATAGTATATGTGTTCTTCGTTTGCTTGTGTGTTTGTGTTGCACATTTGGCATTTGTCTCCTTGTTCCAGTGGCGTCGTATTAAACAGAAGTCGATATGCGACTTCTCTCTCCTTTGGAGTAACAACTGGGTTGTGCAGGTTCTGGAACGTGCCGCTGTAGTTTTGGATGTTGTGTGTGTAACCCCATTTGATCCTTCGTTGTAGTGGTGGGGCTTGTTGTTTTATTAATTGTTGGTATATGTGTTTTGTTGTCTGGTGCATGAGTTGTTCGTTTCATTGTATGGCTTGTATGCACGACTTGTAGAAAGCAGGCATGTTCCCGTAATGGTGTGGGCTTGCGTTGTTGATTTTTGTGTACTTGATGAGCCTAAGTCCCATGTAGTAATGGGCGAAAGGGTAGTTGTGTGGTTGTTGAACGATGCGTCCCACATGGCCGATTCTGAAGGCTTTTATTTTGGAGTTGATGTCTTGGAGAGCGATTCCCCCGTCGTGTTTGCTTTGGATCAGTGTTTCGTGTTTTATATTGTGTATGACGTTTCGAAAGATGAACCTGTTGATGTGCTTGTTGATTTCGTGAGTAATGTGACGAGGTGGATCGAGGACTGTGACAGTGTAGAATAGCTTGGGTACGATGATGTTGTTGACGATGACACTTCTGCCGAAGATGGTTGATGTTTTGTGTTGATATCTCAGCAGGGTATCGGTGATTTTTGTGGTTAGAACCTGCCATGTGGGTTTGTTTATCTTGGGGTTGCACGGGAAGGTGATGCCGTACACCGTCATGGTGTCGACGGATGCCAGTCCTAAAGGGAAATCCTTTTTGTTTGCCACCTGCCGATCCCCATGAAGGAGGACTTTTTCACGTGAATCTTCGCTCCGCTGCTGTTACCGAAGTCTGTGTATGCTTGAATGATGTTTGTTATTGAGCGGTCGCTTGTGGGGAAGAAAATTGTGTCGTCGGCGTAAGCGATGAACTTCCGTTGCCCTACTCCTGGTATAAAGGTGCCTCCGATGGATTCGTCCTTCCTTATTTTTTCGAGTAGTGGTTCTAAGGCTAGGGTGTAGAGCAGCGGAGATAGAGGGCATCCCTGTCTGACGGACCTGGTTAGTGTGAAGGAGTCGGTGAGTGTGTGGTTGACGAGGACTTTGCTCTCAGGTCTGGAATACAGGATTTGAATCCATCGTCGGAAGTTTTCTCCTATGTTGCAGTTGTGTAGTGTCTTGTGTAGGTAGGAGTGTGATACCCTGTCAAAGGCTTTTTCCTGGTCTAGGGACAGGATCGACGATTGCACGTTTCTTTCGTGTGTGTATGTGATGATGTCTCGTATGAAGTGGGTGTGGTTGGTTATGTTTCTGCCTTGGATGCTGCACTGTTGATCTTCGTGGACAAGTGATGGCATGAACGATTTTAGCTTGTTCGTCAACGTCTTGGTGAGCACTTTGTAATCCACGTTGAGCAGCGATATCGGTCTGTAGTTTATTAGTTGTGTCTTTTCCGTGCTGTTTTTGCGGAGTAGTGTGATGTACGATTCGTTCGTGCTTGGAGGTAGATGTCCTCTATCAAAGGAGTCCTTAAACACCTTCAGTAGAAGTGGGCCTAAGACGGGGAGGAAATGTTGGTAGAACTCCGCGGTGAATCCGTCCGGTCCTGGTGTCTTATTCCTATTCATAGATTTCACCGCCGTCGTTATATCCGCGAGTGTTATCTCTGCATCCAGTGTTTGTTTGTCCACTTCCGTTAGTTGTTTGGTGTGCTCCTTGTACTCGTCTTGAACGTGCGATTGGGGTATTTCTTCTGTGTACAGCTGTCTGTAGTATTCCCCGAATGCATGGACGATATTTGTTGTTTCTGTCTGTGTGTTGCCTTCCGAGTCTACGATCTTCTTGATGTATCTGTTACTTAGCATAGTATTTTCCTAGTGTTTTGTACAATGCTCTCTCGCTCTCTAACATTATCTCTTATATTGTAATTGTAAATTGTCAAAAGTTTTATTCATATGCATATTGTTTCCCAGAAAATAATTTTCACATAAAATGTGCACGGTCTTTGAAAATTTCTTTAAGAATTTGCAAATTCTAAAGTATCAAATTAAAATAAATGTACCTTTCCTTAATTTGTGGTTGCTAATATTAATTATTTATAATTTCTTTCAAAAATTAAAAGTTATCTTCCTTTGCTCACACAAAAAGTCAACTACTGTCTTAAATAAGAAAACGAGGCTGTATAAAGTCCGGTGCAGTGAACATATTTTTGAATTCACGTGAAATTGTATATAAAATTTGTGTTATTCATCTAGATACTACTGCTGTTGGTGGGCTTGTATTGGGTAAAGAAGTTGTTCACACGATGGAGTTGTGTTCACAGCATGTGTTCAAAATATCCACTGCAAGCCTCAAGGGATTCTGAGACTTGTCTCTTACTATTTTTGAAAACCTTCTGGATCTATATAACTATCTTTCGTTCGCTTGAAGTATTGTCTATATCGGCAATGTCGTTTCCTATATAAATGTTACCGTCTTTTGTCAGTCTTGCAGTGGTGCATATAGTCTTGTCTGTAGTATTGTATTAATGGTATAGGTGGACTTTCCCCAGTCTACTATATTCAGTGCATTCTTGAAATATGCGTTCAGCTGTCTTAGGCGCCTGTCCACTTGTGCATGTAGTTGAGGTACCGATCTTGAATTTTGTAGACACGTGACTGTGGAGTCAATTGTGTCCTGTCCTAATGCGTATAATAACTTGTTCACATCTATTCATATTATGAAAGGCATCCTGATTTGGAGCATTTGATCTTTTGATTGATTTGATTATCTGTATCTTATGATGTTATGTAACCGGCGCATCTGGTTGTGTGCCTGTTGCACCTTCTTTTGAAAGCTGATCTGCTCTCTAGTTTCTGGTATTCCATAGTGAGATGGGATCCACTGCAGGGCAATCCTGTGGTGCTTGTAGAGTTCAGTCAATAAAGTTTGCAGATGTAGCAACTTTCTGGATTGCAGTGCCTGGTGCACTGATCTTGCATCTGTCAAAAATTCCACAAACTGTGGGCTAAGATTACTATTCAGCAGTTTTTCTATTGCCAACTTTATTGTTTGGATTTCTGCATCGTAATTGTGATGATATTTCCCTGTTGCTATTTTATCCATACCACTAGTGTTATTTGGGTATTTTATGTATGCACCCGCTCACCCATTCTTTACTGCATTCTGTGCTGACCCATCTGTGTACACACGAATCCATAGGTCTTGTAGGTATTCTTCATCCAAGAAACTAACTGAACGTTATTGTTTTACGCTGCATGTTATTCTGTTCATCCTTGTCAAGTATTCCTTTCACTTCTGTCCGTGTTTTTTAGACAATACTGATTCCTCTGTTAAGGGAGTCTGTACCGGTATGGGCAGTGGGGGGTTAACAACTCTTGGTATGACTGGTGTTTGTCTACAAAAACATTCTGGACAATGACCGGTGATATTTGTTGTCTCTGGGTGACGATTTCTGCCTTCAGGTCATTATCTGTCTTCAGAATATTCGATAAATATTTCTTCTCAGCTCACCCCCGCAGATAATAATTAGGCGGGGTTAGGTATGGTGAACGAGCAGGCCAGATTACAAGTGAAATAATGCGATTTGCATATACGCTTTACTAATAAGTAAGTGGAAGATGCAACACAGACATAAAAAGGAGAATAGCTTAGGCCAAAATAGCATTTCAGAAAATAAAAAATATCTTATGCAACAAATCTATGTCAATAGAAATGAGAAAGAGAGTTCATCGATGCTTTATAGAACCTATTCTGACCTATTGAAGCGAATCATGGACAATAGACAAACAAATGGCAAGACGATTAGAGGCCACAGAGATGGGATTTCTCAGAAGAATGTTGAAAGTTCCCTGGGCAGCTAAAAAGACCAATGAGAAAGTTCTCAAAGAGGCCAACACAAAAAGGGAGCTCTCTAAAAACATCAGAAAGAAGCAATCAACATTTTTCAGGCACATCATGAGAATTGGAAAGTTGGAATACTTGGTTATAACTGGCAAGATATAGGGAAAGAAATATCGCGGACAACAAAGAGAGAAGATACTAAGCAGCTTGGGCCATGGCACGGGAAACATTAAAAAACAGAATTGATACGATGCACTGTGGATAGAGAATTTGTGGAGGGACATGATCGCCAACGCCAACCGGTACGGTACATGATGATGATGAATAAGTAAGTGGTGTTGTTGCGGCTGTGTGTGCTGTTGTCTCATCCTGCCGAAACCGAGCTTCTTTAATTTCCCGCTCTGTAAGGTGGGCTATGAATGATTCCAGCATTAAAGTACGGTAATGTTCTGCGTTGATTTTTGCATTGAAAAATATGTTTCCCAATTATCCGTTTAAGACTTTCTGAACGTAAAGCGGTACTTGATGTAATTCATGCGGTTTTTATTTTACTGCTCTACATACGGCTGTTCTAACTTGTTGGCGCAACCGGAGAGATGAAACCGTGCCTCATCAGTGAAGAAAGTGACGTCAAGGACTTCATCACCTTGTTCAGAGATAAGGTTCTGAAACCACATGCAGTAGTTCAATCTGGATTCACAATCTCTTGCATGGAATTAAGACGATTCAATTAATCTGTAAGGACGATAGTGCAGCTAACACTTCAGAACCTTGTGGACGGTATTCATTGGAAAAGTTTGCATGTTGAGGCAACCACCTTAAATATTTATTAGCGCTCATTGCAATTCTGGTTTGCATATCAAGTTCTGTGTCTTCTGAAGTTGAAGGCCCTCCAGATCCGTATGCATCTAAAACACTATCCGTAGCACGAAACTTGTCAATCAAAGTCATAGCCTCATTGCGGTGGGAGACTTGTGAGTCTGGACATTTTAACACAAATTGTTGAATTACTTCTTCTCTATATTTGCTATCATTACCGAAGACGTATTAAAAAAAAAAATATTCTGTTTCCATTGTATAACACCATTTCCTCTCAGCAATGAAACCGTGAATATAATAGCGACTTACTGTGTTATGTTTGTGACTGGATTATTGACACAGAATGTGATGTAAATTTCATCAATCGGTGATTTCATTTCAAGACTATTGATCAAGTCACTCCGTAGCGACATTATAAACACCCCATATTACACTTTATTCTACAAGTTGGATACATTATTCTGAACTTGATTCTCAATTTAAAAATAAAATAAAAAAGAATGTCTCTCACTACTTTAATGCTCGAGATGTAATTGTCTATCTCTCTTTTCATAACATTATTTTAAGCTGCTTTTATTTTTCTTTTTAGTATTTCTAACTGTTTCTTTATTAATAGCAGGATTTTAAACTGTATCTCTTTTCATACCAATATTATAATCTGCTTTTTCACATCGTGCTTGTATTTTAAATTGTCTTTCTGGTCATTCTAGGATTTTTAAATGGTTAACTTTTGATGCTAGATGTATAAACTTTCTCAACTCTCTTAACTCCTTCATTTTTATCTCGATCACTATATATTACTGCTAGAAATTTAAACTCTTTCTCTCTCTCTCTCTATCTTCAATCTATATCTTAATGTTTAATATATTAAACTGCACCACTTTTTTCGCTCTCTCTCTCTCTCTCTCTCTCTCTTAATGTTACGATTTTAAACTGCTTCTCTCTCTCTCTCTCTCTTAATGTTACGATTTTAAACTGCTTCTCTCTCTCTCTCTCTTAATGTTACGATTTTAAACTGCTTCTCTCTCTCTCTCTCTCTCTCTCTCTCTCTCTTAATGTTACGATTTTAAACTACCTCTCTCCCTCTCCCGTGACATAAATTTCGCGTGCCCACACGATGAGATAGCGCTGCAGCGCCACTGGCTCTTGAGTTTAGTAGAACGGTAACAGGCCTCGGCCTTGCCTTGGTACGAGGTGTATGATGTGTCTGTTTTCGAGTAAAAATTTGCTACAAGCTGGACCGCGGTACGGAAGTGGTAGCCTGACTTCATTTGTTGGGACAGCGACTATTGTTGTGGCATGCTCACTAATCTTAAGTCCACGGTTTTGTCGCTGACACATAGAGTTATACTGATTGTGACGGACGTTACAGTGACTCGGGTGTGTCCATTATGAGCTGCACGCCTTTTGTACAGAGTTAAGCGCGTTCAATATTACACAGTTTTCTATGCATCAAGTAGCACACCATTTTGAGAGAAGAACTCAGCGTGTTCTATGGAAAAGTATGAACGATCGAGATGGACATTTTGTTGGTTGCTGGCTGAGCAGATATGGAGGTGCCCAGACTGTAGTGAAGCCATTCCGTTCTAAAGTCAAAGCTACGGCACAGCTGCTTGTTTTAATCTTAAAGTGGCATTTTACTTCCTACATTGAAACTTTTACAGCATTAATATGTGAAGATGACCTGAGTCTACAACAATTTGCTCATTCATAAATTGATATTTTATTGGAGTGGTTTCAATGTGTGACACCAGACACACACAAGTGAAGCTTCTAGTCAAGCTAACAAGCAAAAGTAAAGGTCCACTTCCCTGTCTTGCTAGACGTATGTGGAAAATGGTGTTAATGACCATATTTTCCATGACCACGCAAATTGTTTGGTGAGCTGGTCGGTATCACTCTAGGCCGGCATTAATTCTTTAAAAAAATATGGTACCCATTTACAGAGACTGGTTGAAGATTGGAGCCTTGTCGGTCCGAAAATACCCACTTCTAGTTATTGAACTTTGACCTTTCTAATCGGGAAATGAGCACACTAACTACTCAGCCACAGAGGCTCCAAACTTCTGGCTTCAACAATTTGTGCATGATTAATGTTTTAACACAATAATACTTGTTATTATTATTATTATTATTATTATTATTATTATTATTATATATATATATATATATATATATATATGTATATATATGTACATATATATATATATATATATATATATATATATATATATTTGCCTTCGAAAATGTCAAATTTGATACGTTCTGTTTTGAAATATCCAATTTTTGAGACACAAATTCTTGATATTTTGATTGTGAATCCAGATTGAACCATTTAAAATATAAATAGAAAACTATCTTGATCAGTCGACACGAGGTGTTCGAGTCTGACTTTCTATTTATGACGGTAGCAATGTGGCAAAATTTTAGGCAAGAATAGATAGAGAGAAAAGATAGCAGATAGTTGAAATGAACTTATTCATTATTTAATGAAAACCCATTTTATTCACGAAATCAGTTTAATTGAAGTTGAGGCATCCCCAAATCAGCTCCAACACTCGTCCCAGCTTTTCTCGCAGCGTAGGCAGACTGATTGTTCACGTAAGGTGTTGATTGTAAATACATTTGCTTTTCCCACCAAGCACTCCGGATCGACCAGATCCCATCACCATCTTTAGTCTCTTTAGTCTGTCAATATATACATCATTGTCCCACCTATTCTCCTCAGTCTTTATATATATATATATATATATACATCCTTGCCCCACCCATTCTCCTTAGTCTTTCAACATATACATCATTGTCCCACCCATTCTCCTCGGTCTTTCAATATATACATCATTCTCCCACCCATTCTCCTTAGTCGTTCAACATATACATCATTGTCCCACCAATTTTCTTTAATCTTTCAATACATACATTATTGTCCAACCCATTTTCTTTAGTCTTTCAAAACATACATCATTGTCCCACCCATTTTCTTTTGTCTTTCAATCCATACATTATTGTCCCACCCATTCTCCTCCTCTTCTTTTAAGGTGTGAAGAACAAACTTGACGATGTCTTATTTTTTCCAGAATAAAGCCACATTCAGTATCAGAGCTGCCAGTGAGCTTATCAGTTGTTTCATTACCTAGTACACCAGTGAGCTTATCAGTTATTTCATTACCTAGTACACCAGTGATCTTATCAGCTATTTTATTACCGTGTACACTAGTGATCTTATCAGCTATTTCATTACCGTGTACACCAGTGAGCTTATCAGCTATTTCATTACCTAGTACACCAGTGAGCTTATCAGTTGTTTCATTACCTAGTACACCAGTGAGCTTATCAGTTGTTTCATTACCTAGTACACCAGTGAGCTCATCAGCTATTTCATTACCGAGTACACCCACCAGTGAGCTTATCAGTTATTTCATTACCTAGTACACCAGTGATCTTATCAGCTATTTTATTACCGTGTACACTAGTGATCTTATCAGCTATTTCATTACCGTGTACACCAGTGAGCTTATCAGCTATTTCATTACCTAGTACACCAGTGAGCTTATCAGTTGTTTCATTACCTAGTACACCAGTGAGCTTATGAGTTGTTTCATTACCTAGTACACCAGTGAGCTCATCAGCTATTTCATTACCGAGTACACCAACCAGTGAGCTTATCAGTTATTTCATTACCTAGTACACCAGTGATCTTATCAGCTATTTTATTACCGTGTACACTAGTGATCTTATCAGCTATTTCATTACCGTGTACACCAGTGAGCTTATCAGTTGTTTCATTACCGAGTACACCAGTGAGCTTATCAGTTGTTTCATTACCGAGTACACCAGTGACCTTATCAGTTGTTTCATTACCGAGTACATCAGTGAGCTTATCAGCTATTTCATTACCGAGTACACCAGCAAGCTTAACAGCTAATTCTTTACCGAGTACACCAGCGAGCTTTTCCTCTATTTCATTACTGAGTACACCAGTGAGCTTATCAGCTATTTCATTACCGTGTACACCAGTGATCTTATCAGCTATTTCATTACCGTGTACACCAGTGAGCTTATCAGCTATTTCATTACCTAGTACACCAGTGAGTTTATCAGCTATTTCATTACCTAGTACACCAGTGAGTTTATCAGTTGTTTCATTACCTAGTACACCAGTGAGCTTATCATTTGTTTCATTACTTAGTACACTAGTGAGCTTATCAGTTATTTCATTAACGAGTACACCCGTGAGCTTATCAGTTGTTTCATTACCTAGTACACCAGTGAGCTTATCAGTTGTTTCATTACCGAGTACACCAGTGAGCTTATCAGCTATTTCATTACCGAGTACACCAGTGAGCTTATCAGCTATTTCATTACCGAGTACACCAGCGAGCTTAACAGCTATTTCTTTCCTGAGTACGCCAGCGAGCTTTTCCTCTATTTCATTACCGAGTACACCAGTGAGCTTATCAGCTATTTCATTACCGAGTACACCAGCAAGCTTATCAGCAGCTCCTTTCAAATCACGTGCACAACTTCAAAACGCTATTACTCAGTAATCGTTTGTTAAACACTGTTGAAATTTTCCAAATGTTATTAGAATACAAAAGACCCTTTAAATGTATATTTAACAAATATCTTGCAGCTGCAGTTTTCTTAAAGCTGCGAATTTCTTTGATGTTTGTCAAAATTGTAAATTGTGAACCCCTAAATAATAGAAATTGCCGTAGTTGATGGTCTATGATTAATTTTCACTAGGTAAAGGCGTGGCCGTAATGGGGAAATAACTGAATAAGACAAAACACCGGGAGAATTATTCTCTTCTCAGTTCGAGGACGGACGATAATATCAAGGTATACCTGTATGTCCAATTTTCATAGTTGTGTGGTCCTGAAAAGGACCGTTTGTTGAACTAATTTAAGGTAATATAGGGGCCAACATTGTGGGGGCTATATACTTTCATTCTGAATCAGACGAGTCTAAAAGATTAATAACTGTTTGGGGTTGAACATTCCACAAACCATCATTTTTCCAATATTCCTCTTCCTGTTTTAAGACGTGGTCTTCACATTTAGCCCAATAATCTTTGTCTATATTTAATAAAGCGAGATTAGCAAGAGTCTTTACATCGCATATTTTGAATGTTGTATTTTCATCTGTCACTTGTCCTTTTAATTTTGCCCAGATTAGTTCTATTGGATTTAAATGAGCATGGTAAGGTGGCAGCCTCAAACTTATATGACCGTGCTCTTGGATAATCTTATCTATTTGAAAAATCTTTGTCCTTTGTTTTTGCTTTACTAGAGATAGTAATTCAGGTTTTAAGGACATGTTATTAAATTGTATGTGCTCCTTTGTGAGCCATATCTTAATAGCATCTTTTGTACTGGATGACGTCGGGACTTTATCTTCAAGTGCAACAATGTTGTGGTACGCTGCATTGTCCATTATTAGGCAAGTTGGTCGATCTAGTGATGGGAGAACAGAATTTTCAATCCAATGTCGAAATATGTGACCATTCATCTCAGAGTGATAATCCCGATTGTCTATGGATTTTGAAAGAAAAATTAGCTCTGCATTCTGTATTAGTCCATGTTGTCGACTACCTGCATGAGCAATTATCAAGCGCTGTCCTTTGCTGCTTGGTATTAATCTCTTAATCTTTCCATCTGATAACTGCCATTCCAATTGGTTAGTGTGGTGAGCATTGATCCATGCTTCATCCAACTACACAATATGATAACCTTGCTTGCGCACCTCTTTTGCTTCACGTAAGTACTTGCTTCTCATGACAACTATATGTGGCTTCTCACAGATGATGTTTCGTCCATTGGAATACTTTCTGAATGTAAAGCCTGCAGCTCTCACATTCCTCCATAATGTAGACTTTGATATTTCAATACTGTTGTTCTTTTTCAGCGATACTTTTAATTTTCTGATTGTAACAGTTTCATTCATAACCAACATTTTGCGAATTTCACTTCTAATAAGTTCACTGTCGAAATTATTCAACATTTTTGCTCTTCCTTGTGATTTTGTATATTTTGAACATTGACGGTCACGTGTTTGAATCCAGCGATTAAATGACCGTTTAGATAAATCCAAAATGTGTCTTGTCCTATTCTCAGGGTTTTCTAAAGAATGAAATAATCTTCCTCGTTTAGCCTCTTTGCAAAAATAGTAATACATTTTTATTGCGATGTTTTGTAAACTGCATAATTTCATTTTAAGACTCATGATAAATGTTATCGTTCCACTTCTCACCTATGAATGAACGGAAATGGAACCACAATTTCTCGTGTTTTTTACAAGTGTCTAATTGTGTCAAACAAACCACGGGGAAAGCGTGCAAACACTTCAATTTTACCGTGTATGGATTTTTACTCGCTATTTTTAACTTAAAATACTGTAAACATTAAGTTTTGACTACATCAATGGGTCGTTATAAATTTATATAAATCAAATAAGCAACAATAATAACCAAATGTTTTTTTTTAATGAAATTAATTCCCTGTTGGGTTCTAATCATTATAACTTTACATGCAAATTTTGAACAACTTACAACAAGCGGTTAAAAAGCTATCGATTTTAAATGTTGGGCACGAGTTATGAAACAAGCTATAATTGACATTATCCACATGCATATCAAAGAAAAACCAAAGAAGAACAAACTATTTTTTATTGAATCTTCGCTGTCCTTCAGCAACTACATTGGACTCCGTCAAACGTACGGACGATGAGGTCAGTATCTCATAGTTGACTCTTGTCATTAAGACCAGAGAAGCAAAATGGATGAAGACCGTATATATTTCTTCATGTTGGAAATGGACACAGACTAAGACTGGCCAAGCGAGTATGTATCGAGGAGGTAAGGCATGCGGGTATTAAAGAAAGTCTGTTGTTGAAGTCTGGTGAGACTTCAGTAGTGAAACAGGAAGGAGCTACATAGTTGCTTACTGTAAACTACAGCACATAACATCTAGGCCAATTAGCGATTTTTGGGTTTTTTTTTTTAAAGTAAGGACAATAAAGAAGAACAGTAGTAGAAAAAACGCAACAGAAGAACAACAACGAAATTAGTTTGGTTGACATAGCTGGACACATTTTTAAATACAAATTATTGCTCAGGTGGGTCAAGTTTGGCTATGTTTTTATGTTCCATGCCAATATCCCACATTTCCTCTCCCACCACATGCCGATTCAAAGCACCGCGAGTTGTATTATTTATTTATTAGGGTTAATGTTAGTAGAATGGACTGTATCGGACATAATGATGCCGCAAAAGTGTACCGCCTTTGATAGTTTATGTTGAAAACATTGTTAGCTTAATGTAGGATTAAGTAGGTCGCCGGTTAAACCCAAAACATAACTGCGCTCATGGGTCATTTATTTCACGAGTGACGCTTTAAATGAAAAAAATGTTGACACATTTAGTCCCATCATTTAGTATCAGTAAATGTGTCGTCACCCACACTATAGAAGTAACGAAATAGTAGTTGCACTTTAGTTTTGCTACAAAAGGAATGTGGGTTCATTTCCACACATCCGTACGTTTGTCCGTTTGTCCTTTCGAGCCAAGAACGGCTCGTGGGGTAGAAATTCTACTCTTTATATCCGTCGTTCACAGGGCCCGGATTGTATCTTGCCACACGACTCTGTTCTATGCGAGTTGCTCAATCTCACACGAGGGAGCTGATGCCTGTTGTTGTTGTACCTGTATTATTTTTACTTTTTTCTCTATGTCGGTCTCTTTTTCTGTTACCCTCTGGTACCCATTTGAGGACCTGCTTTAAAAATCCCTTGTTGTCTCTTCTCATCACATGGCCAATTTATGACCATAAAAGCCTCTATGAAAGAAGTCGCACTACAGTAAGATCTTCAGTAGGCTACTCTAAAGATTTCACGATTAACTCCGGAGTAAGACAAGGCTGCATGCTTTCCCCTTTACTTTTCATCACATATATGGACAATATATGCAAATTAGCATACCTAATCAAAGGAAATATACCAACACGGATGACAACAAACGATAACACAGAAGAGAACGAAATATACGTACCAGAAAACAACAGAAGAGAGGAAGAAATAAATGAAATACTATTTGCAGACGACCAAGTTCTGATATATGAAACAACTGAGGACCTACAAGAACATATCAACAGGCTAAACAACACTTGTAAACAATACAACATGAAGATCAACATAAGCAAAACCGAAGTAATGGCAATAGCGAGAAAGAAAGAAAAACTAAACATCATAATAGATAATACATCTTTGAAGCAAGTAGACAATTTTAAATATCTGGGTAGCACGTTAACACAAGACAATAACCAAGAGACCGAGATAGATATAAGGTGTAACAAAGCAAGCCAATTTATAGGCCAAGTATCAACACTATTGAAAAACAATGCAATAACTACGGAAGCAAAAATGGCAATATACAAATCAATTTTTCTACCAACTCTGTGCTATCAGTGCCAGAATTGGACGCTGGACTCTAGAACAATAAGAAAGATAACGACCACCGAAATGAAATAAGTCAGAAGAATGACAGGATACAGCCTAAGGGACAGAGTAAGAAACATTGACCTGAGGAAGAAACTCGAAATTGAACCAGCCATCGAATACATAACGAAATAACAGATAAATTGGTTCGGCCACATAACAAGACAAAAAGAACTAACAATGAATCAAAGAGCCATAAACAAACGTTACGAAAACGCCGGATTAAGAGGAAGACCGAGAAAGAGATGGATAAAGGGAATACTAGAGTCACTAAGAGGAATAACATCAGAAGAGGCCAACAGAAGAGCAAAGAATCGCAGATTGTATCTCCCCTCGACGCCAACGGCAATAGCGGAAGGATAGAAGAAGAGGAAGAGGAAACAATTTCACCATATACCTTTTTCATTTGACTACTTCACACAATAATTTAGATAAATGGGATGTGTTTTATACATCGCTGGAAAGGAAAATTGATACAGAAAATTAAAATAGCAATATATTTACAATATGTGGTTATTTGTAGGAATAATATTTTTTTAAATATAAAATATTCAAGAAAGATAATTTTTAATTCAAAATATTGTAATTCACTTACCTTTTTCCATGTTCATAAGTGTTGCTATCCATTTGTTTTGAAATATTATACAACATAATCCAAATTCCTCCAATCCTCTTGTTGTCTCTTCTCACCACATGGCCAACATATGACCATCTTCTACTCTGGTTACAGATGATATTTCAGGATACTTTGTCACCCAGTTAATACCGCTCTATTAATGGTTGTTTAACATGCAACTAATTAACTTCAAGTACCATAATGGAGCGGGAGCCCCGATAGCTCAGTGGTTAGTGAACTGGACTACAAAGGACAAGAGGTTGGGTTCGATCCTGACAGACGACTTCCTGGTTCACACAACCCTAATGAGTACGGGATTTTTTTGTGGGAAAGTAACGCAGCACTGGCGTAATACCGACCACATTACCCCAAAAATCATGCGCCGAAGGTCTGTAAAAATTATGGTCACTAACACCATATTCCCTATACGTTACTTGGCGTGATCTACCTACCTACCTACCTACCTACCTATCTACCTACATACCTACCTACCTACCTACCTACCTATCTGCCTGCCTGCCTGCCTATCTATCTATCTATCTATCTATCTATCTATCTATCTGTCTATCTATCTATCTATCTATCTATCTATCTATCTATCTATCTATCTATCTATCTATCTATCTATCTATCTATCTATCTATCTATCTATCTATCCATCCATCCATCCATCCATCCATCCATCCATCCATCCATCCATCCATCCATCCATCCATCCATCCATCCATCCATCCATCCATCCATCCATCCATCCATCCATCCATCCATCTATCTATCTATCTATCTATCTATCTATCTATCTATCTATCTATCTATCTATCTATCTATCTATCTATCTATCTATCTATCTATCTATCTATCTATCTATCTATCTATCTATCTATCTATCTATCTATCTATCTATCTATCTATCTGTCTGTCTGTCTGTCTGTCTGTCTGTCTGTCTGTCTATCTGTCTATCTGTCTATCCATCCATCCACCCATCCATCCATCCATCCGTCCATCCGTCCGTCCATCCGTTCGTTCGTCCATCAGTCCGTCCGTCCGTCTGTCTGTTGACCTTTCGAGCCGTGGCCGGCCCATAATGCAGACCCAGATACTATTTCTCTTTTCCTAAATTTTCATTCTAACAGTCTCAATTCTTGCAAAAACATTTAAGCATATATGTATATATATAGAGTGTTGCTATTGTTTTTGTTTATCATTATCACCGTGCACCAGACGAATCCATAGGTGCTCTGATACCAGAGGAGTAAACGAAAAGGAAGAAAACAAGAGCCAACTGAACATGCTTAGACAACAGACATGGCGTGGGTATACGTGAAGAAAATCTGGCGCTAACATAGCAAGACAGGCTTCGTCATAGAACCTACAGGGAAAGAAGGAAAGGCCAAAGAACATTATGAGAAGAGAAACTATGAACACTTCCAAGAATATTGGAGTTGACTGGAAGGGAAAAGGGGAAAAAAAATCCCTGCCTTAAGGAGTGTTAGAGAGTCCTTGTCATTGGCCGTTTTCCTAGGAGCTTGAGTGACTTTGGTTGAAAGATAACTTTTCTAAATAGGTCTGAGATAGATGGATTGTTTTGAGTATAACATTTTGCTCAAGAAAAAATTGTTTTGAAATAAGTGTTAATAATTTTCTTCTGTTCTTTAATGTTAAGTAGGTGGCGGAGTAGGTGGGTAGAGAGCTGGGGTTGACAGACCTCAAGGGAGAAATGTGACTGGAAGCCACTTGGGAGAATCTTATGATAGGGCAGTTATTGAAATGAAAATGGTAGTTTCATCTGGTTTTCTTGAGAGTAGTGAAGGCAATTTGAGGCGCCTTGGACCTGTTTATTAGTACCACTTCCCGCGAAATGGAGGCACTCCGTCCCTCTAGACTTCGACGTTCCAACTTCAGCCCTGAGGAATATCAGGCTCTCTTGAATCTATGCCACCACGAGGACATTCTCGTCAAGCCTGCCGATATGGCTGGCTCTGTGGTTGTCAGGAGGAAGAAGCTCTATGTTCGTGAAGGGCAGAGACAACTATCTGACTACTCATTTTACCAACCCGTCTCTGACGATGCCACTGTCTCAAATAATGCCTTGGTAGGGGAGACTATTTGGAAGTGCATTCAGGAGGGACACCTTCCTGCTAGCTCGTCCCGTTCGATCCTCCCCAAAAGTGGCCTGGGTAGACCCCCCTCTATTTACATGCTGCACAAGATATACAAACACGACTCTCTCAGGCGACCAATTGTCTCTATTATCACGTGTCCCACAGTACACATTTCCGATTTCTTCGACAGCGTATTTCAATCTATTGTCATGAATCCCTCCTCATTTATTAGAGACACCGACAACGCTCTCATTATCTTTGCCACCATCACTCTTTCTTCTGACCGGAACTACCGTCTCTTTATCATGGGTGTCTGCTTCTATACACCCCCATTCCCCACACCGACAGCCTTCGAGCTCTCAAATTTTTCATAGACAAGAAAATCCAACCTTTTATTGCAACTGACGCTCTCCTCCATCTACGGGTACTAATACTTAACCAACACTTTTTCAAGTAGATGGTAACTTCTTTACCCCGATCAGCACGTTTGCAATGGGCACCAAAATGGATTCTAGTTACGCTTGTCTATTCATGGGTTACCTGGACTACCAGATCCTTCTTACCTAACATGGTCATCTTCACCTTATGTAAATAAAGTAATTAGGTAAATAGACGACAACATCAGGCTGACCGACCTGTTTGATGAGCAATCTCCCTATTCATCAAACACGTTGATCAGATTCACTCCTGGATTCGCATCACTTCCTACATTTCCACATCCTCGTTCTCCTTAGATACTAGTTTCTTAGGTGCATCTGGTCTTCTTACCTCGCCCTTCTACGAACCCACTGACTCCCATAGTTTCCTCCGACACGACTCTTCCCACCCAACATCTTGCAAGAACTCTCTTTCATTTTCCCAATTACTCAAGCTTCGTCGCCTTTGCCAGGATGATGAAGATTTCCTACATCAAGCCCACCTGATGCTAGACTTCTTTCGCCGACGCCTCTATCCCGAACCGGCTCTTCTACCTGCTCTCTAAACGGTTCTCTGCACCTCCCGCCAGGCTGCCCTTACCCCATGTACAAGTCCCTCCTCCAATAGCGCAACACTTCCTCACACCCATCACCCTCACCACTGTGCGGTGATCATATTCATTCACCATTCATTTACCTCTCCATTTTTCACTCCGTCCCCTCTACCTGTCCACTTGTCCCTGACCCTCCTCTGGTTGCCTTCAAGCGCGATCGTAACCTTCACGATAAGTTTGTCAACAAGCCGCTTTCGCGTCTCTGTCCGTAACCATCATGGCACTATCCGTTGCGATCGCAATCAGTGTATGACTAGTAACTATGTTCTACGGAAAGATACGGTTCTCTCCCCTAATGGTTCTTTCGAGATCGAGAAGGAATCACTTGTACATCGGGCAACATTATCTATGCCTTCACATGTAAGCGATGTAAGATGACCTACAATGGCGAATCATAAGAAAGGTGAAAGATGCCGTCAAAATCTATAAGCTTGCTTGCTTGCGTTCGGCCGATGACTAAAGGAGTGTACCTCTTCATCATCCGTCCTTAAAAGGACGTTAAGTAGGCGTGTCTGCGTTGTGTTGTGGTTTACAGTATAACTGTGATATTTACGCCTCTCGGCCAAACACATCCGACTTCAGCATGACATTTTTTTGAGTACCGGGTTGTCTTCCCTCTTCGATCCCTACTCTCTTGGCCAGACTAGACAGGTTAGTCTTTTAATAGAAGCACCGCGGAGAGGTGGAGCAGGTTCTGGATGGTTCTGGTTCACCGATCCTGGCGCAAGCCATCAGCTCCGGGTCGCTGACAACTTCCATCTCTGGTGCTGTGAGGCGCGCCTTCGCCTCCAAACATCTGTATGACATCCCACGAGTTGCAGGCACCCCAGCTGCGACCTACTTCAACTCTCAGGGCCATAGGGTAAGGTGGATGTCCTTGTCACTGGCTTGGTCCCTTGTTCTTCTGACATTCATAGCCAATTCACCTTAGAGAAGCGTCTGATCGCGAGCACGGGTTGCCTCACCCACGGGGTATTAATGTATATTTTTTTTTTCACGGTGGC
Source organism: Megaustenia siamemsis (assembly GCA_032433765.1). NCBI lineage: Eukaryota > Metazoa > Mollusca > Gastropoda > Stylommatophora > Ariophantidae > Megaustenia > Megaustenia siamemsis. Next base: position 27,708,171 of record JAVIAB010000125.1, read on the forward strand.
CAATTACCCTTCTCTCCCCCACCTTCCCTTCTCCTATTTCCTCCTTATATTCACCCCTCCCTTCCGTTCCCCCTGTCCCCTTCATCTCCCCTCTCATTTTATTTACGTGGACTACACCACTGAAATAGAGGTAACTCCAGCCACAGAAAATATACATCACTAAAATTGTGGTAACTCCAGCCACAGAAAATATACATCACTAAAGTAGTGGTAACTCCAGCCACAGAAAATATACATGGACTACATCACTAAAATAGAGGTAACTCCAGCCACAGAAAATATACATGGACTACATCACTAAAATAGAGGTAACTCCAGCCACCGAAAATATACATGGTCTACACCACTGAAATAGAGGTAACTCGCAGCGACAGAAAAATATACATGGACTACATCACTAAAATAGAGGTAACTCGCAGCGACAGAAAAATATACATGGACTACATCACTAAAATAGAGGTAACTCCAGCCACCGAAAATATACATGGTCTACACTACTGAAATAGAGGTAACTCGCAGCGACAGAAAAATATACATGGACTACATCACTAAAATAGAGGTAACTCGCAGCGACAGAAAAATATACATGGACTACATCACTAAAATAGAGGTAACTCGCAGCGACAGAAAAATATACATGGACTACATCACTAAAATAGAGGTAACTCCAATCACAGAAAATAAACATGGACTACATCACTAAAATAGAGGTAACTCCAGTCACAGAAAATATACATCACTAAAATAGAGGTAACTCCAACCACAGAAAATATACATGGACTACATCACTAAAATAGAGGTAACTCCAGCCACAGAAAATGTACATGGACTACATCACTAAAATAGAGGTAACTCCAGCCACAGAAATATGCATTGACTACATCACTAAAATAGAAGTGACTCCAGCCACAGAAAATATACATGGACTACATCACTAAAATAGAGGTGACTCCAACCACAGAAAATATGCATTGACTACATCACTAAAATAGATGTAACTCCAGCCACAGAAAATATACACGGACTACATCACTAAAATAGAGGTGACTCCAGCCACTGAAAATATGCATTGACTACATCACTAAAATAGAGGTAACTCCAACCACAGAAAATATACATGGACTACATCACTAAAATAGAGGTAACTCCAACCACAGAAAATATACATGGACTACATCACTAAAATAGAGGTGACTCCAGCCACAGAAAATATACATTATGAAATGCATTAACTGCTCTTCGCTGAAGATCAATGCCTGGCATACAAAACATAAGAACATCTACAATCGCATATGGGGGAGCATAAGCGCCTGCGACCTGCGGTCGCAATAGCAGGGTCGGCGCAGCATCAGCCGACCAAGACCTAGCAGTTCTACCTCCTCGTGGTCTCCCCTGGTAACAGTCTGCGTCAAACCAGACTGGCTAACAGAAGCTAGGATCGCCGTGTTTCCCGTAGTCATCCCTGTTACTGATATAGAGGACCCAGTATTGCAGTACCTCTGGGCTAGACTAGTAGTTTCCCAGCATAGCCTGGGACAGACGAAATCCAACCTCTCCAGTAAGAGCCGGGAATGTCAAGAAAGCCATTACGACCCGCCACATTTTATGAGTCAAAGGGCAACATGCTCGAATCAACTCGTGGCAATCCGTCAACAACAATCGCGTATAAATTCGCTGCAAAGAAACTGCTATCAGCACGATATGACGATAAATGTCAAAACTGAAATAAGGAACATAAGTAGAACACCAAGAAGCATGAACATCTCAATAGACAATTACAAGTTAAAGCAATCACTATAATTCAAATATCTTGGTATAGTTTTTACAGATAATGGAAGGATTAACAGAGAGATTGAAATAAGAATTCTAAGTACTAAAAATAGTTAAATACCAAATTTTGGCAATTTACAAGCATCCTACTATCTTGATGGAAACAAGAAGAATTATGATTCCCTCCTTATTGGCCCATATTTATTATCTTTACCAGTAATTATTTTGCCATATCCTCTTTCGCCGTGAGTATTTTAATAAAACCTTACTTACTTGTTTACAATTTCTCCATATATGCTATTTAGCTACTTCTTTTGGACACACTGCTTTACAATCATTGTACCTCTTGAGAGATTGCTAGTGTCCTACAATCCCTATTACGCACAATGTAGCCCTTTGTGGAGCCATCTTCCTCGGTTTGTTCACGCCTTTGTCATTCCCCGTGGACTGACACGCACGCTGTTTTATACAATTCCTTATCTAGCCAGTGCCTGCCTCCACATCTCCGCAGTATTCATCATTCACACCCTCGATCAACATATTTTCCCCTTCCTCCCCGTCCGCCCTTCACTACCAACTCTTATGTGGCTTGGTTCTCCCTTTAACTTTCTCTCTTTTTACATCTGACCCCTAGTCGTATGCAGATCGGAGCCTGGGCTTAGATCGCCAGCTAAGTGTGTTTATATTATATTTATTTCCTGTTTTTAATTAATGATTTTACTTTGATAAAGTAACCTCCCCTCTCGATTTGTCTTCGCTTTTCATTTCACTTTCTATTTTCAGATCCACTACATTTAGTTGCTCTATAACATTTTATTTAGTTTATCTTCATTTCGTTGTCCATTTATGTGTTCGTATTTTCTCAAGAAAGTAGTATGTAGGCCAAAACGTCATGATTTTGTTTTGTTCCTTTTTTGTAAAGTTGTCACCAAAGCTTGTAAGAGTGTACGTCACACCCCACCACAAGATATACGCCTCCCTCGTATCCGTGTACTTTAGAAGCAGCACTGAAAGTTTCCCCTTCATAAGTGAACGTTTCTCGATCTCTATTTGACCCGTTTTAACATTTTTATTCATTACCTGACCCAAATTGAGTGACAGTTTAATCCGGGCAAGAATTGAACTACCAGCAGCGCGAGAGTTCAACACAAAACTCACAGGAAGTGCATTTCGTTCCATTGGTCAGTATAAGGATTATGTAAGTACAATCTGTATTTTCTCTTTGTTCTAAATAATATATATTAGCCTGCCAGCCTGTTATGTATAACTAATTCTCAAATGCGTAAACAAAAAACAATGCACTCACTTACGTGCTGAGAAAAAAAACAAATTGAGATAATTATTTTATAGTGGTGAAGTGTGAGGTTAAGGGGTCTGTTTATTTATCTTTACATAAACAATTCTTTCTTTCTTTCTTTCTTTCTTTCTTTCTTTCTTTCTTTCTTTCTTTCTTTCTTAGCTCTCTCTCTCTCTCTCTTTTTCCTACTCCTAGGTTTCTTTAATATTCTAATGTTATGTTTTATTGCTTTCCTCGTTTTCTTTCCACTTTTTCTATCACTGATGGACTCTATATTAATTTATTGTGTTTTCATTACTGATCAACCTCCGTTGTTACTACTATACTACTACTACTATACTACTACTATACTGCTACTATACTACAACAACTACTACTAATACAATTACTACTACACTACTACTACTATACTACAACAACTACTACTATACTGCTACTACTATACTACAACATCGACTACTATACTACTACTACTATACTACTACTACTACTATACTACTACAACTACTACTATACTGCTACTATACTACAACAACAACAACTACTACTACTACAATTACTATAATACTACTAGTACTATACTACAACAACTACTACTATACTACTACTATACTACTACAACTACTACTATACAACAACTACTACTACTACAACTACTACTATACTACTACTACTATACTACAACAACTACTACTATACCACTACTACTATACTACAACTACTATTACTATACTACAACAACTACTACTATACTTCAACTACTACTACAATTAATATTACAACAACTACTGCTACAATTGCTACTACTATACTACTACAACTACTACTACAACTACTACTACTATACTACTACTACTATAATACTACTACTAACTACTACTATACTGCTACTACTACTACTACTACTGCTACTACAAGTACTACTAATATACTACTACTATAACTACTACTACTACAACTACTAATACAACTGCTACTATTACTATTATAATACTACTACTACAACAACTACTACTATACTACTACTATACTGCTACTACTACTGCTACTACAAGTACTACTACTATACTACTACTACTACTACTACAACTACTACTACTATACTACTACTACTACAACTACTACAACAACTACTATACTACTACTACTACTACTACTATTATACTACTACTACTACTACTACACTACTACTACTACTACTACAGCTACTACTACAACTACTACTGATACAACTGCTACTACTACTACTATACTACTACTATACTTCTACTACTACTACTACTACTGCTATTACTATTACTACTACTACTACTACTACAACTACAACTACTACTACAACTACTACTGATACAACTGCTACTACTACTACTACTACTACTACTATAATACTACTACTACTACGACTACTACTACTAATATACTACTACTACTACTAAAACTACTAATACTACTACTATACTACTACTACTACTACTATAATAATACTACTACTACGACTACTACAACTATACTACTACTACAACTAAAACTACTAATACTACTATACTACTACTACTATAATACTACTACTACTACGATTACTACTACTATACTACTACTACAACTAAAACTACTAATACTGCTACTATACTACTACTACAACTAAAACTACTAATACTGCTACTATACTACTACTACAACTAAAACTACTAATACTGCTACTATACTACTACTACTACTACGAATACTACTACTTTACTACTACTACAACTAAAACTACTAATACTGCTACTATACTACTACTACTACTACTACTACTACTACTACGACTACTACTACTTTACTACTACTACAACTAAAACTACTAATACTACTACTATACTACTACTACTACTATACTACTACTACAACTAAAACTACTACTACTACTACTAAAACTACTAATACTATTACTATAATACTACTACTACTACTACTACTACTACTAATACAATATTCCTCTTATTTTCGATCACAGAACGGAAGCAAATAAAAGAAGACATTGATCAACTGTTAAAACATTCATCTCTTTGTCTCTTTTGTGAGGCTCGTTGCAGAATTGTTTATTCAAGGATCATGTAAACAAAACATGTTTATGATTGTAATTGCTTGCATGAATAGTTTTCAACACCGACTGGAGACACTTCCCTATGATGTACGTCAATCAATGGTTCCTAACTTTTCTCACAAGGGACATCATTTACTAGGTTTTGGTTCTTCACACCAGAACTGATAAGCGAATTCTTCTCTCTCTCTCTATCTGGCGTTCACTCGATGATAAGGAAAGGAATGGATAGTCCTCTTCGTCACTCACCTTTAAAAAAAAAAAAACATCGAGTAGGCCTAGATGCGTGTGTTGTGGTTTATTTGCGACTTTCGACCCAAAACATCCGACTTCAGCACGACATTTTTTAGTACCGTACTGACTTCCTTCTTCATTCTCCACTCTATTGGCCAGATTAGACTAGTTAGCATTTTTTTTTCTAGAGGCACCGCGAAAACGGGGAGTAGGGTCTGGTTCACCGATCCTGGCGCAAGCCATCACCGATGAGTTGTTTGACAGTTTCCAGCTCTACTGCTGTCAGGCGCGTTTACTTCCTGATATAAATTGTGCGTTATAAAGATACACTGATACCGACATCCATTCATAATTAAAAAATATGAATCTTCACAACTTTACTCAGTCTCACCCACCTTCTATTTGTATGAGTCGAGGCCAAACAATGAACGCAGCTACTTCCATGTTACTGTTTCGTTCCGATAAATCAACATTTTGGGAGCACATCATGAGAAGAGGAAAGTTGGAATACTTGGTTACAACTAGCACAATACAGGGAAATAGAGATCGTGGACGACATCATCATCACCGAGTGCCGTCTCCGGAACGAAGGTTGGCTACCATGGAGCGCCATTCTGTTCTGTCTCTTGCTTTGATGGTGCAGGTTGTCATAGGTTGATTTGTCCATCTTTTGATGTTACTCGTCCATGTTAGTCTTGGTCTGCCTCTGCCTCTTTTACCTTGCATTTTCCCCTCCAGGATTACTTTTGGCTGTTGTGTCAGCCTCTGCCTCTTTTACCTTGTTATTTCACCTACAGGATTACTTTTAGTAGGATGTTGTGTCCTTTAACATGGCCCAAAAATCGCATTTGTCTTGTTTGAATTGTGTTTAGTAGTTCTCTTTTCATTTTTAATTATTTTAAGACTTCGTAGTTTGTTTTCTTTTCCTTCCATCCAATTCTACCTATTCTTCTATATATCCACATTTCAAAGGTTTCAATTCTCTGTTCTGTTTTCTTGTCTAATGTCCATGTTTCTGCACCATATTGGAGTATTGAGAAGATGTAACATTTTGCTATTCTTAGTTTTAGCCCTGGTGCTATTTGTTTTGATGTTAGTATGTTCTTCATGATATTAAAAGTACTTTTTGCCATTCCTATTCTTTTGTTTATTTCAGTTGTACATTTTCCATCACTGGTTATAGTATGTCCAAGGTAGTTGTAGTTCTGAACTGTCTCCAGGTCTATTCCTTCAATTTTCATATCCATTTGTGGGTTTTGTATTTCCTTTGTTTATGATCATAGTTTTAGTCTTTCTGATATTCATATCTAAGTCCATATTTTTTGCTTATCATGTTTATTTCATTAAGTAATTGTTGTAGATCTTTAGGATTTTCTGCTAGTAGTACAGTATCATCATCATATCTTAGGTTATTGATTATCTTCCCATTAATGTTAAGGCCTGGCATCTCTATGATGTTTTTAAAGATTTGCTCAGTGTATAGATTGAACAAGCTTGGTGATTGGATGCATCCCTGTCTTACACATCTTTTTATATCAATGAGTGTAGAGTTCTCTTTGTTATATTTTATTATTGCTCTTTGCTCCCAGTATAGATTACATATTAGTCGTATGTCCATGTCATCTAATCATCGTCATCATCATCGTGTGCCTTCTTCGCAACAAAGGTTGGCTACCATGGATCACCATTTTATTCTGTTTCTTGCTTTGATGGTGCAGGCTGTCATACATTGACTTGTCCATCTTTTGATGTTACTTGTCCATGTTAGTCTTGGTCTGCCTCTGCCTCTTTTACCTTGTATTTTCCCTTCCAATATTATTTTTAGTAGGCTGTTGTGTCTTTTAATATGCCCCAAAAATTTCATTTGTCTTGTCTTAATTGTATTTAGTAGTTCTCTTTTTTTATTTTCAGTATTTTTTAAAAACTTTATCGTTTGTTATCTTTTGTTTCCATCCAATTCTACCTATTCTTCTATAAATCCACATTTCAAAGGCTTCAATTTTCTGTTCTGTTTTCTTGTCTAATGTCCATGTTTCTGCACCATACAGGAATATTGAGAAGATGTAACATTTTGCTATTCTTAGTTTCAGCCCTGCTGATATTTGTTTTGCTGTTAGTATATTTTTCATGGCATTAAAATTACTTTTTGCCATACCTATTCTTTTGTTTATTTCAGTTTAGCATTTTCCATCATTGGTTATTGTATGTCCCAGGTAGTTGTAATAAATGTCATGTTATCTAAATGTATCTCTTTTCGTGGAGGACAAAGAGAGCAAATACTAGATAGCTTGGTGTCATAGCATGGAAAACGGTCAACAACAGAATTGATACGATGCACTGTAGATAGAAGATTGTGGAAGGACATGATCGCATACGCCAACCGGTATGGCAGATGATGATGATGATGATGACTGTTTTGTTGCTGTCTGTGACTTTATAATGTCGAACCCATGGCCTCCTAAACTGAAAGCAGAAGGTCTGAGAGGATTTTCCAGACATCACCCCAAGCTTGTGACGTGTTCAGCTTTGTTGGCTATAAATAGCTGACGTTATTTTATCCACAGCCGTCCCTGCTGGCAATGCTGAAAACGTCACAACCTTTGAGTGGTCTCCCTCAGCTGGCAGACATTCAATATAGGTGGCAATGTATTGAATCAAACCACTTATTGATGTTTCATTCGAGTTCTTTCCGTGTCTGCCTTTACGTCAGTGTGTTTTGGCCGAAAGGCGCAAATATAACAGTTATACTGCAAACCACAACACAACGCAGACATGTCCACTACGTCCTTATAAGGGCGGATGATGAAGAGGAATATTCTAGTCTACTACGATATTCTAGAATACTTTAGTCATCGGGTGAACGGAATCAACCAACCATCCCATAACTTTGACGGTCGTTAAAGCACCGTTGACGAATTGTTCACAATTATATTTCAACCGCGTCTAAAGAAAATCACAATATTAAAAAAATAAATAAATAAATAAATCAAAATCAAAGAGGGACCTTGTGTTACCTGTCGCAGCGCCGGCGGTTTGTGTTGGTTGGAGACCTATGATGTAGTACAGTTAACCTCGGGCGGGAGAAATGAATTCATGTCCGCTTATTTACATGACATGTATTAAAACAACGAAAGGTGTGAATATTTACAAATGTAATTTGTTTTATTTGTTACTCCATAAATTAAAAGGGGAAAGATTGCTAATTCTTATCCTTCTGCGAAAGCTATTTCTCTAGACCGATTTAAGTTCACCAACGAAATATAATGATAAAGTATGTTGCGCCTGATAGGTCATTGAATACATTTTCTGCTACATTACGTTTTAGAGCCTACACTCCCTGTCTTGCTTCTATGGTCTCCAGCCACCTTGCAAAGCGAAAGTTTTCTTTTCTCTAAACCACCAAAAGAGTTGATTTCACCGATCCTTGAACATCACCTGCCAGAGCTTTGCGTTGTGTTAATTCTTCTGTCTGACTGTCTTCTTCATATAGATAACTTGTTAATTTTGAGCAATTTACACGATTGATTAGTTTTCCTAAATAGCCACCTCCATAGAATATATAAAGAAACAACAGATAAGATGGTTTGGACACGTGGTAAGGCAGAATGATCGAAACATAACGAGCCTCTCGTTGTGAGAACGTTGTGAGAACACCAGACCCAAGGGTCGACCACGAAAAAGATGGATCGATAGAATATTAGAAACACTAGGAAACATAATAGCAGCAGAGGCGAACAGAAGAGCAAAAGACCGCAAATTTTATCTCTCTTCGACGCTGAGAGGCAAATGAGGAAGAAAAGTAGAAGAAGATTAGCTTTCGCATGCTTGGTTGATTTGTATACCGCTTTTTTTTTTTTTTTTTTTGTTAACTTCAAATAGCTTATCTTGTTGCGGAATATCTTTTTCCTTCAAGTAAAGTGTTGTTGCAGGTATAGCCAGCTTTTTCCGTGTAATTATCTTTGTGTGGCTTTCTTCTATTCATCACCATCATAGAGTGCTGTAGCTGCTATGATGGGGACAGCAGCGGCCTTTCTTTGTTTGGGTTCTTCAATGAGATGAATTTTAATTTGGATGATTCCACTGGCATAGACGGTTGAGCAATTATTAATTTTAATTCATTTGAACTAAAACCGGGACCTTCGACAACCCATAACATTGTCCTACATTACAAACCCTGCACGCTGTTAAGGTGTCCCTGGGTATTAAACATACAGTCCAAAACATGACAGTTATTAATAACGTGTTGACATCACTTGTTCTCCATTCACTGTAAGGGACGGTTCTAAATTATCCCATTGTCTTCCTCCCAGAATCCTCTCCTTCTATTTTATTTTCATCTTCTTATTTGTTCTCACCTAACGGGACATATAGTACGCCATTCCTCGATTTAACAACGACCCTGCGATATCTTTGCATAACCTGGCCTGCCTCTTTTCTTATGTCATTCACCCCCCCGCCCCTTTTTCCACCCCACCCCGCCCCTTTTTCCACCCCACCCCGCCCCTTTTTCCACCCCACCCCGCAGTTTCCTTTGCAACATCGTTTAGCAAAGTCAACAATACACGTCTCACTACTCACTGGCTAGTTTTAATATACCAGTCTTTTCCGTCCAGCCTGAAATTTTTATTTGATATTGACTAAATATTGTGGGGATTGCTCTCTCTCTCTCTCTCTCTCTCTCTCTCTCTCTCTCTCTCTCTCATAACAACTTGATATAATTAAACAAAACAAAATTATAAACCTAGTTCCTTCTCGAAAGGGACACTACTCCTTCCTACTCAGCCAAAAGAACGGTTGTCGACCTCTGTTATGAAAGTACGCAATGGACAGATTCTGAGCCTAGATATACAACGAACTAAACCCTACAAATCACACAGGAGTTAGTAGTACATTAAGTACCTGCTACAGTGTTAAACTTAAACTATCCCCGTGTATGGATAATAATAGTGGTCGGGTTTCATCGCCCGACCCACCGATTGAAAGGTTAACCAAACCAATGGGGTACTGAAGATTGTATCTGCAAAAGAATGGTCGGTAATTTACGAGCTTTGCGACATCAATTAAAGTGATCTCCCTTTAATGGACATGACACCAAAACAACAGTGAGTGTCACTCAAATAGGAACAATTTGTGCTCACCAAAGTTCATAACTAACGCATTTTATTTTAATTTTAGGTTAAGATCAGGGTTAGGGTTTGGGTTTGGGTTTGTGATAGGGTCTGGGTTAGGAGACAGAACTTTCTTCGTTACTCTGGTCTCTACAACTAGAAGTTGAGATCACTTTAGTTTATGTCGCTAAAGTCGTAATTTACATGATGACCTTGTATTGTGTTATTGGAGAAATAAAATAAATAGAACAATGGTTTGATTCAAAGATGGTTCCATACCATTTTTTTCCCTATTTTTTTCATTTCTCATTTACAGTTTTATTGTAGCTTCGCATTTTTATGCATTTCTTTTCTTGACTACTCATTGTGATATTGTCCAAAACTGTACCGATGACAAACTGAGTGCACAAACTGAGTGCACAAACTGAGTGCACAAACTGAGTGCACAAACTGAGTGCATAAACTGAGTGCACTAACTGAGTGCACTAACATATAATTCCCTGTGGTCACTTTGAGACGTAACAGGCGATCTCTTTTTATTTTACCTTGAGTTATGATAACAGCACTTACAGCAGTCTTAGTCTGTGTGGCTGTCTCAGTGTGTACGTTTGTGACTGTTAAATCTCATTCTAACATAAAACCTCGCGGGAACATGCGTGATCAGAGGTGGTTTTATGGGAGTTTAGATTTCGCCTATCCTGACATTGCGCTTACTTTACGCCCCCATCGATTCAGCGTTTCGCAAGTGAGTGGCGTTTTGTAAATCTGCCATAAGTAGCCATCCTGCCCAACAGCTTTATTTTTATTTTTTTTGCGTTCGCCAGATTTCACCTCTGGCGAAGTTCCTAGAGACTAGGAACTGAATTTTACGAGTTAATCCGTTTTTTCCCTGGTAGCCGTGTGCACAGGAATCCCTCGTCGTACAGGCAGATAACTCCGTTTTTGGAAGTACTCATATTTTTTTCGTCGATGAGTAATTGACGTTTCAAGCCGGGCCTCGCTGCTGAGGCCAGGGGGTGGTTGCCGCAGAGAGAAATCATAAATAAAAATCCCAACTGGTTCAACCGGGATTTGAACTCACAACCTCTCTGTCTCGAAGCCGGCGTCTTGCCTCGAGACCAACCAGTCCCCCAACAGATTTATTTAAAGTGACGTCACTGTTGGAGCTTCTAAGAAAATTATCGAGTAAACAAACTAAAGTCCAATAACTCTGTTATCTTCCCACATTAGGTCAAATATTTCTTTCTCTGACATGTACTACAGGGGAGGTTATCACGATTGTACCAATTTTCTGGGTGTGCAAATGTTTTATCTATTCCGGAATTCTTTGTTGACCTACTTTCAAGGCAAGGGTTCGACATGTTTGTGTTGGTTAAGTTGAAATTAGATCCCTATTTTGGTCTAGCAAACACAATCATAGACCAAGTGTTTATTTAAAAAAAAAAAATGGCGGGTCGTTGGGGAGGGGGATCGTAAAAAGTATTTTCATAATCAGGGGAAAGGGGTGGGGAGAGGGGGTGGAATAATTTGAAAAGAAAAACAATAGAATGCTTAAACATTATAGCCCTGGTGTGAAAATCTTCCTATAATGTTTAATTGTTTCTTGCTCAATATTGTTAGAATTACCATAATCTTACTACCATAGATTTTTTTAATTTTCTGTCTCGTGGGGTGGGGGAGGGGGGGGGGAAGGGAGGGGACGACCCACCAACAACAACAACAACTCCCCACAAACCGGTGGGGCCTTGAAGCAATACCTTATCGTAGTCACAATAATATGTATTCGAATTTGTTTTGGTTCGTTCATTAACAAAAATAATTTGTTTGCGACCTGAAGGCTGAGATGCAGCCAGTGGCGTGGCTACTGAAGAGGGGAGGGGTACATCTGTCACTGGGGGCACTAAATTGATGGTATAAATTATGAATGAATTTCAGAATTAAACGTTTTCCCCTCTTAAATGCACTTCCGGTGTTATTTCCGGTTTGATTCTGAAATGTAAAGTTCGTCTATCCGTAGATTAATGCAGTGGTTCTCAACCGGGGCCCCCCGGGGAGCTGCAGGATATTTTAGGTGGAGCAAAAAAAAAGGCATATTTAGGGAGCCCAGTCATATGGCTTGGGGGAGGGGGAAGGGGGTGTTTGCACGGCACAAGAAAAGAGAACCATGTATAGGAATGCAAATGCTTGGTACAGAATACAGGTGCTTGTAGAATATAGATGATTGTAGAATACAGGCGCTTGTAGAATATAGATGCTTGTAGAATGTAGATGCTTGTAGAATACAGGTGCTTGTAGAATACAGGTGCTTGTAGCATATAGATTCTTGTATAATACAGGTGCTTGTAGAATATATATGCTTGTAGAATATAGATGCTTGTATAATACAGGTGCTTGTAGAATATATATGCTTGTAGAATATAGATTCTTGTAGAATATAGATGCTTGTAGAATACAGATGCCTGTAGAATATAGATGCTTGTAGAATACAGGTGCCTGTAGAATATAGGTGCTTGTAGAATACAGGTGCTTGTAGAATACAACAGAATATCACTTTAGTTCAGCTCAGTGAAGTGTTTCAATAACAGCGCCTAAGACAACCCCACATCAGAGGTATTTGGTGGATATCAGCAGGTATAACATTTTTTTAGTACTGTGCTAGCTATTTGTGCTAGCTTACTGTGCTAGCTATCTGTGATAGCTTTCTGTGGAGATTTCGATGCTTGAGGCGACATTCCTCACCTTCCCAGGGTAATACCCTGGTACCCATTTCTGCCAACGGCTGGGTGGACCGTGGGGGTATTTTTTTCCCCAATCAAGAGCACAACTCACACTGCTCCCAGCTGGAATCGAACACAGGTTGTCCCAACGTTGGTAGTCCAGTGGGGTGGTTTTCCCAATTAGGCTACCGAGGCCCAGCCAGTTATCTGTGCTAGCTATCTATGCTAGCTTACTGTGCTAGCTATCTGTGCTAGCTATATATGCTAGTTATCTGTGCTAGCTATCTGTGCTAGCTAGCTATGCTAGTTATCTATGCTAGCTTACTGTGCTAGCTTACTGTGCTAGCTATCTATGCTAGTTATCTGTGCTAGATATCTGTGCTAGTTATCTGTGCTAGCTATCTGTGCTAGCTATCTATGCTAGTTTTAAATGCTAGCTATATGTGCTAGCTATATATGCTAGCTTACTGTGCTAGCTATCTATGCTAGTTATCTATGCTAGCTATCTGTGCTAGCTATCTCTGCTAGCTTACTGTGCTAGCTATCTATGCTAGTTATCTATGCTAGCTATCTGTGCTAGCTATCTGTGCTAGCTTATTGTGCTAGCTATCTGTGCCAGTTATCTGTGCTAGCTATCTGTGCCAGTTATCTGTGCTAGCTATCTGTGCCAATTATCTGTGCTAGCTAGCTATCTGTGCTAGCTTATTGTGCTAGCTATCTGTGCCAGTTATCTGTGCTAGCTATGTTGGCCTGTTATCTGTGCTAGCTATATGTGCCAGTTATCTGTGCTAGCTATCTGTGCTAGGTTATTGTGCTAGCTATCTGTGCTAGCTATCTGTGCCAATTATCTGTGCTAGCTATCTGTGCCAGTTGTCTGTGCTAGCTATCTGTGCCAGTTATCTGTGCTAGCTATCTGTGCCAGTTATCTGTGCTAGCTTATTGTGCTAGCTATATGTGCTGGCTATCTGTGCTAGCTATCCGTGCCAGTTATCTGTGCTAGCTATCCGTGCCAGATATCTGTGCTAGCTATCTGTGCCAGTTGTCTGTGCTAGCTATATGTGCCAGTTATCTGTGCTAGCTATATGTGCCAGTTATCTGTGCTAGCTATATGTGCCAGTTAACTGTGCTAGCTATATGTGCCAGTTATCTGTGCTAGCTATGTGCCAGTTATCTGTGCTAGCTAGCTATCTTTATTTTTCGTGGTCTATTCTTTGATGGGAGCGACTGAAAACTGCCCTTGATGTATCAGCGACGTCAGAGCCAGCAAATTGTTTGGGTGCCAGTGTAGAAGGTGATACATGTATCAACTAGAACACTTGGTAGAACTATTAGAAAATATTGTAGATGATCGGGATGAACATTCAGATACAAGAAGTGATGCAATTCAGTTGTTAGATCGGATTTTAACATTTCAGTTGTTACGTTGGATTTTAACATTTCAGTTCTTGCGTCGGATTTTAACATTTTAGTTGTTACGTTGTGTTTTTAACATTTCAGCTGTTACATTGTGTTTTTAACATTTCAGTTCTTACGTCGGATTTTAACATTTCAGTTGTTACGTTGGATTTTAACATTTCAGTTCTTGCGTCGGATTTTAACATTTTAGTTGTTACGTTGTGTTTTTAACATTTCAGCTGTTACATTGTGTTTTTAACATTTCAGTTGTTACGTCGGATTTTAACATTTCAGTTGTTACGTCGGGTTTTAACATTTCAATTGTTACGTCGGATTTTAACATTTCATTTGTTGGTTCTTCTTCGGTTCTTGAACACTGAACGTGCCAAGATTGACCGGGTTCAGAAAAGGCGTCAGGGCCATAAATGAATTCCCATAATGCTGCTGTAGATATTCAGGCTTGACAAGGGGGTATTTCCTAGAAAATAGCAATGTCATAGGCAAGAATTCTCTTGAAGAAGCAAAGGAAGTGTACAGTAATCGTGATGTGAAAGTTGAGAGACGACAGAGGAAGAAGAAGAAAATGCCTGGAGAAGCAGCAGAGGATGTAGGGCTCACAGCAGGGGATGTAGGGCTCACAGCAAGGGATGTAGGGTTCATGGCAGAGGATGTAGGGTTCACAGCAAGGGATGTAGGGTTCATGGCAGAGGATGTAGGGTTCACAGCAGAGGATGTAGGGTTCACAGCAAGGGATGTAGGGTTCATGGCAGAGGATGTAGGGTTCACAGCAGAGGATGTAGGGTTCACAGCAGAGGATGTAGGGTTCACAGCAGAGGATGTAGGGTTCACAGCAGAGGATGTAGGGTTCACAGCAGAGGATGTAGGGCTCACAGCAGAGGATGTAGGGTTCACAGCAGAGGGTGTAGGGTTCACAGCAGAGGGTGTAGGGTTCACAGCAGATGATGTAGGGTTCACAGCAGATGATGTAGGGTTCACAGCAGATGATGTAGGGTTCACAGCAGAGGATGCAGGGCTCACAGCAGAGGATGTAGGATTCACAGCAGAGGGTGTTGGATTCACAGCAAAGGATGTTTGGTTCACAACAGAGGGTGTAGGGTTTACAGCAGAAAATGAAATGCTACAACTGATGAAAAGTATAATTGACAAAATAATACACAGAAATTCAGATTCATCAGCTTGAAGAAACTGAGCTCTTAGTTTTAGCCTTTCGTTTAGATATAAAAGAACGGATGTGCACCACTAATGAAAATTGCTTGTAACAGAAAGCATTATGGGACGCTTTTATGACCGGGTGTCTTGGAGATTTTCACTGAAATAATGGACTGCCGAATGCTACACAAAACAAGGGCTGATGTTAAGTTTCGACACTAGAGGACCTGCTTCGCTTCATTGTGCTGTATGGGGATGTTGTATTTCCAGATCTGAGAGTTGATCTTCAGATCTTACTGACTGTTGTAACATCTATTGTCAGCTGTGAAATATATTTGATTTAAGTTAAAGTTTATCCTGTCCTACCTGAGATCATCCCTGGGACAGGAAAGATTGTCTGCCTTGGCTTCGCTGAGTGTGGAGCGGTAGGTTACCGACAACTTACATTTTGAGGAACTAATTGATAAATTTTGCAGCAGCAAAATCAAGGATAATTTCTCTTTGAAGTTACATAATGACATCTAAAGCATTACATCAAATTATTCCTATTACTTTATGTTAATTTTTCTGGTTATTATATCCAAAGTAATGTTTACGAAGTAGCAAAACACGGAGTAGGATTGAATGTAGACCCAGAAACGTCCGAAAACATTATAAAACTAACAATGACTCAAAAGAGCCATAAACAAACGTTACGAAAACGCTTGATTAAGAGGAAGACCGAGAAAGAGATGGATAAAGGAAATACTATAGGCACTAGGAGGGATAACACCAGAAGAGGCCAACAGAAGAGCAAAGAATCGCAGATTGTATCTCCCCTCGACGACAACGGCAATGGAGGAAGGATAGAAGAGGAAGAAGAAGAAGAAGAATGTTTTAATTTTTCACAATGTGATGTTTGACTAATATTTGAGTATAAATAATTCTGCCTTAATTTTTGTATATATACACTCTTGTGTTTTTTTTTCTGTCCTGTTATTTAATTATATCTCCAAAGTGCCATTGTTGCCTTCATTATTTTGCTTGTTTCATCCCATTCATACCATAAAAATAAGCCACGAGATGCAGTTTTTAATGTTCTGAAACTCAAAAATAGCCATGAAATTTTAGATTTTCATATTCTAAAATTCAAAAATAAGCCATGAAATGCTAGGTTTTCATGTTCTTAATTAATTAATTAAATTTATTTAAAGTACCCCCCGGCACGCCAAGTGGCGTATAGAGAAATATGGTGTTAGTGACCCTATATTTGACAGACCTTCAGCACATGATTTTTGGGGTAATGTGGTCGGTATTACGCCCCTGCTGCTTTACTTTCCCAGAAAAAACATCCGGTACCCATTTAAGGCTGGGTGAAGCCGGAAGCCGTCGGTTGGGATCGAACCCTACCCCTTGTCCTTTGTAGTCCAGTTCACTAACCACTGAGCTATCGCGGCTCCCTTTTTTTCATGTTCTAAAAGTCAATAATTTCCTGGAAAGCATGAAGAACCTTCTTATAGCTCACACCTTGTCACGAGGGGGCCAGGAGGGAGAGCGAAAACTGACTGTCCCCGGGCGCTGAAAACCTTAGCTACGCCTCTGGATATAGCACGAGTCAATGTTATTTTGCACTGTTGTGGTAGGGTCATGTGGCTGCTTATATCGGATCCTAGCACTAGTTTGAACTGAGAGAGTTTTGTTTTAGTTGTCAAGGAATGTGTTTATTAAAACATCAACATTTTATGTTCCTGACGTCTACTGACTTGTTGCTTTTGTTGTTGTTATTCTTGTTGTTGTTGCTCTTGTTGTTGTTGTTATTTGCTGTTGTGTCTTGTTGTTTTTGTTGTTGTTTTTATTGTTGTTTTTGTTGTTGACTTGTTGTTTTTGGTGTTGTTCTTGTTGTTTTCATTGTTGTTCTTGGTGCTGTTTTTGTTGTTGTTTTTGATGCCGCAGTAGATAGTGCTATAAATTAATAACAGAACAAAGTGACTGCTTACCAAAAGTTGTTTGTTTACTGTACGTTGTTTACCTTACGTTGTTTACCGAACTTTGTTTACCGTACGTATGCAATGGTATCTTTGTGTTATTGATAACTGATAAGTCACAGCCTCAAACTTCTTCGAAAAAAATGAAACCCCGACTGGTATTATCGTATATCCAATTTTCGGCCTCGGAAAAAAATAATATCGAAGGAAAAATGAATGATTGAAGAAAGCATGGAAGTCAAAAGAAAAAAATGGGAAGACAACATCAGAAAGCGGAGATGATTGATTTCATCGGTACAGGAGCAATCAGAGAGGAATAGAGGAAGTTGGTTGCAGTAGCGTTACGTGGGTTGTCAACGCCCGGGGCATGCAAGTATTACTCTATCTAACCTGCCATTTAATTAATTAATTAATACTACTTTTTAAAATCCTTTTTTTTTTTAAATTGTGTGCGCCTAATAATTTTACGCCTGAGGCAACTGTCCCTCAGCGCCCCCCCCCCCTCTCCCTACACGCACTTCGCCACTGCCTGGTTTTATGTCGTCATTGTTGCCCCTTAATCTCCTGACTTGAATTCAGAATTGAAATCAGGGAAGGTCACTGCGTTAACGTTCAATCATTTTTGCACCAATTTCTTGAGTGTGCGATCAATCAAACACTTGGTCCAATCATCACAAAACATGTCGTAAAAGTTAACTAATGCATGCTGAGGTGTAGAGTCACCAAAATTATCAGCTTTTTACTTTAAAAATGAGGACATTTTATCTGAACAAGAAGAATCGTTAGCGAGAATGCGGGACATGACAGCGTGGAACTTATTAGCAAAACTTTAAGTAAACAGGCCTGGTCGGAAACAGAACATACCCCTGAAAAAATAGGGCACACACCTGAAAGAACAGGATACACACCTGAAAAAATATGGCACACACCTGAAAGAACAGAATACACACCTGAAAAAGGGCACACATCTATCTATCTATCTTTCGTTCGCCTGAAGTATTGTCTATATCTGCAATGTCGTTTCCTGTATAAATTTTACTGTCTTTTGTAATTCTTGCAGTGGCCCATATAGTTTTGTCTGTAGTGTTGTATCTATGGGCCAATGGATTTTCCTCAGTCTACTATATTCAGTGCAGTCTTGAAGTATGTGTTCAGCAGTCTGGGGTGCCTGTCCACATGTACAAGTAGTTGATGTGCCGATCTTGAATTTTGTATACATGTGACTATGGAGTCGATTGTGTCCTGTTCTTAGGCGTATACTGATAACTTGTTCATATCTATTCATATTATGAAAGGCATCCTGATTTGGGGCTTGTGGTCCTCTGATTGATTTGATTATCTGTTTCTTATGATGGTATGTAACTGGTGTATCTAGTTGTGTGCCTGTTGAACCTTCCTTTGCCAACTGATCTGCTTTCTCATTTCCTGGTATTCCACAGTGAGACGGGATCCACTGCAGGGCAACCCTGTGGTGCTTGCAGAGTTCAGTCAATAAGGTCTGCAGATGTGGTAATTTTCTGGATTGTAGTGCCTGGAGTACTGATCTTGCATCTGTCAAGAACACTACAGGCTGTGGGCTAAGATTACTGTTCAGCAGTTTTTCTATTGCCAACTTTATTGCTTGTATTTCTGCATCATAATTGTGACAATATTTCCCTGTTGCTATTTTATTCATATCCCTAGTGTTATTTGGGTACTCTATATATGCACCTGCTCCCCCATTCTTTACTGCATTCTGTGCTGATCCATCTGTGTACACACGAATCCATAGGTCTTGTGGGTATTCTTCATCCAGGAAACTAAGAGCTATTGTTTTTCGCTGTAGACTATTTTGTTCCTCTTTGTCAACTATTCCTTTCACTTCTGTCCGTATTTGAACTGATAATCCTGATTCATCTGTCCAGGGAGTCTGTTCTGGTATGGGCAGAAGGGGTTTAACAACTCTTGGCATGTCTGGTGTTTGTCTACTAATACGCTTGGCTTGGTGGATAAAGCTGCTTCTCTTAAGTCGTCCCAATGCAAGATTTTGGAATCTGTCCTTCATTGGATGTCTCGGCATGCATACAAATTTTTCTGCCTGTATCAGCACCTTTGTGTCTCTCCGTTCTCTCAGTGCTGGTATCCTCCACAATTTCTCCATCTCCAATATTGGTGTTGATTTCATTGCTCCTGTGATGACCCTAAGTGCCTGGTTTTGTACTTTATCCAGTTCTTGCAATGTGGTGTTTGATGCTGAGCACCATGCGGATGATCCATATTCTAAATGTGGGCGTATACTCTGTTGGTAAACTTTACTGAGTATTTTCCCACTCGCACCCCATGTGGTTCCACACAACTTTCTTAGTATAGCCAATTTTCTCCTTGCTTTTTGGGTTGCCTTATTTATCTGCTGTTTCCAAGATAGTTTGTTATCAAATGTAACTCCGAGATATGTAGCTTGTATGTCTTCTTTCACAGGCTCATTGTTTATGTAGATGGCTCCTGCTTTTTGTTTTGGGGAGAGTGTGAAAAGTGTAGTACTGCATTTGTCTGTATTGATGCTGATACACCATCTATTTGTCCATGAATTCAGTGCATTCATAGCTCTTTGTAGCAATTTGGAGGCCACTGTTGCATACTCCTCTGTGCACCACATTACCAAGTCATCTGCATACATTGCCACTTTGATGCCATGTGGTAGTTCAGTAACTAGGTCATTGATGTAGATCAGAAAAAGTGTTGGAGATAGTACCCCTCCTTGTGGAACGCCCTGGCGCAATAAGACCTTCTTACTCTTAAGACCATCCAGTTGCACTCTGGCTCTCCTGTTATGCAGGTATGTTTTGACCCATTTGTACATCCTGCCATTTACTCCATAATTTCTCAGTTTCTTCAAAAGCCCTTCCTTCCATACCTTATCAAATGCTTTCTTTAGGTCTATCCATGCTGCTAGTACCAGTTTCTTTTCTTGAAACGCATCTTCAATTTCCTGGGAAAGATAGGTTGCTTGATCTTCGGTAGAGTAACACTGTCTAAAGCCTGCTTGTTGTGGGACAAGGAGATTTTCACTTTCCAGGTACCACTGCAGTCTGAGATTGATTATACGTTCCATTGTTTTACACAAACAGCTTGTAAGGCTGATTGGTCTATAGCTGGATGTCATTGAACCATCTTTTCCTGGCTTTAGTAATGGTATCATAATTGCTTCTCTCCATGCCTGTGGCACTCTACCTGTGATCCAGCAAATGTTGTAGATCTGCAGTAGTTTTGCTTTAGCAAGGGCACACATGAAAGAACAGGACACACACCTGAAAGAACAGGACACACACCTGAAAGAATAGGACACGCACTTGAGAAAAATAAAACAGAACATCTTCATCTAAATGTTAACATCTGGAAACCCTATTGAGGTGGGATGGCATTTTCATTTTATCAACAAACCGCTAGCAAAATCGATGTTATGGGATCGAATGATGCTTCTATAGGACTTCTACTGTATATGATATCACATTTTACTATTAATCGATTTTGGTCACCTACACTTTATATCTAACGTCTGACCAGAACTGGAAGTTGTCAGCGACCCACAGCTGATGGCTTGCGTAAGGATTGGTGAGCCAGAACCATCCAGATCCTGCTCCACCTCTCCGCGGTGCCTCTAGTAACATACTAATCTGTCTAATCTGGCCAAGCGAGTAGGGATCGAAGAGGGAAGACAACCCGGTACTCAAAAATATAGTGCTGAAGTCTGATGTGTTGGGCCGAAAGGCGCAAAATATCACAGTTATACTGCAAACCACAACACAACGCAGACACACCCACTTAACGTCCTTTTAAGGGCGGATGATGAAGAGGAATTCTATAGTCTACTAGAATACACTTTAGTCATCGGGCGAACGCAAGCAGCAACAGCATGTATAACGTCATGCGCGTTCTGTTTATTTTGATTGGCTTTAGTTTTCTTTCAATTTTCTTTTCAATAACTCAACAGTTAGTAATGTGGGACAAAGTTTTTTTCTCATTATATTCCCACCCTTCCCACCCCGAATATCGTACAACGCAAGTGATATAAATACAATTAATTATATTTGTTTACACTTGTGTTTACATTGAAAACCGGAACAAAATATCTTTGCTTTGATTTTGAATTGAAACTATTATAGCGATAATCGAATCACTAAGTTCAATATGGTAAACATATGTGATTTACCAGCTGATAAACATTGACATATATAAAGCGTACTGGTAGATCAATTTGACATCTATAGCTGACTATATTCGGGGCTGTTCAACTTTATACTTTTCGTGCAAGACTTATCAATTGTCTGTGTGTGTGTATAGCTACTACTTGAGAGATCTATTTTCTCTCAAGTCATCTAACCTCCACTTTTACATCTTTTCCTTCGTCTCCATCTCATTGTTCCTGAAAATATTATTTCAGATGGAAGGGAGCATGTAGTCGTACCGCCACAGTTTACGTGTCTGCAATGAAATAAGATCACCATGATGTTGCTCAGCTCAATTCTCTTACAAATAATATGTTATACATTAAAAAAAGAGTAAAGAGCCCCGTCACGCCAAGTGGCGTATAGGGAATATGGTGTTAGTGACCATAATTTGTACAGACCTTCAGCACATGATTGTTGGGGTAATGTAGTCGGTATTACGCCCGTGCCGCTTTACTTTCCCAGAAAAAAAAACCAGGTACCTATTTAAGGCTGGGTGAACCGGGAAGCCGTAGCTCAGGATCGAACCCGACCTTCTGTCCGTTGTAGTCCAGTTCACTAACCACGGAGCTATCGCGGCTCCCAATGTTATACATAGTCGCGTTAAAATTTCTGGAACGTGTGCCGTTGTATGAATTGGGCCTCGAGATATTGAAAAAAGCGCATGCGCAGACCTCAAAAGTATCAGTTATCATGGGTTAAAGAGACATAAAGAGACTCGATGCGTTGACGGCATATCTACTGGAGAGAAGGAGTAGCGTTCACAACTACATTAACTGATGAAACCTATACTACTCAAACAGACGGTTCAAGCTGGACTCGGGTCAACGAAAAAGACAACCACAGGAGATCATTTCATGCCAATGTTGTACTATTAGAGCACTACTGGAACCATAGGTGTCATAACCAGAGCTTTACGAGAATCATCGGTGTCATACCCAGAGCATTACGAGAATCATCGGTAAGAATATCTGTGGCACTATATGACTCATCAATAAGCAGATTCATAGCACCACGAGAGTCATCAGTGAGCTTATCCTTAGCACGAAGAATGAAATCAGTGAGCATATCTGTAGCGTCACGGGAGTCATGAGTGAGCATATCCGTAAAATTACGTGAGTCAACAGTGAGCTTATATGTAGCATCAACGGAGTTATCAAGAAGAACAGCCGTAGCTCTACAGGAGTCATCAGTGAACATATCTGTAGCATCGGGGGGGGGGGGGTCATCAATGAGCATATCCGTAGCCTCATGGGAGTCATCCGTGAGCACATCCGTAGCACCACGGGAGTTATCAGTGTTATTCAAATGGGCTGACCACTTTTGAGTTTCTCCGACATTTAGTGATGTTTCTTATTCTTAATCGAAAACAATATTTTTATATGAAAAAGCAACAACTACAAGATGTTCAATAACGTTTCATAGATACAACTATTGTGATATCTCAATACTCATTGCATCTGATTACTTAATATTTTTTTGTGAGACTTGAGCGCCCGAGTCACCCATTAACACTTGGGCAGATAGTGGTCTTGTAACTGCATGCGTTAGGGTCAACGAACCATAACTGATGAAGATCTTCATCTCTTCTTTGTGGAGTTAAAAACACACTAACTAGTTGGGCCAAGCGAGTAAGAGTAGAATAAGAAAGGCATTCCGGTATTCAACAATTTTGGACTGAAGTCGGATGTGTTGGGCCGTAGTATGAATATATGACAGCTTGCATCATGGTGTAAAGCATTTAGGCCCATTTAACATTCTTTTAATGACAGAAAATAAAATGGAGTAGTCGTAGGGCAAACGTAGAATAATAATAACACAAAGAAGAAGAGGGAGAAAGACAAAGAAAAGAAGAAGAAATATAAGAAATATAAGAAGAAGAAGAAATAGAAGAACAAGAAATAGAAGAGGAAGAAGAAGAAGAAAAGGAGGAAGGTGAAGAAAACAGAGAAGGAGAAGAAGTAGTCTAGTAGAAGAAGAAAAAAGGACGAGAAGAGAAGCAGGAGAAGAAGAAGGAGAAGAAGAAGAATAAGAAGAGAAAAAAAGAACAAGAACAAGAAGAATGAGAAATAGTGAGAATTGAGACTGATGTTAGTCATTTATAATAATTGAATTTATCAATGCAGTGATATCATCATTCTTTTAGCCATACGCTCTAATATGCTCTCAGTGAAGCTTCAAACAGGTTAACTGTCCATTATATGCTTGTCAACAAATACACATTAATGCTGCTGTAAGCTAACATTTAATTGGTGTTGCATTAATTACATTTACGATGCAAGGGAATATTAAATGGTCACTTTAGATAATGGTCTGTGTTCATTTAACACGAGGCCACGCTTACACATTTATTTATTCGTGACTAGATTATATTCGTTTTTTTTTTTATGAAATAGTTCACGCGGTGAAGAAATATGGTTGCACATTGCAGAAGCAGCCAGTGAGGGCCTCTTATTCCCTTCTTTCAAATAATGTAACCTGTTGTGATGACATTTTATACGCAGTTCTCCTACGACGTTATATAATATAAGATAACATAGCATAAAATAGCAAACGTAGCATAACATAAAACATGACATAAAACATAACATAAAGCATAACATAAAACATAACATAACATAAACTCTACCGCCCCATTCCATAATAAAATCGAAATTTAAAAGGCCTGTAAAGATCAGGTGTACTTACATTACAACATGTATTATATTTATGAAACTGTTATTTTATTTATATCGCCTATAATATAATGGAAAAACAGTCAATATTTTCTATCATGGAGAGTCTCTGAGCCCCAAAGATTTGATGAACAACGAAAGCGCCCTATTGGACGTGGAAACAAAGAAAGATAAAAATAAAGAAAAAAAAACTTGCCATCTGAGAGTGTGACGCCAAGTAAACATGGCGCCAGTTTCCATACCTTCCTACCATCGGTATATTTTGGTGGAACATGACCAGCATTACGTCAGTACTGTACTTTTTAACTAGACAAATCTCTGATACCTCTTCAAACTTTGTGAATCAAGAAATCCTTGATTGGGATTGAACCCGATTCTTTTGTCCTCACGAGACCACTACACTTATCACTGCTCTACCTCAGCTTAATCTTCATCCCTTCCTCATTTGCCTTGCAGTGTCCAGGCGAGATATAATTTGCAGCCTTTTGCTTTTCTGTGGTCTCTGCTACTGTTATGTTTCATTTTGTCTATCACTCTACCATTTTTGTGTTCGACACTTCACCTGCTATTCTCATAACATTTATTAAATGCCCGTTGTGTTGTGCTTTGGTCTTTCTGTCTTATCACGTGACTAACCCATACCATCTGTTTGTTTCTTTATGTGTTCAATTGCGTGAATTATTCCTAACTTTTTTTTTTTCAGTTCTTCATTGCTGGTCATATTTCACAGGTTATATCTCACAGGTTATATCTCACAGGGGCCTCGGTAGCCTAATTGGGAAAACCGCCCGACTGGACTACCGACGTTCGGACAACCCGTGTTCGATTCCCGCTGGGAGCAGTGTTCTCGTGGTTGGAAAAAAAAAAACCACGGTAGACCCAGCCGTTGGCAGAAATGTGTACCAGGGTATTACCCTGGGAAGGTGAGGAATGTCGTCTCGCATCTGAGCTTCGATGCTTGAGGCGACACTATACAGAAATCTCCGAACATTTCTGGATAGGCGGCCGAGCATATGTGTAAAGATGTGCTAAGACGCCGGTTCAAGTCTCGTACTTTACCTTTACCTTATCTCACATGTCATATCTCATAGGTCATATCCCGCAGGTCATATCTCACAGGTCATATCTCAAAGGTCATATCTCTGTTATTTGCCTAGCACATATCATCTCCGTCGTGATTATTTATTTCCTTACCTCGACTTTGATGTTACTGCGCCAGACGAAACTTCACAACTTCCAGGAACATTTCAGTAGATGAACTAGCTCGCTCATTGCTTTTATCTATCGCTTTTTCTATGCATTCTGCTTCGTGTTGTACTTGTTTCTAACAGTTTAATGATTGCAGGATCACAGTTTGTCCTGTCCTTGCCTAAATTGCAATCCCTGCAATCCCTGGATTACTTTAGTATGTGCCCCAGGTCTAGAGCAGGTGGAAAGCATACAAATTTCAGTTGTGTGTAAATCAGCACACAACTCAACAACCGCCCATTTCATGACGAATTTGAAGAAGAAACTATTTCTCGATGAGTCAAGCATATCCAGTGCAGCTGATCGATTTAAGCCCTAAAAGTCTGAAGCATTCTTTTCACTCATGTCTCATTAATTTTTTTTTACCTTCTTCATACATTGTATGAGCATCTAGCACGATAACCTAACATCGACATGTATTGTATAATCAAACTTACATTTATTTTATCACTACAAGTATTTTCGTCATCTCATGAGAATGGAGCCTAATAAACGATTATTTTCGTCATCTCATGCGAATGGAACCTAATAAACTATTATTTTCGCCATCTCACGAGAATGGAGCCTAATAAACTATTATTTTCGCCATCTCATGAGAATGGAGCCTAACAAACTATTATTTTCGCCATCTCACGAGAATGGAGCCTAACAAACTATTATTTTTGCCATCTCATGAGAATGGAGCCTAACAAACTATTATTTTCACCATCTCACGAGAATGGAGCCTAACAAACTGTTATTTTTGCCATCTCATGAGAATGGAGCCTAACAAACTATTATTTTCGCCATCTCACGAGAATGGAGCCTAACAAACTATTATTTTCGCCATCTCATGAGAATGGAGCCTAACAAACTATTATTTTTGCCATCTCATGAGAATGGAGCCTAACAAACTATTATTTTCGCCATCTCACGAGAATGGAGCCTAATAAACTATTATTTTCGCCATCTCATGAGAATGGAGCCTAACAAACTATTATTTTCGCCATCTCACGAGAATGGAGCCTAACAAACTATTATTTTTGCCATCTCATGAGAATGGAGCCTAACAAACTATTATTTTCACCATCTCACGAGAATGGAGCCTAACAAACTGTTATTTTCGCCATCTCACGAGAATGGAGCCCATTAAACTATTATTTTGTCCATACAACAATTGACCACAGTGAATATACAAACTCTGACATGAACACTTCGTGGCGACAGCATTGGATAAGTTGCTTTTATTTTTCGGTCTAATTTTCTTTTTTGCACTGCCGACAATGTGATCTCAGAAGGAAAAGAAAGTTATCACGCCTCCAATGTGGCGTATAGGAATTATGGTCATCATATTTTTTTTTTAGGAAAACTGACACATTTCTTAGTTATGTGGTCAGCACTTCGCTAGGCCGTCCATACCTGCCCGCTCCTATGTACATATTTAAAGGTAAATGAAAACAGAAGCCGATTTCTAGAGAATAAGCTTGACTCTCCATTTTTAGTAGATCAGATATGATCAAAGGGTCAAGAGATGGGTTCACAACCTCGTAGAAATCCTGCAGGGGTTGAGACCAACAACAGCTGTTGAAACACATTTAAACCTTCTACTATGTAAACACCCCCTCCCGCCTTAAAAAAAAAGAAAAAAGTTATTACATCATTTATCCAATTTCTAGGTCTTTCCGGTGAAACTATTATATTAGAGAATATACGCCGCATACCCTGTCAGAGTTCGGGTCACATTATTTAATTTATATTTACCAAGAGCAAATAATGCAACTTTCCACAATGCTCCACGATATATTAATAGATTATATGTATATGGCCCTTTTCGTCTTGTCAGACGGTCTGGTGGAGGCTATTGTGTATTTTTGTGAGGTTTTGTTTTTGTCGAACAGCTTCTCTCGTGGCTAATTCTATCGATGTTTGACAAACACACACGACTACAGAATGAACAAGTCAGGCGCGCTGGTCTACAGGATATATTAATAGATGAAGGTTAATATATTTAACAGCTTGTCTGTATATGTTTCTGGTTGAGCTGTAACCAGTGTTGGTCTTCGTTGGTTTCAGCGTCAAAATGAGGACCTGCACGACAAGAGAGCGTGTGCACCGCTTTGCTATCTTCGTGCTGACCTTCTTCTGGTGAGTACAAGTTCATTCAAAAGTTACAGTTTATTGTTTCAAATATACGGAATAAACAATAACTGCATTAATTTTTAGCCCTTTTTTTCTCCTTGGCCACAGACAGACAAAGCAGTCAGTGGCAGTCGCGGATTAACTCTTTTTTTTACTTTTCTCCATTAGACAAGAAAACAGAACAGAGAATTGAAGCCTTTGAAATGTGGATTTATAGAAGAATAGGTAGAATTGGATGGAAAGAAAAGAAAACAAACGAGGAAGTTTTAAAACAACTAAAAATGAAGAAAGAACTACTAAACACAATTAGAGCAAGACAAATGAAATTTTTCGGTCATGTTAAAAGACACAACAGTCTAATAAAAGTAATATTAGAAGGGAAAATACAAGGTAAAAGAGGCAGAGGCAGACCAAGACTAACATGGACGAGTAATATCAAAAGATGGACAAGTCAGCCTATGGCAATCTGCACCATCAAAGCAAGAGACAGAGTGGAATGGCGCTCAATGGTAGCCAACCTTCGATGCGGAGACAGCACTCAATCATGATGATGGTGGTACGTTTCTCTGCACAGTGCGTCACCTCCAATTTGGTTAGTGTCAACCGTCATCAAACCATATTCTTTTTACGTGTCCTGTATCACTTTGGTATGGGTGACATCTAATTCTTTGTTCAATTATCTAACAATTCAGATATAATATGTTATATGTTAGATAAATATAAATATGTAGATTGATTCTTAAAACCATGAAAAAAATGTGTCTCTGAAATCTCTTCCATTCATCATCATCATCATCATCATCATCAAGTACCGGGCCTAGTGGCGTAGGTGATCATGTCTCTCCACAACTTTCGATCTCTGCAGCTATTTATCATTTCTGTTGTTGACCTTCTGCCAAGCCATTCTCTTAAGCTGTCTGTTATTTTTTCTCTTTGCTTCCCTCTATCTCTTCGTCCCTCAATTTTTCCAGTTGTTACAATATATTCAAGTTGTTCTCTTCTCATTATATGGCCAAAAAATGATGATTGTTTCTTCCTAATATTGGAAATTAGCTCTCTTTTTGCTTTGACCTCTCTCAGAACAT
This sequence comes from Megaustenia siamemsis, assembly GCA_032433765.1. NCBI lineage: Eukaryota > Metazoa > Mollusca > Gastropoda > Stylommatophora > Ariophantidae > Megaustenia > Megaustenia siamemsis. The sequence continues at coordinate 27,737,240 of JAVIAB010000125.1, forward strand.
CTTCATTACTCTTCTTAGCTGTCCATGGTATTCTCAACATTCTTCTGTAAAACCACATTTCTACAGACTGCAGTGATTTTCTTGTCTGTTGTCCTATTGTCCATGACTCGCATCCATATGTTAAGACTGGCTCTACGTAACATTTAAGAACTCTTTTTCTTGTTTCTATTGTCAAAAATGGATTGCATAGTATTTTCCTCATATAGTCTCTTCCATTGCATTGATTAAAAGCTTCCGTACAGAAAGAGTTCAGATAAATAGACACAGTTGGCACGGGACTATAGGGCTCCGCTTCTTTTCAGGGCCTAATGATACTGAAGTAAAACAACATTTATTTAATATTAAAATAAAATTAGAATAACGTTTTCTTGAATTGTTTCCAACAGGTAGAGGGAAAAAAGATTCGAATCAAAGAAATGAGAAATTTACATGAAAGATCTTTGAGAAAATACTTTGTTCAGTGTTATCTTACTGCAGCACACACACGAGAAACCATCGTATCGAAACATGTGATAAAGTTCCTCGTTGAATTCCCATTAAAAAAAAAAAAACAGACACCAAAATTAAAGAAACTGTGTACTGATTTAGGTATCATGTTTCTGAGACATCGATTAGAGTTGAAAGATAAAATGGCCGATTTCAAGTTCCCCGTATCACAGTTAGAAGCTGATGAAACAGTCATGATCGCGTTCCTACCAATTGTTTTTAAAAATGTGGGGCGATCAACATTCCCAGATGTTATGATAGTATTAAGAATCTATAGATGCCCCATGTGCACGAACGCTGCACAAGAGCAAGTGAACTCACTGCCATTATGGCCCCTGAATATGGCACCTTACAAAGGGTAGACTTCCAAAATATCCTGAAAGATTTTTTCGCCCTCTCTCTCTCTCTCTCTCTCTCTCTCTCTCTCTCTCTCTCTCTCCCTCTCTCGCTCTATCTCTCTCTCTTTTCCTCATGCACATAAAAAAAGGATGTTGAAAGTTTTGTTAGTTTATAGCAATTTAAATACATTACCATTTTGTGTAATAATATCGTGTAATATTGTTTATAAATAATCAGTAATTTGTGTCTAATAATAGACAATATGTTTATTTTTTAAATATGTAAATTTGTGTAATGACATTACTGCCATTACTAGTTGGTAATTATTTTGTGTAATAAAATTGGTTTATTACAATTGTTGGTTGGTCAAAATAATAACTCATTGAGAGATCTTTTGTTGGAAGTGGAAAGGGGGGGGGGAGTGGGGAGAAAAAATATATTTGACAACCAAAGGACCCCCTACACACACACACACACACACACACACACACACACACACACACACACACACACGCACGCACGCACGCACGCACGCACGCACGCACGCGCACACACACACACACACACACACACACACACACACACCCTTCCCAAAAAAATACATTTTAAGAGATAATTTGCGAGGTTGTAACCGAGATTTCGACCACCTAGGGGTCTCCACAAGGTCAGTCATTCACTGGTCAATAGCAAAGTTGTTTCTTGTAGGGTAGCACCCGTACTAGTTTGGTTATAGTTCCTTGTATATTTTCTTTTAATTACAGCATTAAGATTCATATTTTAAACACTAAAAGTTAATAACTGTCATAATATAAGCTCATTATCTGAAAAGGAATTAAATAATTTATTTCATACATTTCCTCCTTAAATTTGTTTCCTCTTTTTATCTGAAGCTGCAACTACCTCAAGCGGTAATGTATGTCTTTTTGCATTAAACGCACATTATGCATTATAATCTGAATATCATAGCATAAAACTTTATATTTAATAATTTAAAGTCATTTTTCAGACCGATAACTACCATCGACTGCTTATTTCACAGTTACGCAATGTTTCACGCCAACAGACATGCTTTCAGTAATGTCAAAACTTCCACAGAAAGAGTATGGACACCAACTGAACGAAATGAATCTCTTCCGAAGCTCAAACCAGATCACGTGAGTAACTTTATGTGGGCTGTTATCGTATACCATAAGGTATCATTGTCATAAGGTATCATTATCACAGTGGCGTATTCTCTATGCTACCGCAGCTACCGCCGGTAGCCTGCCTGAACATATTAACACAATACAAAAGGAAATGATAATTTATTATATTTTTTCATAATTATATAATAAATTTTCGAATATTCTATTACACATTTCGCAGGCCAATATAATTTATTTGCATTCATTTGCATTTATTAAAGCAAGGTTTTCCTATGGCCACTATAACGTTTGTGAATGAAGCCGAAACTACTATAAAAAAAAATAGTACAAGAAACCGCTAATCAGCAGCGGTACAGTTCTCTTCTCTCAGACTTAGAATTAATGACCTTGACATTCAAAAATTCCCGTCAAAGTTATACGGGCGAGAGCTACATATACAAAATGCGGTTTCCTGAGTTATTTTTAGCTCTAGCCAATCAGAATCGTCACAAAGTGAAAGTGAAACTATGTCTTATTACTTCCTAACCTATTTATAACTACGTTATGCGCATCAACATCTGAAGAAAGAACTTTTTCTGCCCTCAAGAGAATCAAATCTTATTGTCGCTCAACTCAGACACAAGAACGCTTATCTGGTTTGGCAATAATGTTCATTAAGAAAACATTCCTTCAGAAACTTATAAACCAATTCAACAGTGCTTTCAATGACAAAGTCATCGAGACATTTTCGTCCCAAACAAGACGGATAGAGTTTACATATAAATAAGTAAATAATTTAAAATGTAGTGAAGTCATTAACAAATATTACTTCATGTTAGCCTACTGAATATAATGTGTGTCTTTAGTTATTATGTCAGCGGTAGCCCAGCCCCTAAAACCAGTATAGGCCACTGCATTATCATCAATTGATGTTTTCTGATGATGCCACACTAACTCTGTAATAGACTTTTATAGATTTGCAGCATCATTTAGAAGTGTCTAGACTAATCATCAACTTATGGAGAAAAAAAACCGTAATAATTCAGACCTAAAATCTTCAAGCATTGACATAAGCTGTCATAAATTGAGGTTTGCAAACATGGTTTATCAGAAACACTACCCCTGATCCGACATAACTTACAATGGATTCAGACGTACGACACAACCAGAGCAGTTTTATTAAAACCAAGGCTGCAGTATATGTTCAATAAAAGCGATTAATATCCTACTTAATGCCAAATAGATCAAAACTGTACACCTCGAGCATTCACTTTCATCCCGGAAGACGGTAAATAGGGTGGGAGTCATAGTTCTTGATTGACGATTTGCTGCTATTTCTTGTAGCTTTTAGTTGTTTCTTAGTCCCATAGTTGAGCGTTCTCTAGTAATTGTAATGCGTAGCGATTCTCTGGGTCTTGCCTTGTTTTCCTTTTACCAGTTGGTTTCCACACGAATACCTGGTGTACACCTCAATGAGATTAAATGAATTTATGCATTTTACATATACTACCCGAGACACATATTTGAATCTTTAGAGGCGACAGAGTAACGTGTCGGGCGATGTCGTGTCAGGATTCCCACACATCTGTCAACACCACATACAATGACTACGTCAACAATTCGAATGTTGTAGGACATATTCCTGAACATATTTAATTTGGAGATTTGGCCTTTAACAAGAAAACCGAAAGTGATAATTCCGAGTCAACAACATGTAGATGTCTGTAAACGTGGCTTGAGTTGAGTTATTGGTTATTCGCAGGTCATCATCACTGCACTCCGAACATCTACATAGGTGCTCAGATCTCCTCCTCAGGAAGTCCCACAGCGTCCACTAACTGACGACTCCAGTTCTGTGTTGGTTGATAAGTTTTCTTACACGGCCACTAAGTTTCTCGTTTCTGGCTGTGCCTATCTCAACTCCCATCTCTTTCATCCAAAGGAGTGACTTGAATGTTATTCTGGTTATTTATTTATTTACAAAATTTTTTTTTGGGTTATTTGGTTATGGAAGGCACCGGTATCACTGCAAACGAATTAAAATCCATAATTGCTCAACCGCCCGTGCCAGCGAAATCATCCGAATTAATATCTCACCTTCCAAACAAAGAAAAGTAACTGTAGTCCCCATCGTAGCAGTCTCAGCAAACGCCAAAAGACATACGGCGAAACCGCGCAGAAAGTGAACACAGCCAACTGTTCCCTGTCATACGATATCATCATTCATCGTAAACAATTGGAATATCGAAACATGACCAAAACGGATGAGACACACAGCTCACGGTGTGCGCAGATCACTTAACTCAGTAGCTCCTGCAACAAGTCGAACTTTGAATATGAGGAAACTGCAACAAGGAACAATTAGATGTGTTATACATAAACAAATCCAGTTGGGAGGAATTTGTCAAGAACAGACATGACTAGCAGCAAGCTGCAAATGCTGGTCTGGAAACTGTTGACAACTAAATCACGACAGACTGCAGACAGCATGCTACAGTATACGATAAGTTATAAATAGAATATTTATAGAATAATGATTACTTTTAAGAAAAATATCAAGTAAAGTGTTTGATATTTTTCCTTCTCGCTTTTGTTTCAGCTGTGGAATTCCCATAACTTGTTTGAAGATCAAAAGAGTGCTGAACGCTTTCAAGGAATACTAGACACAACTTTTATGATGTCGTATGCAACAGTAAGTATCAAAGGAACTATGTTTAACATTTAGTGAAGATATTATCATCACAAAGCATCGGGAACAATATCACTGACATTGATATCATAGCAGTTATCTCATTTTATTATCATCATTCTTTCAACCTTTGACAGATAACAACAAATCTGTCTATCTGTTCTTTTCATGAAATCAGTATCACTGCAGTCGGGAGTTTCCCATATCCGGACCACTCATGTCATAAACTACCCAGCACACAGGCGACGATTCCAGACTTTCATCGAGTAGAGAGTGCACAGTCACTTCCTTGCTCCAGTTTCCTCGAAAACACACGAGGCTGCGTTAGTCTCTGTAGAAACAGGACGACATGCCGCCATTTTGATTTTGCATTGACGGTTGGCTGCCGTTAGAAAGGTAGAACTGCAATGCGTGCCGTGCCGGCTGCGTGGACGACAATTTCAAAATGCATCGCCGAAAAGATAGTGTCCACGGTCACTTCTAAATCCAATTCACTCGAAAAAATCGAAAAAAAACACACACACATAGACCAGTCAGAACACCACAACAACTGTTTTAGTGTTGATACGCGCTAAAGGAGCCGCGATAGCTCAGTAGTTAATGAACTGGACTACAAAGGACAAGAGGTAGGGTTCGATCTCAACAGACGGCTTCCGGTTCACCCAGCCTTTAATGGATACCGGATTTTTTTCTGGGAAAGTAAAGCGGCACGGGCGTAATACCGACCACATTACCCCAAAAATCATGTGCTGAAAGTCTGTAAAATGTATGGTCACTAACACCATATTCCCTATACGCCACTTGGCCTGACAGGGGTACTTTACTTTTTTTTCACTACGCGCTACGCCTGCCCTAATGGCTCCCATCTTTCCCGGAAGTCAAAGCTATTTATCTATCTGAGCAAACTATCGAATTGTATTGTGTTCATCTGCCTGTCTATTGTTCTTTCGAGACGAAGACGGCACATGGGGCAACAATCCCAGACTTTCCATGTCCGACTACATTTGCTATTAAGCGTTAGACTGTGCACAGGATCAGAGAGTATCTCGCCACTTTTCCCTGTTTTGGGCGAGCCTCGCAAACTTTGCAAGGGAGTTAATGCTCGCCATTGTTGCGTCTCGCCTCAGTGTTATCTAGGGAGCCACGATAGCTCAGTGGTTAGTGAACTGGACTACAAAGGACAAGAGATAAAGTTCGATCCCAACCGACGGCTCCGGTTCACCCAGCCTTTAATGGGTACCGGATTTTTTTTTCTGGGAAAGTAAAGCGGCACGGGCGTAATACCGACCACATTACCCCAAAAATCATGTGCTGAAGGTCTGTAAAATTGATGGTCACTAACACCATATTCCCTATACGCCACTTGGCGTGACGGGGGTACTTTACTTACTTTTCAGTGTTCTTTTCAGCGTTTCTCTGGGTCGACCTTTTGTTTTCCTGTCTCTCTTTATTTACAACAACAAACAGTATAGATAATTAAGCTATAACAGCATAAACACGTTCTCAAGATGTAATCAATTTGCTTCATTCTTTTCAACTATTTGCTATAAATATGTTGTTATATTTCATTTTGTTTACTTACAGGGTCTCTTTCTAAATGGCTACATTGGGGACAGGTGATATTACAGTTTTATATTTTACAACTTGAGATATTTCGTACTAAATGGTACTGTATGTTGCACTTATGTGTGTTTGGAATGTAACTTTTGGGTAAATATTAGAAAGGAAACAAAAAATATATAGAAAAAAATAGAACAAAAACGGAATAGTTAAAGCTTTACGTAATGAGTGGACAACACAAATTAGAACAACGTTTCGGCTCAATAGGCCTTCAGCAGGAACAAAAATATAACTCACACACAGGTATGTATTTAAAATTAAAAAAAAATATAAAAAAAAAATTCGAACTAGAATGAGAAATTAAAAAAAGAATGAAATGGTGTCCCTGTACATCGCAATGTGGCCAGAAAGAAAATGGACGTTAGTGCGTACGGGGTACGTGCGCGTGCACCCAAGTGAAAATATGCTCACACAGCACGCATAACTAGAAGTTCCCACACACAAGTCGGCGTTCATATACAAAGTGTAATGAACAGACCATAAGGATACAGGGTACTCGAGAGGAGGAAAGATTGAGATGTCGCAGAATGAGGTAAGAGATATTGCTTGCTTGCGTTCGCCCGATGATTAAAGGAGTATACCTCGTCATCATCCGCCCTTAAAAGGACGTTGAGTGGGCGTGTCTGCGTTGTGTTGTGGTTTGCAGTATAACTGTGGTATTTGCGCTTTTCGGTCCAACACATCCGACTTCAGCACGACATTTTTGAATACCGGGTTGTCTTCCCTCTTCCATTCCTACTCGCTTGGTCAGACTAGACAGGTTAGTCAGTTACTAGAGGCACCACGGAGAGGTGGAGCAGGGTCTGGATGGTTCTGGTTCACCGATCCTGGCGCAAGCCATCTGCTGTGGGTCGCTGACAACTTCCAGCTCTGGTGCTGTGACGCGCGCCTTCGCCTCCATGCAAGAGATATAGGGGACAGCGGAAGTAGTGTGGTCTCGTAGAGATATAGGGAACAGCCGAAGTATTACAGTGTGGTCTAGTAGAGATATAGGGGACAGCCGAAGTATTGCAGTGTGGTCTAGTTGAGATATAGGGGACAGACGAAGTATTGCAGTGTGGTCTAGGAGAGATATAGGGGACAGCCGAAGTATTGCAGTGTGGTCTAGTAGAGATATAGGGGACAGCCGAAGTATTGCAGTGTGGTCTAGTAGAGATATAGGGGACAGCCGAAGTATTGCAGTGTGGTCTAGTAGAGATATAGGGGACAGCCGAAGTATTGCAGTGTGGTCTAGTAGAGATATAGGGGACAGCCGAAGTATTGCAGTGTGGTCTAGTAGAGATATAGGGGACAGCCGAAGTATTGCAGTGTGGTCTAGTAGAGATATAGGGGACAGCCGAAGTATTGCAGTGTGGTCTAGTAGAGAAGAGATGTGAATAGCATAGCATGTGCACTTACTAATGTGCTCAAAAATGAGCAACAGAGAATTTGCAATGGGGAAGGTATTTATAATTTTTATTTCATTTCTCCTTATTAGCTTTACTGCAGCTTCACACTTGTATGTATTTCTTTTCTGTGACCCTAAATATTTATCAAGTACCAAATCTGCAGCCGTAGGTGATCATGTCTCTCCACATCATTCGATCTCGACAGTTATTTATCATTTCTGTTGTTGACCTTCTGCCAAGTAAGCAGTCTCTTAAGCTGTCTGGTTTTTTTTCTCTTTGCTTTCCTCTGTCGCTTCGTCCCTCAATTTTCCCAGTTGTTACAATATATTCCAGTTGTTCTCTTCTCATTAAATGGCCAAAAAACCATAAATATTAGTCACAGGTAAAAAATACCTAGTTGAGCGGACTGTCAGCGAGCAGTCAAAGTTCATTCCAAGTGATATGGCTGAAATTTAGGTCCTTTTTTTTTCTTAGACGTGACATCTCGAATGAACAATTTAAAAAAAAAAAGAATAAAAAAGTGGTATGGTAACAGCTTTACGTAGTAATTAACAAAACAAAAGTCGACATTTTAGCCAAGTAGGCCTTCTGCTGGAACAACTTTTGGTTTGTTAATTACCACGTAAAGCTGTTAGAATACCACTTTTTTCTTCTTTAAAAAAAAAAATTCTTTTCATCAGCTTTACGGCAGTTTCGCATCTATTTGCATCTTGGTACATCTTGATGCCTTTACTCCATCTCAAATGAACTCTGGCCACCCTTTTTGCTAAAAATTCCAGGTTCGCCTAGCGAGCGGGACACGCTGTTTCTGTTTCCCTAAGTTTGATGCTTATGCAGTTCCAGTAATTGCCATCGTGTTTCACTTTCCCATTCTATCATTTATGGTAAAGTTAATTAATTGTCTCAATTGTATCGTCCTTTCATGTGTGTTCTTTCTTGGGCCCTATGAAACGAAGCCCAAATGTGAAAACTAAACGTTGACAGAAACATACAATTTATCACTTTTTGTTTTGTTGCCATTTTGATGTTTGAATGTTTGGGTGACGTCAACAGTTGGGATTGCCACGGTTTTGACTTTTTATAAAAAAAAATCTGGTTAAAAATTTGCCGCTGTTGGCGTTTCGTCTTCAATGAAATATATTTCCAGCCTACTTTCAAGTATGAAACTTGCTTCAAGTACGATTTTATTTAGTTTTAAGTGAAATAATAATATACAGTTATTTTTAAATTCATTCTTAAATAAGTAAAGGAACTTTGTAAAGAAGTGCAGTTATACAAATTTAAAAAGAAAGGCTTTAATATATATATATATATATATATATATATATATATATATATATATATATATATATATATATATATATATATATATCTATCTATTGACCTTTCGAGCCGTAACCGGCCCATAGGGCGTAGACCAAGATACACCTTCTCCTATATGAATTTTTGTTCTAGCAGTTTTCTTTTAAAGATATTTTATCAAATCTCGCCATCTGTCTCTGTTCTGTGCAAGCAGTTCTATCTCATTGAGGGAGCCGATTCCTGCTGCTCTTGCCTCTCTCATCAATGTTCTTCTCAGTGTCTCCCTGGGTCTTCCTCTTTTTCTTTTACCTGTTGTTTCCCATATGAGGGCTTGCTTTGCTATTCGATTATTATCTCTTCTCATCACATGTCCAACGTATGACCATCGTCTTTTCTTTATTACTGAAGATATTAGTGGTTGATTGGCGATTTCTCTAATTTCCTCGTTTGTTTTGAATTCGTTCCATTCTATACCAAGTATTTTCCTTAGACATTTATTTTCGAATGCGTTCAACTTTGTTTCTATATCTCTTGTTGTTTTCCAGCTTTCACACGCATACGTAAGGGTTGATAGTACATTTGATTTGAATAGCCTAAGTTTTGTGTTTGTGCTAATGAGTTTTGATTTCCACAACTTTTCAAGGCTTCTGAAAGACATTGCTGCTTTAGCCAGTCTGATTCTAATTTCTTTGCTCGTATCCCCTTCTCGATCAATGTGACTTCCAAGATAGATGAAGTGATCGATCTCTTCTACTGGTTTGTTTTCCATGTATATTTTGTCACTTGTTGGAATTAAACTTTTCATGACTTTAGTCTTTTCATGATTGACCTCAAGCCCAATTTTGCTGGCTATTGATGATAGTTCATTTGTGTTTTCCTGCATCGTTTTTATCTGATTGCTGATGAGAACTATGTCATCAGCAAAGTCCAGGTCCTCCAAATGGTCTCCTTGTATCCATTCGATGCCTTTATTACCAGTGCAGCATTTCTTCATTATGAAGTCCATAACAATTCCAAATAACAAGGGCGATAAAATACATCCTTGTTTAACCCCAGTTTTATATATATATATACACATATATTATTCATTATGTTTTGTAAACAATAATATTCTTCTGAAATTTTATGAATGAAAGACAAATATAAAATGTTACAGGGTTAACATGAGGATTCTCTTGACAATTGGCACGGCAGGCACTGCAGTTACAGTGAGTAGGAATGAAAAAAAAATATGAAAGACATTTATATGTGATTGTAAGAGATTTATCTTTATACTTCACTTTCCACGAAACATAATTTCACAATCTGACTTTACATATTACCTATATATACATGTATATATATACACACACACACACTAGTGGCGTATTCTCTGCGTCACCGCAGCTACCGTCGGTAGCCTTGAACATAATAACGAATTACAAAAGGAAATTATAATTTATTTTATTTTTGTATAATCATATTACACATTTCGTAGGCCAATATGATTTATTTACTTTGATTTGCATTTATTAAAGCAAGGTTTTCCTCTGGCCAGTGTAACGTTTGTTATCGAAACCGAAACTACTCTACATTGAAACTTCTAGTAGCTAGCGGTACATTTTTCCTCTATCCGGACCTAGTATTAACGACCTTGACATTCAAAAATGGGAGTCAAAATAAAATACCGGGAGCCACCGCTAGAGGAATGCGGTTTCATGGGCTATTTTTAGCTCTAGCCAACGAGAAGCGTTAAAAGTGAAAGTGAAACTATGTCTGATTACCAGAAGTTCCTTAGCTATTTATAACTACGCTATGCACATCAGCATCTGTAGAAAGAACTGTTTATACGCTCAAGAGAATCACATCTTATTGTCGCTCAACTCAGACACAAGAACGCTTATCTGGTTTGGCATTAATGTTCATTGAGAAATCATTCCCTCAGAATCTTAGAAACCATCCCAACAGGACTTTAAAGGACAACGTCATCAAGACATTTTTGTCCCAAAAAGACGGATATAATTCATCATCATCATCGAGTGCCCTCTCCGCAACGAAGGTTGGCTAACATGGGTCGCCATTCTACTCTGTTTCTTGCTTTGATGGTGCAGGCTGTCATAGATTGACTTGTCCATCTTTTGATGCTACTCGTCCATGTTAGTCTTGGTCTGCCTCTTCCTCTTTTATCTTGTATTTTTCCTTCCAGTATTACTTTTAGTAGGCTGTTGTGTCTTTTAACATGCCCCAAAAATTTTACTTGTCTTATCTTGATTGTATTTAGTAGTTCTCTTTTTATTTTCAGTTGTTTTAAAACTTCATCGTTTGTTATCTTTTCTTTGCATAATTAACATATAAATAAGTAAGTAATTTAAAGTGTAGTTGTGTCATTAGAAAATATTACTTTATGTTAGCCTACTGAATATAATGTATATTTTTATTTATTATGTTGTCGGTAGCCCAGACCTCAAAACCAGTATACGCCACTGATATACACCTATTTCCGGCTTGCTGCCGGAGCTACTGAGTCTTGTGCTCTGTGCACACTGTGAGCTGTGGATTTCATCCGGATCATGTTTAGATATTCCAATTGTTTACAATGAATGATGATATCGTTTGGCGAAGGGCAATTCATTTCGGTGCGGTTGCGCCTTATGTCTTTTGGCATGTGCTGTTGCTGCTACGATGGGGATTGGAGCTACCTTTCTTAATTTAGATGATTCCACTGACACGGGCGATTGAGCAATTATGGATTTTAATTCGTTTATTGTGATACCGGGGCCTTCGGCTAACTATAACTATAATTACTATATATATATATATATTGGCTTCATAAGTGTTTCATTTTTATATGGCTGGCCTTACTCAATAAAAAATAAATTAAGGATACATTGATATTTTTCATAAATAAAGCGAATTTGCAAACTTATAGATGTTTTAATATGCCGATAACTACGTCTACGTGAAGTTCTCGCGCTCTCTTCTCCATTGATTTCAGATCCCAGATAGTCATAGTATGTTACGATGTTGTTCAAGTTCTTCAATGTTAATGGTGGAAGCCGCGATAGCTCAGTGGTTAGTGAACTGGACTACAAAGGACTAGAGGTAGGGTTCAATTCCAACCGAGGCTCCGGTTCACCCAGCCTTTCATGCGTCCCGGATTCTTTTCTGGGAGAGAAAAACGGCACGGGTGTAATACTGACCACATTACCCCAAAAATCATGTGCCGAAGGTCTGTAAAATATATGGTCACTAACACCATAAGAATGGCAAAATATTATATCTTCTCAATATTCCTGTATGGTGCAGAAACATGGACATTAGACAAGAAAACAGAACAGAAAATTGAAGCCTTTGAAATGTGGATTTATAGAAGAATAGGTAGAATTGGATGGAAACAAAAGATAACAAACGATAAAGTTTTAAAACAACTGAAAATAAAAAGAGAGCTACTAAATGCAAATAAGACAAGACAAATGGCATTTTTGGGGCATGTTAAAAGACACAACATCCTACTTAAAGTAATATTGGAAGAAAAAATACAAGGTAAAAGAGGCAGAGGCAGACCAAGACTAACATGGACGAGTAATATCAAAAGATGGTCAAGTCAATCTATGACAGCCTGCACCATGAAAGCAAGAAACTGAATAGAATGGCGATCCATGGTAGCCAACCTTCGTTGCGGAGAAGGCACACGATGATGATGATGAACCCCATATTCCCTATACGCCACCTGGCGTGACGAGGGTACTTTATTTTTTTTTTTTTACTGTTGATGGTGATTTTGGATTGACTTTTGTCTCATGTTACACGCCTAAAGGAAATGATGAACGAATCATCACGTTCCTTATCTTCGTTTTTTCCCTGTTTTAGTTAATTTTGAAATTTGTTCTTGCGTTGTATAGCTTGGGAGCCACGATAGCTCAGTTGTTAGTGAACTGGACTACAAAGGACAAGAGGCAGGGTTCGATCCCACCCTACGGCATCCGGGTTCACTCAGCCCTAAATGGGTAAATGATTTTTTCTGGGAAAGTAAAGCGGCACGGGCGTAATACCGACCACATTACCCCAAAAATCATGTGCTAAAGGTCTGTAAAATGTATGGTCACTAACACCATATTCCCTATACGCCACTTGGCGTGACGGGGGCTCTTTACTTTTTTTTTTTAAATATTGTATATCATACAGAAAAGCGGCAATATTTATGCCTTTTCAGCCCTGTTGCATCTAACATCGTCAACACTTATTTTGACCTGCTTTGCATTCCATTTGTAACTTTTTCCCTTTTGGCCAGACTGAGAAGTTTGTTATTCGTATCTACTAAAGGGAGGTCAAAAAGTAATGCACACCAATTTTTTTCTCGGCTAATAATAAAGATAGGAATATGAAATTTTGCACACTTGGAATATGACATGTTTCCATTATGTGCACCAAATTGCACAGCATTCGGATAAATATTACGCAATCTATGAACCGTTAAAATGGAGCTTGTCAACAATGTCCGTTACAAACAGCGAATTGTCATAGAATTTCTGGTTGCGGAAAAATAAACTGTGGCAAACATTCATAAACGACTGTGTGCAGTGTACAAATGTTCTGCAGTCGATAGGAGCACAGTTAGTCGCTGGGTTCAGAGAATTAAAGCTGCAGAAAGTGTACGAGTGGAGCTGCATGATTTACCGCGTTCTGGACGTGTTGCCTCGGCTACCAGCACAGACATGTTAAACCGGGCTGATGCCATTATTCGTAAGGATAGGCGTATCACTAGTCAGCAATTGGCATTGCAGCTTACAGTCAGCAAGGGAAGTGCAATCGCAATTTTTAAAACTCTCGGATATTCAAAGATTTGCGCTCGATGGGTTCCTCGGTGCCTAACAAATGATCACAGAGTTCAAAGGAAAACATTCTGTTCTGAATTGTTGGAGCGTTTCGGTGTTGAAGGAGAAATGTTTTTGTCAAAAATTGTTACGGTGACGAAACGTGGGCACATTATTATGAGCCTGAAACAAAAATGCAGTCAATGGAATGGCATCATCCGCAGTCACCAAAAAGAAAAAAATTCAAAACATCTCCATCAGCCGGAAAGGTGATGATCACTGTCTTCTGGGACATTGATGGTGTGATTCTTGTTGATGTAATGACAAGAGGTGAGACAATCAACTCGACAGCTTACATCAATACACTGACAAAACTCAAAAATCGGTTCCACAGAGTTCGGCCTAATAAGCCATCTGCAGATTTGTTGCTTCAACATGACAATGTACGCCCTCACACAAGTCTGGTAACACGGGAAGCAATCAACAAATTTGGTTGGACTGTACTGCCCCATCCTCCTTACAGCCCTGATCTGGCTCCCTCAGATTTCCATCTGTTTGGACCACTCAAAAATTCCTGCGTGGGACACACTTTGACAATGATGAGGATGTGATCCGTGCAGTTAAAAAATGGCTACGCGAGCAGGACAAAACTTGGTACAAACGAGGCATTCATGACCTAGTTTCGCGTTGGCGTAAGGCAATACGCTTGGACGGAGATTATGTTGAAAAACAGGTAGTGTAAAGGGGATGTTCAGCTACAATCTGTGAAAATTTCACACATTTTGCCCGAATAGTTTCCGAGAAAAAAATTGGTGTGCATTACTTTTTGACCTCCCTACGTACCTATCGACCTTTCGAGCTGTGGTCGGCCCAGAGGACACAGAGTCAATTACTCTTTCTATTTCTCTAAATTTTCTTTCTGACAGTCTCAATTCTTGCAAAAAACATTTATCAAATCTCGCCATTTGTCTCTGTTCTTTGCAAAACATCTCATTCTCATTGAGGGAGCCGATTCCTGCTGCCTTTGCCCCCCTGATCAATGTTCTTTTCAGTGTTTCTCTGGATCGGCCTGTTTTTCACCTACTTGTTGTTTCCTACCTTTTCTCCTACTTGTTGTTTCCTACCTTTTCTCCTACTTGTTGTTTCCTACCTTTTCTCCTATTTGTTGTTTCCCGCTTTTTCACCTACTTGTTGTTTCTAAACTTTTTCTCCTACTTGTTGTTTCTAAACTTTTTCTCCTACTTGTTGTTTCTAAACTTTTTCTCCTACTTGTTGTTTCCCAACTTTTCTCCTACTTGTTGTTTCCCGCTTTTTCTCCTACTTGTTGTTTCCCAACTTTTCTCCTACTTGTTGTTTCCCACTTTTTCTCCTACTTGTTGTTTCCCGCTTTTTCTCCTACTTGTTGTTTCCCAACTTTTCTCCTACTTGTTGTTTCCCACTTTTTCTCCTACTTGTTGTTTCCCACTTTTTCTCCTACTTGTTGTTTCCCACTTGTTCTCCTACTTGTTGTTTCCCACATTTTCTCCTACTTGTTGTTTCACACTTTTTCTCCTACTTGTTATTTCACACTTTTTCTCCTACTTGTTGTTTCCCACATTTTCTCCTACTTGTTGTTTCCCACTTTTTCTCCTACTTGTTATTTCCCACTTCTTCTCCTACTTGTTATTTCCCACTTTTTCTCCTACTTTTATTTCCCACTTTTTCTCCTACTTGTTATTTCCCACTTCTTCTCCTACTTGTTATTTCCCACTTTTTCTCCTATTTATTGTTTCCCACTTTTTTTCCTACTTGTTGTTTCCCACTTTTTTCTCCTACTTGTTATTTCCCACTTTTTCTCCTACTTGTTGTTTCCTACTTTTTCTCCTACTTTTTATTTCCCACTTTTTCTCCTACTTGTTGTTTCCCACTTTTTCTCCTACTTGTTGTTTCCCACTTTTTCTCCTACATGTCGTTTCCCACTTTTTCTCCTATTTGTCGTTTCCCACTTTTTCTCCTATTTGTTGTTTCCCAACTTTTTCTCCTACTTGTTGTTTCCCACTTTTTCCCCTACTTGTTGTTTCCCACTCTTTCTCCTACTTGTCGTTTCCCACTTTTTCTCCTACTTGTTGTTTCCCACTTTTTCTCCTACTTGTTGTTTCTCAACTTTTCTCCTACTTGTTGTTTCCTACCTTTTCTCCTACTTGTTGTTTCCCACTTTTTCTCCTACTTTTATTTCCCACTTTTTCTCCTACTTGTTGTTTCACACTTCTTCTCCTACTTGTTATTTCCCACTTTTTCTCCTACTTGTTGTTTCACACTTCTTCTCCTACTTGTTATTTCCCACTTCTTCTCCTACTTGTTATTTCCCACTTTTTCTCCTACTTGTTGTTTCCCAACTTTTTCTCCTACTTGTTGTTTCCCACTTTTTCTCCTACTTGTTGTTTCCCACTTTTTCTCCTACTTGTTTTTTTCCAACTTTTTCTCCTACTTGTTGTTTCCCACTTTTTCTCCTACTTGTTTCCCACTTTTTCTCCCATTTGTTGTTTTCCAACTTTTTCTCCTACTTGTTGTTTCTAAACTTTTTATCCTACTTGTTGTTTTCCACCCATTCTCCTACTTGTTGTTTCCCACTTTTTCTCCTACTTGTTGTTTCACACTCTTTCTCCTACTTGTTGTTTCACACTTCTTCTCCTACTTGTTGTTTACCACTTTTTCTCCTACTTGTTGTTTCCCACTTTTTCTCCTACTTGTTGTTTCCCAACTTTTTATCCTACTTGTTGTTTCCCAACTTTTCTCCTACTTGTTGTTTCCCAACTTTTCTCCTACTTGTTGTTTTACACTTTTTCTCTTACTTGTTGTTTCCCAACTTTTCTCCTACTTGTTGTTTCCCACTTTTTCTCCTACTTGTTGTTTCCCACTTTTTCTCTTACTTGTTGTTTCCCACTTTTTCTCCTACTTGTTGTTTACCACTTTTTCTCCTACTTGTTGTTTACCACTTTTTCTCCTACTTGTTGTTTCTCAACTGTTTCTCCTACTTGTTATTTCCTACTTTTTCTCATACTTGTTGTTTCCCAACTTATCTCCTACTTGTTGTTTCCCACTTTTTCTCCTACTTGTTGTTTCCCAACTTTTCTCCTACTTGTTGTTTCCTACGTTTTCTCCTACTTGTTGTTTCTCACTTTTTCTCCTACTTGTTATTTCCCACTTTTTCTCCTACTTGTTGTTTCCCACTTTTTCTCCTACTTGTTGTTTCCCAACTTTTTCTCCTACTTGTTGTTTCCCACTTTTTCTCCTACTTGTTGTTTCCCACTTTTTCTCCTACTTGTTGTTTCCCACTTTTTCTCCTACTTGTTGTTTCCCAACTTTTCCCCTACTCGTTGTTTCCCACTTTTTCTCCTACTTGTTGTTTCCCAACTTTTCTCCTACTTGTTGTTTCCCAACTTTTCTCCTACTTGTTGTTTCCCACTTTTTCTCTTATTCGTATCGCCATGTACTAAACCTTGGCCTGCTGACTCTATCAGCAGCAGTCAATTTTGACCCACTAACTATTATCAATTAATGGACTCATTAGGAAGTTCACTTATTCTAAACATTGTAGATTCAATCTTGATGTATTTCTGATGTCTTTCTCTAAAAGTATTGTGTTGATCTAACGAAGAAAAAATTCCGCAAAGTAAAATGTCATCTTTCTTGACAATCATTGTAATAAAAAAATAAGATATAATTTAAGTTAATCTTTGTTTATAGGGCCTTTGGCGTCTTGACAGATGATTGGTAGCAAGCATTCATGACAAGTCATAGTTTACTAATATATTATTAGTGTCTTATGCCGAATGTTGAATTGCTGAGCAGCTTCTCTCATAGCTGAATCTGCCAATATTGGATTGACAGATTCGACCGCAGAATGAACAAGATGTATTCATGTTGCCTGGCCTCGTCTCTTTTCTCATGCTCCATTTGTCGTCTGAACTTGATGTAAACGCTGCCTCGAATGTTGCTGTGTCATGCTTGTAATTGTTAATCTTTATGGTCGAATTACTACTTGCTCCTAATAGCTCATGAATGGTCGGCAACTCATACCTAACTGCTGACATCAAGATAAGTGAACCAGACATAATCAAGATCCCACTCCATACCCCCAATCCAGCTGTGGACACAAACTAGGCAGTCTGGCCAAGCAAGTGGGAATCAAAGAAAGTGAGAGCTGCACACAACAAATGTGCTAGAGTCGGAAATGTTGCGCCTAAAGCGGAGGTTTGCTGTAAACCACATCACAGGGCAGCTTCTCTCATTTAAAGCCATTGTAAGGCAAATTACGAAGTGAAATAGGTCTAATTATCGAGCTAACGGAATCATCGAGCTAACGGAGAGAAGAATGATTACACTAAACATGTTTATGTGTTGGTTTGAACAGTCTCTCTTTCTGGTTTGATTTCCCCCCCCCCCCCCAAAAAAAAAAAAAATAAAAATAAAAAATAAATAAATAAATATGGACTCGTTCTACATGTATTTTTAATAATACAGGAAATTTATTTTTATTTTTGTTTGTACTACAGAACTTTACTTTTGGATGTATCTGTGAATGGACAACATTCTACAACAAGTACTTCTACATATTTATTTGGGTTGTCAACGGTCTCATGCAGTCCACTGGTTGGCCGGTTGTGGTATCTTGCATGGGCAACTGGTTTGGGAAAAGTGGGTACGTGCCAGATTTCTAAATAGTTCACGTTCATGTTCGCTTCAAGCTAAGGGAAACACAAAACACATTTGATTGTAATAAACTAAGTCTCACAATCAAATAATATATAATAAAGTCTCACAATCAAATAATATATAATAAAGTCTCACAATCAAATAATATATAATAAAGTCTCACAATCAAATAATATATAATAAAGTCTCACAAACAAATCCTGCGAAATCGAATAACTTAAGAGACTCGCGAAATATTTGATTTTTTAATTATATTCATTCTGTTTCTTTGATGTTTGATAACTCAAGCTTGGCGACTTTCAGTTGTCTATTAGGGTCGACAGTCTGTCAGCTGACAAAGACCTCACGTGGATTTCAAAGTGTTTTTCCACGGTAGCAGCCTGCGCTAAAACAATTCTGTCTACAAACGATGAAAAAATGAAACAATTGATGCTTAGAAGAAAAGAAAGTTAAGAAGAAAAGAAGTTAAGAAAAATACAATAGAAGCAGCACACACAACTATATTCTGATATATATGCGCTACATCGCTGGTTGCAAATCTTTATGCAACATAATCCGCTGCTTATCTTGATCATCATGTGCCATACCTGTTAGCATAAGAAATCAAAACCTTCCACAGTGTTTTGTCCACAGTGCATCGTATTAATTCTGTTGTTGACTGTTTTCTGTGCCACGACCCCAAGCTATCTAGTACTGCTCTCTTTTGTCGTCCGAGATATCTCTTTCCCTGTACTTTGCCAGCTGTAACCAAGTATTCCAACTTTCCTCTTCTCATAATGTGCTCGAACAATCTCGATTGTTTCTTTCTGATGTTTTTTAGAAGCTCTCCTTTTGTGAGTTCGTTAAAAAGTAAACAAAAAGAGATAGTTTGTATGAGGAACGAAACCAGTAAGAGTAATGGATAGTTGTACTACTAGTTTGTACTAGGTAAGTAAGCCTACTGTATTACAGTTATAGAGTTGATGAAGTTCATAACAGAACTACGTTGGTCTGGTGACAAGTCGCACCAGCTGACTATAGTTCAGATTTGGTATCTCTTCTGTATTGCCTATTACTTCTGTATTGCCTATTCTGTATATTCTGAACGGAAGCAAATATTAAGGATAATGGAGAAGGACCAGAAATACTCAGAGAAAAAGTGGAAGTTGCCTTGCGCAATATGAAAGCAGGCAAAGCTCCTTGACCAGATAATATAACTAAAGAAGTGATTGAAACCGTGGGTGATTTTGAAATTGAAATAATAACAAAAATATTGAATGATATCTACAACAGCGGATATATACCAGACGACATGCTCAAATCAATATTCATAGCCCTACCAAAGAAATCGGATGCGATTGAATGCGATGATCATCGCACAATAAGCCTTATGAGTCATATGACTAAGATATTACTAAGAATCATCATGCGAAGAGTGCGAAACAAAATCAGTCCAGAAATTAGCGATGAACAGTGTGGTTTTGTTAGAGATAAAGTTAAAGGAACAAGCAATGCCATTTATATCATAAGATCTTTAGTAGAAAGAGCCATAGAGGTGAAAACAGATCTATACCTATGTTTCATAGATTACACCAAGGCATTTGACAAAGTAAAGCACCAAGAAATAATCAACATTTTAGAAAGCATAGCGACAGCAAAGATCTAAGAATAATAAAGATCATGTACTGGCAACAAACAGCGGCCATAAGAACTGGAAACCAATTGGGAATGTTTCAACAAATAAAACAGGGTGTTAGACAAGGTTGTGTGCTGTCACCAGATTTGTTTAATATTTATAATGAGATTATTTTAAGATCCATAAAGGGGCATGCCTGGAATAACAATTGGAGGTCATAACATAAATAATCTAAGGTATGCTGATGATACAGTCTTAATCGCTAAGAGTGAAAATGAGTTACAAGAAATGTTGGACATTATAGTGAAAGAAAGCAAAAATAAAGGACTCAGCCTTAATAGCAAAAAGACAGAGGTAATAGTAACAACAAAGAAAAAGGCATCACCTCAGTGCAAAATAAAGACAAGTGGAGCAATATTAAAACAGGTAAATGAATTTAAATATTTGGGAACTTTGTTAACCTCAGACGGAAGATGTACAAAAGATGTAAGGTGCAGAATGGCACAGGCAAAAGCAGCTTTCCAAAAAATGAGGAAGATACTCTGCAATCCATTTTTGACAATAGAAACAAGAAAAAGAGTTCTTAAATGTTACGTAGAGCCAGTCTTAACATATGGATGCGAATTATGGACAATAGGACAACAGACAAGAAAATTACTGGAGTCTGTAGAAATGTGATTCTACAGAAGAATGTTGAGAGTACCATGGACAGCTAAGAAGAGTAATGAAGATGTTCTGAGAGAGGTCAAAGCAAAAAGAGAGCTAATTTCCAATATTAAGAAGAGACAATCATCATTTTTTGGCCATGTAATGAGAAGAGAACAACTGGAATATATTGTAACAACTGGAAAAATTGAGGGACGAAGAGATAGAGGGAAGCAAAGAGAAAAAATAACAGACAGCTTAAGAGAATGGCTTGGCAGAAGGTCAACAACAGAAATGATAAATAGCTGCCGAGATCGAAAGTTGTGGAGAGACATGATCACCTACGCCAGCAGACCCGGTACTTGATGATGATGATTATTCTGTATTGCCTATTACTTCTGTCTTTTCAGTCACATTTCTATAGCCATTATTCACTTTCTGCAACTGAATATTATTTGTGTTCACTATTATTCTTATTCTTGTTTCAGTCGAGGTGTCCTCTTAGGTATATGGAGCTCTTGTGCTTCAGTGGGGAACATATTGGGGGCTCTGATGGTAGCTTCAGTTTTGTCATATGGCTACCAGGTATGTGGAAGTAACTCACGTTTTCTTTTTTATATAAAACCCAGTGTGCCTTGTGGTGTATGAGAATCACAGTATTAGTGTCGGTATATTTCCATGACCAGTGGAATGAACCATGTGTAATATTGTCAGTATCACATTAGTCAGTCTTACCATTTTCGTTGAAATACAAGATGCAACAGAGTGTTTTAGCCTATTGGTTCACAATCAATGCATGAAGACAGAGGAGAAAATGATTAAAGTCTGATTTAGTCATTGAAGCAGGTGAATAACCTAGTAGTGTTACACAGGCTTCACAATCTGAGATAAAGAACGTGTTTCCAAGCTGAACACTTAAGATATTTAGCGAAAATCATCATCATCATCATGTACCCTGCCGGTTGGCATAGGCGATCATGTCCCTCCACAATCGTCTATCTACGGTGCATCGTATCAGTTCTGTTGTTGACTGTTTTCCATGCCATGACACCAAGCTATCCAGTATTTTCTCTCTTTGTCGTCCGCGATCTCTCTTTCCTTTTATTTTGCCAGTTGTAACCAAGTATTCCAACTTTCCTCTTCTCATGATGTGCCCGAAAAATGTTGATTGTTTCTTTTTGATAGGGAAAATAGATCCATGAAATATGATGTCACAACGGTGTCAGATGTTTAGTTAGTAAAGACATACATACCACTACACGTAGATACATAAAAATTAGCTTTTAATCATGAATGTATCACACTAATACACATAATTCTCCTGTTCTCTTCTCTCTGAATTCTCAAACTCGGTAGCCTAGCTGGGAAAACCACCCGACTAGACTACCAATGTTCGGACAACCCGTGTTCGATTCCCGCTGGGAGCAGTGTGAGTTGTACTCGCGGTTGGAAAAAAAAACCCACGGTCGACCCAGCCGTTGGCAGAAATGGGTACCATGGCATTACCCTGGGAAGGTGAGGAACGTCGCCTCGCATCTGAGTTTCGATGTTTGAGGCGACACTATACAGAAAACCCTGAACATTTCTGGATAGGCCGCCGAGCACATATGGGTGTAAACTCGCGTGCTAAGACGCCGGTTCAAGTCTCGTACTTTACCTTTATCTGTGCCACTTCTACTCTCAGGGGTCTCTGCTCCAATTGTTCTCGGTATTCTATTTTTCCTCTTGACTGTCAATATCATTTTCACTTGTTCTGTATAATGTCTTACCGAGGTCGTGTATTCTTGTAATACTCTATTCTTAGAAAGGTCATTGATCCCTGACTGCCCATCTACCCTCATGATCTTAGAACAATTTGTATGTTGCCAACTGGCTTCCGGCCCACCTGTTCGGCCAGTCACTCCTAGCCAGGCCCAATTCCCCGCGTGACCGCATGACTTCCGGCCCACGTGTTAGTTTAGTCACTCCTAGGCAAGCTCATTTAATTCGTGATTCGGTAACAACCAGCATTGCAGAGTATTTTTTAAAAGTCATTTTCCCTATTAATGTCTTTTTATAAACCATTTGGCAATGTAATGTTAATTTTATTTGCTTACATATCTGATTGTGTGTATGTGCGTGCGTGCGTCTGTATGTGCGTGTGTGCATGTTTTATCCACTGTTCTTGCTGAAGGCCACCTATTTAACTGAAAAGTCATTCGATTGTGTTGTCCTTCATTTACGTAAAGCTGTAAGAATACCTTTTATTCTTATGTATTCTCTTTCACCAAATATATTTTTAATAAATACACACATTCTGGAAATTGAGATCAGTGTTTTTTTCCTTTGCGTTTAGTATCTCCCAAGATCTCAAGTCACATACCATTTCCTCGATCTTCTTGTAACACTGAATACCTTACTTGCATATTCAAATGTTATAACACCGAGCATGAGCATTCCGTGTCTTTATCACATATCATGATTAACATCGGATTACGCCTCGTTTATCGTCAGGTTGTTTGGAGGATGTTGTGATTTGTTTGCTAAGTTTTCACACTCCATATATATCTTTAGTGATTACATGTGACACGCTGGACTGCTTCAAACATACTTCACGCTCTTGTTATCTTGTCTGGCCTCCCGTCCTATCACGTGTCTGATTTCCCATCAACTTCTGTGTTCCATTTTACTCACATTTGAAATTCTTTCTCGCTGCGAGGTGTGCTGTCGGAATTCGCCATCAGCTAAGTCTTGCTTCAATATTATATATATATATATATATATATATATATATATATATATATATATATAACTTATTTATTTTCTCATATTATATACATTTACTCTCTGATATGTGGCACATCTCTTTCTCTCGTTTCATCATTTCATCTATTGTCCCAGTGTTTACTCGACTTACCTGTTCGATCATCATAGATGTAGTAGAATTTATCTGTTTTGCATTGTTTGTTTAAATGTTGTTCTTGTTTTCTGAAGAAGGCCGCATGTAGGCCGAAACGTAAAAATTTTGTTGTGTTCCTTTTTTGTAAAGCTGTCACCATACCTTATTAGAGTGTACGTTACACCCAACTACTGGCTCCTTGCTACTAACTTTACAGCAGCACTGCAATTATTTGCCTGTTCCCCTCTATAATATATTGTGGTTTTGTACTGTTTAGTTAAAACACTTCACGATCTCCACAACATGTGCTATGTGACTAGCTTTGCTTACCTTTAGTATATAGGGGTAAATGGGGGAGAAATACATTAATGTAGAGTTGTACCACCGTAAGAAAGTACCTATTTCAAATGACGCGTGGGGCTAACAAGTTGGAACATTCACATGACATCTGGAGCCATAACAACACAAGGTAGGTGACATTAATTATCTAGTCCAATAGAAAGAGAGTAGAATGTAGCTCATGTGTTCACATTAGGATATATAGGAGCTTTGACTTGAAAATAATTTAAAAAAAAAACAGTAGTTTGTTTGTCACGATCTGGACATAATTATAGAACTAGAGTTTCAACCATTTTTGGAGTTATATTGAACAGCTTTCTTAAATGATACAAGGCAACTTGACCAATTCTGCATAATTTGTGCACTGTTCTGGGGTCTTCCTGGATGGTCAGATATTTAAGCTTTCACTATAAACATATACATGTATGTATGTATGTATGTATGTATGTGTGTATGTATGTATATGTATGTATAAAGGGCGCTGTTGGAGCGCAAAGATAATGTTCGGTCAAGAAAAATATTTACCTTTGGTATCTATGTATACTTGATAGTAGAAATCTTGATAAATTATGGAAATCAAAATTACTAAGCACAAAAATAGAGCTCAGAATCTTCAAGTCAAAATGTATTATGCACCTTTAATTATGCATGCAAGAGATGAAAAATTAAAAAAAATAAACTGGATACTTTTGAAGACAAATGCCTCAGGAATATACTTCGTATACCATTTATTTGGAATGAATTGTAGACTAAAGCAAACAAAATAAGAGAAATGGCAGGACATAAAGAATATCACCTATAATCAAGAAAAAAAGGTGGTCATATAATGGTCATGTGATGAGAAGAGACAACAAGAAAATCCAAAGCAGGCCCTAAAATGAGAACCAGAGGATATAAGAAAAAGGAGCCGATCTAGAGAACCACCAAAAAGAACACTGAGGCGTGAGGCAACAACATAAGGTATCAGCTCCCTTGTCGAAATCGAACAACCCGCCCATAACAGGAATATGTGGTAAGAGGCAGTTCCTGTGAAAGGTCCGATGCTTAATAACAAAGATCATAGACACAACGAGTCTAGAATGTCTGCCCTATGTGCCGGCTTCAGCTAAAAAGGACACTATATGGGTAGAACTATATACACAATATGTGTCATTTTCTGCTCTTCGACATATGAGACAGATAAAAGTTCTGTCACCTCTTCATGTTGTCTTTACAGTATACTTTTCTCATGACCTCAAGTGTGTCATTTGCAGCTGCCATAATGGTCTTTGTTGGACTCATCCCAACACCCGTGGATGTTGGTATGTATTTATTTATGATTCACTAGCAGCTTATGTCTTCTCTTCTTCTACCTTTCAGCACCCTGTGGAGTATAGGTCTCCAACAAACACTGTTGTGTTTCTTGCCATTCTTTTCGGATAATTTCACGTCTTCGCCGTCATCTCCATCTCATATACATAGAGATTTTTATGTTATCATGTTTGAAATAGAGATTTCTCTGTTTGCCATGTTGGGTATAGAGATTTCTATGTTGCTATGTTTGATATTGAGATTTCTATGTTGCCATGTAGAATTAAATATGTTTATGTTGCCATGTTAGAAATAAAGATAATCCTGCTCTAATTAAAAGTAAAGGTTGCCTTATGGCCTTGCTAGGCGCATGTGCAATATGGTGTCAGTGACCATATTTTACTATGACCATGGCACATTTTTTGGTGATGTGAACAGTATCCCACCAAGCCGCCTTTACTTCCAGGAAAAACTTCTGTACCCATTTTTAAAGGCTGGGTCGGTCCAAAAAAAAAAAAAAAAAAATTCCACCACCTCTGGGGAGTGAAACCTGACCCTTCTGAACAGGGAGCGAGTACACTAACTACTCAGCCACCGGACCCTTCTGAACAGGAAGCGAGTACACTAACTACTCAGCCACGAGACCCTTCTGAACAGGAAGCAAGTACACTAACTACTCAGCCACCAGACCCTTCTGAACAGAAAGCAAGTACACTAACTACTCAGCCACCGGACCCTTCTGAACAGGGAGCGAGTACACTAACTACTCAGCCACCGGACCCTTCTGAACAGGAAGCGAGTACACGAGCTACTCAGCCACCGGACCCTTCTGAACAGGAAGCAAGTGCACTAACTACTCAGCCACCGGACCCTTCTGAACAGGAAGCGAGTACACTAGCTACTCAGCCACCGGACCCTTCTGAACAGGAAGCAAGTGCACTAACTACTCAGCCACCGGACCCTTCTGAACAGGAAGCGAGTGCACTAACTACTCAGCCACCGGACCTTTCTGAACAGGAAGCAAGTACACTAACTACTCAGCCACCGATGTTCCTCTATTAAAACATAAATTGTTAAGTTACCTCGAAGCCTGGAAAAATACAGTGTGTGTATATGCTATTATGTAATAGTACACATCTTCAGAATATATGAAAATGTTAATGTCACTTTGTTTGAAGTGGAGATGCTATTTTACTAATTCCGGTATCCATCATCACTTTACTGTGGATATAACAACAGGTAGGGAAGAGTCGCTACCAAGCACATACTTGGATCCATTATTTGTCTAGTCTTCAAACAGTAAAACTAATAAAATGTGATTGATTGAGAAAAATACAAATTATATAATTCTGAAGCAGTTTAATTTGAAGAGAGAACTACTAAACACAATTCCAGTAAGATAAATGAAACACGTTAAACATATAACGATATTTAATAACATGTAGACAATAATTCTAGACAAAAGCATTACAGGGTAAAAGATGAAGAGATAGGCAAAGACTACAATAGAATACAAATAATAAGGGGTTGAGTAAGTAAACAAGTAAAGTACCCCCGTCACGCCAAGTGGCGTATAGGGAATATGGTGTTAGTGACCATAAATTTTACAGACCTTCGGCACATGATTTTTGGGGTAATGTGGTCGGTATTACGCCCGTGCCGCTCTACTTTTCCAGAAAAATCCGGTACCCATTTAAGGCTGGGTGAATCTGGAAGCCGTCGGTTGGGATCGAACCCTACCTCTTGTCCTTTGTAGTCCAGTTCACTAACCACTGAGCTATCGCGGCTCCCATTAAGGGGTTGAGTGGTGAGTTAATTCCAGGGTGTCAGATTTGGGCATCAATGACAGAATAAAACTGCACTTTATGGTGACTAGCCTTCAATGCAGAAGCAACAAAATGTGACTTCTATATAAACGTTGTATAACATACAAATGAATAAACATTTTACAAAACATAAAGGCATAATCTTTTTACAACATATAGATGCATAAACATACTCTCTCACAGAAAAGAAAAAAAACACAAACTTTTATTTTTCGCTGTTCTCCGTTCATTTTTTATAAAATTCTATACTTGTCTATAACAATTTGAAACCTGCTCGACTAGAATAGATTAACTGAAACATATAATCACATTTTAATGATTGTCTGCTGTCATTATTACATCATCATCATCAAGTACCATGCTTGCAAGCGTAGGTGATCATGTCTCTCAATTTCAATCTCGACAGTTAATTATCATTTCTGTTGTTGACCTTCTGTCAAGCCATTCTCTTAAGCTGTCTAGTATCTTTTCCCATTGCTTCCCTCTATCTCTTCATACCTCAATTTTCCCAATTGTTACAATATATTCCAACTGTTCTCTTCTCATTACATGGCCAAAAAATGATGATTGTTTCTTCTTAATATTGGATATTAGCTCTCTTTTTGCTTTGGCCTCTTTCAGAACGTTTTCATTACTCTTCTTAGCTATCCATGGTATTCTCAAAAGTCTTCTGTAAAACCACATTTCTACAGACTCCAGTAATTTTCATGTCTGTTGTCCTATTGTCCATGATTCACATCCATATGCTAAGACTGACTCTACATAACATTTAAGAACTCTTTTTCTTGTTTCTATTGTCGAAAATGGATTGCACAGTATTTTCATAATTTTTTGGAAAGCTGTTTTTGCCTGAGCCATTCTGCATCTCACCTCTGTTGTACATCAACCATCCAAGGTTAACATTGTTACCAGATATTTAAATTCATTTACCTGTTTTAATATTGTTCCACTTGTCTTTGTTATGCATTGCGGTGATGTCTCTTTCTTTGTTGTTACCATTACTTCTGTATTTTTGCTATTATAAGGTTGAGTCCTTTATTTCTGCTTTTCGTCATTATTACAGAATGATGAAATATCTTGTTAATGTCATTATTAAATGTATATTGGTGTGCCTGAGTATTCTTTGACTATTTATACAGGTTTGGAGGTTCCAAAGGAAGATGAGGAGGACGATTTACAAAATAAGCAAAATGGTAGAAACATAAATAGTGTGGAGTTGAAAGGTATGTACAACAGAGTTATTCTTTTATATAACCCTAACATTTATATAACCCTAACATTTATATAACCCTAACATTTATATGCTCCTAACATTTATATAACCCTAACATTTTAAATATGTTATAAATCAATAAAGAAGATTCAAGGAGACACCAAAACTATCATAGAAGGTTTTTGTGAAGAAGCTTATCTGTCAGTGGAAAGTATTAAAAAAATATGAATGAAGTCTTATCGTGTGAAAAATAAACCTAAGAAATAGCTCAACATTGAGTTATTCGCGGGTCATCATCACTGCACTCTCAACATGCCCATAGGTGCTCAGATCCTCTCCTCAGCACGTCCTGCAGTGTCCAGCGATTAACAACTCCAGTTAAACTGGAGTCAATGGCTCAACATTAAACAATGCAATGAAGTCAATTTTAGAATACTAAAAAGAAAGAGAAAAGATACCTTGCACACAAAAATGTGATCTATTTATTCCACAGCTAAAGCTACTACTCACATGCTAGCAGAATCAATTAAAAGATATTTTCTTCAACTTCTGCTTCTTCATCTTTCGAATCCCTGTGGTTAACAGATCTTCAACAAACAATAAGTCTTTTCATTGTGCGCCATTTTCTTAAGATTATTTCTTTGCTTTCCCATCATTTTAATCTCTGTTTCCACTTGTCTCCTCCAAGTAAATTTATTCTTCACCTTTGTTGCGGAGAATTCCAGTGCCATCATTTTGATTGCGTCTCTCTTTCCACTGGTTGCTACTTTCCCTTAGTTCAGCGTTAGTAAATTTCTCATTTCCATCTTTTTTGTTCTATTTAAGCATTCATCAATAAGAAACTTAATTTTTTTACCTCTGCTTTTGTTGTTCTCATTGTTTCGCAGCCATGTAATATAATTTATTGGACATTTGAGTTTCCTATAGATTTCATGGTACAATGAAGTTTCCTCTTGCTTTTTGTAACCATTATTTTAGTATCATATTCTTCTTTGTTCCTCATTCTTTGTCTATATACATGCCTATATATATTTGTTTATATTTGGTCCTAGCTGTTGAAACCTCTGATCAAGTAAGCTCTATAAGATACTATCTGGCAAACTAACAAACTACCAACGATTGGAAACAACCTGTCTTAGAACCATAAAAAAACTGTATATATTTATACTAGCTTCATGTTCGTTTCGGCGAGATTTGATAAAATATCTTTAAAAGAAAACTGCTAGAACAAAAATTCATATAGGAGAAGGTGTATCTTGGTCTACGCCCTATGGGCCGGTTACGGCTCGAAAGGCATGCAACAACATGTTTGTTTAATATTTATCTAGTATTATTTATTTATCCTGAATTTAAGCTCACTTGTGGTTAGTTCTCTCATGCTGACCAGATGTCTGGGTCCCAATTTTGACAATTCTTTTGCCGATTACATGGCTTCAAGGTGCACTAAGCCTTTCAAAATGGGCACTGCAGATTTTCTTTGGGAAAGCAGAATGGTCTAGTGAGATATAAACCATATCATTCATAAAAGTGCCAAAGGTTTTGATAAATAAGTACACTGCAGCCATATTTCCCATACACCACAATACACAACAGGTGCTGTTAACTTTTAAAAACACAATTTTTTTAATATAAAAAAAAAGAAAACAAAAAGTTAAATGACATACTGAAATGTTCAAAGGACAGACATTTGTAGATGAGACTCATGATAATGGTTCCAGGCTAAACATTGGGTTAAGGTAACTGAAAGGGTACCTGTGACATGTTGTGGTCAACTGGGATCAGGTGTTTGTTTCACCAGTTGGTATACTTAAGGGTGTCAGGTCAGTGTTATTTATTTTAAGAGGCTAGTTATTGATTGGTATGAAAACATTCACCACAGCCTGGAAAATGAGCTTTGACTTACCTGATCATCAGATGAGGACACAAAGTCAGCACCACTGGATTGATTGCTTATTTTACATACAGTGAATACTTTATTCTTATTTTTCTTTCATTTCTCCTTTTTAATTCTAAATTATTATATTTTTATTATTTATTATTTTAATTTTAAATAGATATTTGTGCATGTGTTGTATGTGTGTTCCTGTTGAAGGCCTATTGCGGCGAAGCGTTGTTATGGCTTGGGTTGTCCACTTGTTACTTGAAGCTTTAACCATAACGTTTATATATATATATATATATTGTTTCATTTCTAATCACTATTAGCTTCACCACAGCTTCGGATTTTGATGCATTTATGTACCTTTCTTTGCCTTGACCCCACTGGGTACTTACAGTGTAATCAATATCTTGATTAATTTGATGTTGTAGATATGAGGCCTACTACAGAATCTCGCCCAGAAGATGATGCCAGCAAAGAAGATATCGTGACAGATAATGCCAGTTCTGAAGCAAACAGCAGCATACATAAGGATGTGACACAAGATGAAGCTTGTCAGGAAAAAGTTGCCTATGATATACAAACAACAGTACCTGCCTCTATGCCATTCTATAAAGCTGTTCTATTACCTGGTGTCATTGCAGTAAGTTTCTGTAAACATGGCGGTTTCTTAAAGTAAATTTCAGCTAACATCCATCATATTTTAAAATATTATAATTAAATAAATGAGTTTACCATCATGTTTCATTTAGAACTTGAACCAAATAAGATGCAGGGACAGAAACCAGTGCTCTCAATCTAGGATAATTTACCGCTAATTCTGTCAGGTCTAAACAATTGAGTAAAAAAAAAAAAAAAAGTAAAGAGCCCCGTCATGCCAAATGGCGTATAGGGAATATGGTGTTAGTGACCATAATTTTTTTTATAGACCTTTGGTACATTATTTTTTGGGAAATATGGTCAGTATTACGCTCGTGCAGCTTTACTTTCCAAGAAAAAAATTTGGTACCCATTTAAGGCTGGGTGAACCCAGAAGTCGTCGATCCTCTAGTTCTTTGTAGTCAAATTTACTCACCACTGAACAATCACAGCTCCCTAAACAACTGAATACTTTTATAAAATGATATTTCCCATATCTGACACCAAACTTCAGTATCTTCTGTCATCTGAATCTTCGATTTGTTACGAATGAATTCTGAATCTTAGTCTTGTCAAGAAAGGTCTCAGTCTGAATAGTAAGAAAACAGAAGTAATGGTCATATCGAAGAAACAATCATCACCATCATGCAGCATAAAAATAAACAAAACAAATCTGAAATAAGTGCAACTTTTGAAATACTTGGGCACAGTGATAACATCAGATGGAAGATGCAACACAGAAATAAAAAGCAGAATAGCTCAGGCCAAAATAGCATTTCAGAAAATGGAAAATATCTTATGCAACAAATCTATGTCAATAGAAATGAGAAAGAGAGTTCATAGATGCTGTATAGAACCAATTCTGACCTATGGAAGCGAATTATGGACAATAGACAAACAAATAAAAAGACGATTAGAGGCCACAGAGATGGAATTTCTCAGAAGAATGTTGAAAGTTCCCTGGACAACTAAAAAGACCAATGAGAAAGTTCTCAAAGAGGCCATCACAAAAAGGGAGCTCTTAAAAAACATCAGAAAGAAGCAATCAACATTTTTTGGGCACATCATGAGAAGAGGAAAGTTGGAATACTTGTTTACAACTGGCAAAATAAAAGGAAAGAGATATCGCGGAGGACAAAGAGAAAAAAATACTGGATAGCTTGGTGTCATGGCATGGAAAACAGTCAACAACAGAACTCATACGATGCACTGTGGATAGAAGATTGTGGAAGGACATGATCGCCAACGCCAACCGGTACGGTACATGATGATGATGATGACACCAAACAGCAGTTACGCTGAAAGCTATCAGTGACTTATAAATGACTGCTCGTGTATAAATCAAAACTGATCAAGATCATACGTCCTCATAATGGGCTTGGAAACAAACTTATCAATCTGACCAAGTAAGGGTAGAAAAGGGAGACAACCATTGACCCAGAATGCCATACTGAATTAATATGTTTGGATAATATGTTTGGAGATATAAGGAGATATTGCAGCTGGCTGTAAACCACAACACAATCCCGTTTATGACACACGGTGAAGGGAAGCAATTATTGGTCGTATATACAAAGAAGGAAAGAATACAGAACCTACAAAATGAACACAAATTATTTTAACAGGTATTTTCTTCATCAGTGTCTATTTTAAAAAAAAAATATTAAAAGTCTAGTTTAAATTGTACATTTGCTGAATATGTTGCTATTATGTTACACACAGGTCAAATTATTAACCATCTCTGGGAAAAAAAAAACTGATAATAATTAAATTGAAGCAAAGGGGAACTATGTGGTCTAGAGGTGAGACGTCGGTCTCAAGATAACAAAGTCTTGGTTCGATTCCCACTATAAGCGGTGGACAATTTAAAATATATAATATAAATAAAAATAAAATTGAATCCATGGCTTTCTTCTCCTCTGGTCTCTGGGTAGTAAGATGTCTACCTCTCTCGGAAAACGGAGAAAAACAGGAGGTCCCGTGTGCACTCTGCGCATGTGAAAGAAACTTTAGTAGTTGGAAATAGAAAAGAATAGGCCAAAAATGGTAGCTACCTGGGCAAAACTGAAAGGAAAAATCTATCCAAGACGTTGAAACTCTCGACGATAAAAACATCAGAGTACCGCAGAAGTAGGAGAATATCAGCCTGTAAGGCGGGGGACACCTTAACATACATCTGCCAGTGCGGAAAAAATAGGAAAAAGTTAATTTCACGCAAAATCCAGTCCCCCAGGACATTACTAGAAACATAAAGCTGGTGAAGGCAAACAAATCAGCAAACAAATAAACAAACAAACAAATAAGCAAACAAATAAACAAACAAATAAACAAAAACAAATTGAAGTAAAAGTAGTGTACAGAGTTGTGCCTTTATTGTAAAGAATGTTGAGAGTACCATGGACGGCTAGGAAGAGTAATGAAAATGTTCTGAAAGAGGCCAAAGCAAAAAGAGAGCTAATTTCTAATATTAGGAAGAAACAATCATCATTTTTTGGTCATATAATGAGAAGAGAACAGCTGGAATATATTGTAACAACAGAAACAATTGAGGGACGAAGAGATAGAGGGAAGCAAAGAGAAAAAATACCAGACAGCTTAAGAGAATGTCTTGGCAGAAGGTCAACAACAGAAATAATAAATAACTGTCGAGATCGAAAGTTGCGGAGAGACATGATCACCTACGCCAGCAGACCCGGTACTTGATGATGATGATGATGATGATTGTAAAGAAATGTTTAAAAAATTGTAAAACCTGTTTCGCCTAACAAAATGTTTACTTCTCAGTATTCATTAGCCTATGCATTCCTGAAGCTTGTGAACTACTCATTTTTCTTCTGGCTGCCATTTTACCTGAATAATGCTTTGCATTTTGTTGAGAATGAGGCTGCAAAGTTGTCTACAGTTTATGACGTAGCAGGAATTGTGGGTAAGGATAATTCTCATATTTTAATTTTGTATGAGACACAAATATAGGGTGTTTATAAAGTCTCACTACACTTGGTATCTAGGTCAATTTGAAAAAAAATGTTTATGACGTCATCACAATATGTGCTCAATGGTAAGTTCACTTGTTGCGACAGTTTTCTTAATGACTTGTCTGGACTTTTAAGGATTCTGTCTTGGATATCTAAACATATTTCATCATTCACAGCAGGCCTACCAGATCGTGGAGCATCTTCCACATTTCCAGTAGCAATAAACTTATTCAACAAATTTCATTGACAGTGGGAGCACATATTGTGATGACGTCATAAACATTTTTTTTTCAAATTGACCTAGATACCAAGTGTAGTGAGACTTTATAAACACCCTGTATATCTAGATAAAAATGCACATACATATATAGTATTTACCACAACAGTACCAACAAAGTAATAAGTTTATGGGTTATGATAATATTATATACTGCAAATGTTATTTACAGTCATTATTTATTTGATAAGTAATCATATTTTTAAAATTTAAGTATTTGAAAAAAAAATACACTAAACTCTAGCTACGGTCTCAGCAGAATAATATTACATGATTAATCCTAGGAAGTCGAAACGTATTTTAAGAAAATTACTTACACATATTAACAAAAAAACAGTAAAAGTAAAGTACCCCCGTTACGCCAAGTTGCGTATAGGGAATAGGGAATATGGTGTTAGTGACCATAAATTTTACAGACCTTCGGTACATGATTTTTGGGGTAATGTGGTCGGTACTACGCCCGTGCCGCTTTACTTTCCCAGAAAAAAAAAATCCGGTACCCATTAAAGGCTGGGTGAACCCGGAAGCCGTCGGTTGGGATTGAACCCTACCTCTTGTCCTTTGTAGTCCAGTTCACTAACCACTGAGCTATCGCGGCTCTTACACATATGTAACATGATATAAATGACAAAATATAATAAAGTAAAAGTAAAGTACCCCCGTCACGCCAAGTGGCGTATAGGGAAATATGGTGTTAGTGACCCTATATTTTACAGACCTTCAGCACATGATTTTTGGGGTAATGTGGTCAGTATTACGCCCGTGCTGCTTTACTTTCCCAGAAAAAAAAGCCGGTACCCATTTAAGGCTGGGTGAACCCGGAAGCCATCGGTTGGGATCGAACCCTACCCCTTGTCCGTGGTAGTCCAGTTCACTAACCACTGAGCTATCGAGGCTCCCAAAATATAATATACAAACTAAATTAAGAATTCTAGGCTGTGAGCAATAATTAGTACCTACACTTTGTGTACAGTGCAATGTTTTCCAAGTGCTTATTGAAATATTTCCATCTTCTTTATACTGTTCATATTACTAGTTTAAGAGTTTTGTACACTATGTTTATTACCATTTTCTTACATAATGTCAAAAAAATGTGCACTTAGCTAGAGTAACTTTGGTTGTTTGCAATTATTAATTATTAGTGTTTAATAATAAGAGAAAAATGCTAGAATATAATGACATTTCTGTTATTATCTTTTCTTTTTTTTTCTCTTCTTCTTTTTTGTTCTCTGGGGGACTCGGGAGCCTTGTTGGGAAAACCACCCGACTAGGCTACAGACGTTAGGACAACCTGTGTTCGATTCCCGCTGGAAGCAGTGTGAGTTGTACTCGTGTTTGGGAAAAAAATACCCTCGCAGTCGTCCCAGCCGCTGGTAGAAATGGGTACCAGGGTAGTACTCTGAGAAATTGAGGAATGCCGCCTCGCATCGTGAGTTACGATATTTGAAGCGATACTATCCAGAAGTCTCCAAACTTCTGGAAATGCAGCCGAGCACATATGGGTGGAAACTCGCGTACTAAGATGTCGATTCAAGTCTCGTACTTTACCTTTACCTTCACCTTTACCTTTACCTTTACCTTTACCTTACATTTTCTTTGAATGCTGAAAGTATGTATATATATGTTTATGTATAACACAATTTCTATATCCTATTAGTTTTATTTATGTTCGCAGGTGGAACAGTGGTTGGACTCATATCAGTAAGTACTCATCATGAATATTCAATTAATAATAGAAAACTCTTTATACAGAGCTTTGCAGCAGGAGGCAATCTGATCATCAGAAGTGGACCCGTCGAGCAAGTGTTTTGGCCCTTTAGCTTCTTGACACTCTAAGGGGAGGTGGGTCCGCCTGGGTCATTGCTCCCAGGCGTCAACCTCCCGTTACAATGCACTCTGAAGCTTACAATATATATTCGGCACTAAATAACTACACTTACTACTTACTTACAACTACACTTACTACTTAGGTACAACTACATTTACTCTACGTGACACTTATGGTTGAATCTACAGCCTCTATCCGGTCGTGTATTTTCTTGTCTGACTCAGCCCACAGCAGTGAATTGGTTATTGGTTATTGGTTATGGAAGGCCTCGGCATCACAGCAAACGAATTAAAATCCATAATTGCTCAACCGCCCGTGCCAGTGGAATCATCCGAATTACCAACTCATCTCCCAAACAAAGAAAGGTAACTGTAGTCCCCATCGTAGCAGTCTCAGCACACGCCAAAAGACATAAGGCGAAACCGCGCAGAAAGTGAACACAGCCAACTGTTCCCTGTCATACGATATCATCATTCATCGTAAACAAGCGGGATATCGAAGCAGGATCAAAACGGATGAGACACACAGCTCACGGTGTGCACAGAGCACTTAACTCAGTAGCTCCTGCAACAAGCCGGACTTGGAATATGAGGAAACTGCAAGAAGGAACACTTTTCAGACATAGCCTTCAATGGTTCCTGCCGCCTATCCACCATATACCATGGGAGTTCACGTCCTCCGAAAATGATGATCGTCATAGCACTTGATGATGTTAGGCCGTCATTGATGACTCCAATTCCAAACATATAGACACACAGTGGTGGTAATTTGTCATTTTCAATCCAACAGAAGCCACATGACCTGTAGTTAGTAAAACCACAGAGAGAATATGATTTTGTGACCTTCACTGATTCACTCTTAGATGTGAATGTGTAGTTTACACAAGAGGAGAAGTTTCCAACTACAGTGATTCCATTTAAGGCAATTCTGGGATAGCAAGGCAAGTCTCCTTTATAGCAGCAGAACTTGATGTTCTCCGCTCCCTTCTTGTGGCTGCTGCCACACGATTCTGATGTCTCATTAACTTGGACATCATTCAAGAACAATGTCAGATTAACATTCCATAGATATGGCTCTGCTGATGAAGTGCTTGGTGCAACAGTTGTATCAATCATACTGGAGGCTCCTGGTCTGTGGTCATTAATATCACAGACGGCACATGGTGTTGTTATATTCAGTATTTCTTTCTGGGGTGTAAATATGTGGCACACACATGGAGAGTGGTTTGTGGTCACAGTAATCCCATTAAAGGCAATTCTAGGGTAGCATGGCAATGCTGTTTCAGAACAGCACAAACCTGTGATGTTTTCTGTGTTCGCTATAAATCTGCTGCTGCTACACAATCCTGACCAATTATAGGTGTGGACATTAATCACTTGCAATTAATTGCTTTGTTTACATCATAAACCTCTGGAAGCGAATCATTTATGGGACTAATAGTACAATTTATTCTTCCATCGGGGATATCTTCATTGAGTCCCCAAAAAAAGGTCTTTGGTTAAAAAGCACATATGCGTTTGAGTTAAACACACAATGAGCCCACTTCATAGATTCAAAATGATCCTTGCCAATGTCATCCGTTTGCACAAGTTCAAAGCAGTGAATATGAAATCTGAAGTGAATAATTTGTTCATCTTCTGCAAAAATCAACTTTTGCTATAACATTTATCCCGGTTTCTTCGAGGCTTTATCTTCCCCTTTTCGCCGGGCAGCAAGATTCGATGCCTGGCTCATTTGGGTAATGGAAAACAGAAAAAAAACAGGTCCCATGTGAACTATGCTCACGTTAAAGAGCCATTTGTAGTTGGAAATCAACAAAAGTAGGCCAAAAATGGCCACCGCCCAGTAGGATTTATAAGGAAATATCTTTCTAAAATACTAAAACTCTCGACATAAAATAGTGAGAGTACCTCTGAAGTTGTAGAATGTCTGCCTGTATGGCGAGGGTCACCTGGATACATGAAATATCTTTCTAAAACACCAAAACTCTCGACATAAAATAGTGAGAGTACCTCTGAAGTTGTAGAATATTTGCATGTATGGCGAGGGGTACCTGGGTACATGGCCACTGGTGTGAAAGAAAGGGATAATGTAATGTTCACGTTTAATTCTACCCCTTAGGACTTTGCTTGAGATATACGCCTTATGTATACAAACAAACATAACATCATCATCATCATCGAGTGCCGTTTCCACAACGAAGGTTGGCCGCCATGGAGCGCCATTCTACTCTGTTTCTTGCTCTGATGGTGTAGGTTGTCATAGATTGATTTGTCCATCTTTTGATGTTACTCGTCCATGTTAGTCTTAGTCTGCCTCTGCCTCTTTTACCTTGTATTCTCCCTTCCAATATTACTTTTAGTAGGCTTGTGTGTCTTTTAACATGCCCTAAAAATTTCATTTGTCGTGTTCTTATTGTGTTTAGTAGTTCTCTTTTTATTTTTAGTTGTTTTAAAAACTTCATCGCAAACAATGCAAATAAACTGAACAATAATTGTAAATTAAACTGATCTCTTGATAAGTTTTTTCTCTGTCCAGCCCACAATACCATTAACAATATTCCTTCTATGAGGAGCTAATGGGAATTGTTATTGGTATTGTGGGCTGGCTGCTAAGATAATGGCATTTCTTTGTTGGAGATAAAGAGCTTAGCTAAGTCTAGGCTTTCTTCCTTCTGATAATTATGAGAAAGCTGATGTATGATTGAGGCTAATGAATGTTTAGGCCTGTTACATCCTTGTGTTGTTATTTATTTATTTAAATTATTTCCCGAAAGACAACTTTTTTTGGAACTATCTTTCTTTCCACAGGATCATGTGGGCAAAAGAACAGTCTTAATTGTTCCAATGTTGCTGTTATCCATCCCTTCATTATTTATCTACAGCCGTAAGTAAATATAATTTTTGCTTTCATTAACAAATAATGAGAGATGTCAAAGTTGCCTGCATTTTTTGAATGCAAGTAGATCACAACAGACAATTTTTGTATAGACATATATAAACAAAAAACTGTTCTCATATATCAAGCCAGAGAAAGAGTTTTCAAGATCAATGAAGTATGGCAAGGGTTATCCCACTGGTGAATACAATAGTCATGAAGAGTGACTCAGTTCAACCTGAAAGTTTACTGACTAAAAGTGTGGCATATCAGTTGATGCAATTATTCAAAAATCAAAATGACAACAGAATAACAAATGATAAATCATTTACTTCCACTATTTCTTGGTTATCAGCATCAAACATGTCCATTATCTAGGGCACAAGAAAGAAAAACCAGTCTGTGAGTTTAGGTATCTGAGGGAAAAGAACATCCATTTAATATAACTGGACGAGACAAAGTGAATTGATAAAATCAGTGAAATTGGAAATTTATTCGGCAACAAATATTAAAGAATAGAAGATAAAATAATTTTGACATCCCACAAGAATGAAACCAGACCAGCTACTGTTGCACGACAATAGCAGCTAATGATCTGTGCTCAGGGTTAAAGGTTACTGTAATACCTTTGGCTCCGGAAACTGCTGCTTCTCATTCTGCTTAACAATTTATGTTGATAGAACAAGTAAAATAGAACATAGTTCAATTTATCCGACGGTCAAAAGATATTTTAATTTTTTTTTTTAGTTAAAATCATAGAATCAGAACTGTTCGTTCCCAGCCAGAACTATATAAAATATATTTAAGTGAATTTATTTTTTACTTTTACAGCATGAGATACACACTTGATAATAATTAAAAGATGTCAGTTTACATATCATGTTTTGGTTATTGACAATGATAATATGAATGTTACTACACCAAAGCTTCAGAGGTCTCCTCTATCACAAATGTCTCTTTTAATGGGACAAAATGAAAATAATAAAATGTCTCAGTAAACATTTTTTTTTAAAAGAAAAACAGTACTGGTTGGAGATATGGGTAAAAAAGAGGGAAAACATTCTGTGATTATGAGGAATAATAACTCAACAGACCATGTAGAAATTAATTTATTACAATTTATTTAGAATAGGTGCTAATGTTACTTACTTTTTATTTTAAAACAACTACTTCTTTATAAGAAAGCTATGAGCCAAGATGGTCACCAGCGACTGAGATAAAGGGTGACTGCGTGCATCAGAGTCGGCAACAACAACAAAAAAATAGAGATGATCATGACACTACTCCACCTTTTGGTGGTGCTCCTGGAAACAAACTCTCCAGTCTGACCAAAACAGAGGCCGAAGAGAGGAAGGAACCAAGAGCACAAAAAAATTGCTATGCTGAAGGTGGTTATTCTTGGTCGAAAGGTGCAAATATCTCAGGTTTACTGCAAACCACACACACACACACACATGTGCTACATCCTTTAAAGGACAGATGGCGAAGAGGATTATTCATTCATTTTGTAGTCATTGGGTGAATGATAAAGAGAGAAAAAGTAATAAAAAAGACGACTTTAACATAATAAAGATACACATAAATGGGACATGCTTTGTCATGTTGGTCTTGACCCGTTCCAGCACCGTAAGATTTCACATAGGGCTTGTAGTGTTTTTCGCCACTTACCTCTTTTCCGGGTGAGATTTTCAATCTTATCTAATCTAATGAGTCTATGCCCGCCAATTTTGCTTCTCTTATAAGTGTTCTTTTTAGTGTCTCTTTAGGTTTTCTTCCTTTTCTGTATCCTGATGTTTCCCATAGAAGTGCCTCTTTTGGAATTCTCCTGTTCTCCTCTCAACATATAACCTACCTATGTCCATCTTCTTTCGCTAATTGTAGATGAGAACTTTGGTTGCATGGCCATTTCTCTTATTTCAACATTGGTCTTTGGATTCATTCCATTGTACACACAGTATTTTTCTTAGGCAATTGTCTTCAGAAGTGTTTGGTTTTTTCTCAATCTCTTTTGATGTTTTCCAGCTTTCACGTGCATAGGTAAGTGTTGATAATACGTTTGAGTTGAATATTCTAAGTTTGGTTTTCTTTCTTGGTATTTTTTATTTCCATATTTTGTCCAGGTTTTTACAATTCGTTTCTGCTTTTGCTTTGCCACAAAGTAACTAAATTATTTGAATGATTAAGCTCTAAACAAAAAAAAAAGTTTTGTTGAAATAATATTTAAGGATGATCATTTGAGATGGTTGGTTGCGTTCGCCCGATGATTAAAGTATTCTAGAGTATCATGGTAGACCAGAATATTCATCATCATCATCCGCCCTTACAAGGACGTAGTGGACGTGTCTGCGTTGTGTTGTGGTTTGCTGTATAACTGTTATATTTGCGCTTTTCGGCCCAACACATCCGACTTCAGCACGATCATTTGAGATAACCTGTTTCATAAGAAAAGATGTTCTTATATATTATATACTCATATAATTTAGTCTTTCTAATTTTGTTGGCAGACTCACCAGATAACTTGGTGGCTAACATTGGTCTGATGTTTCTGGTTGGTTTCTTTATTGCTGGTGTAGCAAATTTAATCAGTGCTGCTGTGTCTGCTGATCTTGGTATGTTGCTGATTAGTGCTCGCTGTTTCTTAAGCTTTTTATTGGTGTTGTTCATGTATTTACATTGTGGTTGAATGTTATTTTTTGTTACTGTTAAATGTTATAATGTTTAGATAATAAATGTCATCAAATGGTTTTTGTCTGTATAATGCTGAAAAGTGGAAGAAAATATAGCATTACAATTTACAAACATATGTATTTGCATTTTTTTTTTTACTTCTATGATTCTTTTTTCATCTAAATTGCTGCTTTGTAGTTCCATCAGAATTACATAATTTAATGAAAAACCTTTATATTCTTACTCAGGTAAAATTACATATGGATATAATGCATACTCAGTTAGTTCTTATTTTGAGTCTAAATTAATAACTATCATATACAATGAGAGCAAATTAAGGTTGCGTTAACTTTATCTTATTCATATTTTGAAAGTGCCATATTTTATATTAAAATAATGTTTGATCTGTGCAGGCTGCCAAAAACAACTTCGTGGCAACGACAAGGCTCTGGCCACAGTGACTGGAGTGATAGATGGTACTGGAAGTTTTGGTGCAGCAATAGGCCAGGTTGGTTTAGTCATTCATTTTTTCTCCCACACTTTGTTTTAATAAAAGACTTAATTAAACACTTACGTTTCTACTTTCGTGAGGAAGAGCGCAGCATTTTGCTACATTGAAAGTTGAGTGTCACATTTGTTAATTTATGTATGTTTATGTTATTGTGTTTGATATTATGTAATCTATGCCCTGTAAAGTTTAATACTACAAAAGTAACAATTTATTAATCACTGAAATAACACAAATAATAAATAATAAAGAATGAAAATTAATAAATATAAAAATGAGAGTGAATATTGCATGATTGTTAATTTTATTTTTATTATTTTAACATTCCTATTATTAAAAAAATAGACCAAATGTGCTAGACTTGATGTCCTTGTCAACAAAAAACATAATAAATGGCATAACAACACAACTCTGTACTTTCCAATCATCATCATCAAGTACCGGGCCTGCTGGCGTAGGTGATCGTGTCTCTCCACAACTTTCGATCTCGACAGTTATTTATCATTTCTGTTGTTGACCTTCTGCCAAGCCATTCTCTTAAGCTGTCTGCTATTTTTTCTATTTGCTTCCCTCTATCTCTTCGTCCCTCAATTTTTCCAGTTCTTACAATATATTCCACTTTTCTTCTCATTACATGGCCAAAAAATGAT
Source organism: Megaustenia siamemsis (assembly GCA_032433765.1). Taxonomy (NCBI): domain Eukaryota; kingdom Metazoa; phylum Mollusca; class Gastropoda; order Stylommatophora; family Ariophantidae; genus Megaustenia; species Megaustenia siamemsis. The sequence goes on from JAVIAB010000125.1 coordinate 27,779,782, forward strand.
GATTGTTTCTTCCTAATATTGGAAATTAGCTCTCTTTTTGCTTTGCTTCTCTCAGAACATCTTCATTACTCTTCTTAGCTGTCCATGGTATTCTCAACATTCTTCTGTAAAACCACATTTCTTCAGACTTCAGTGATTTTCTTGTCTGTTGTCCTATTGTCCATGATTCACATCCATATGTTAAGACTCGCTGTACATAACATTAGGAACTCTTTTTCTTGTTTCTATTGTCAAAAATGGATTGCATAGTATCTTTCTCATTTTTTGGAAAGCTGCTTTTGCCTGAGCCATTCTGCATCTCACCTCTTTTGTACATCTTCCGTCTGAGGTTAACAAAGTTCCCAAATATTTAAATTCATTTACCTTTCTTTTTGTACTTTCCAATAGATTAATTTTAATTGGTTTTGGTCTTATACCCTGGATTTTGTATGCCAAACAAAGATTAAGCCAACAATACCAAATTTATTGAACGTTCAGTTGGTGAAGTTTTTATTTTCTCATTTGGCAGCAAAGTATTGTTTTATTAGATAAGACTTTTATTTTTGATCTAAGATGTCTATTATATTTTCTTCTATTTGGTGTGGATTCTTCCTAAAGCTAGTTTATTTCCTGCATTTGTTTATGTTTGCTTAATCTCAGATTCCAATAATTATTTCTTGTTACAGTCAAAAGGTTAATGGTTAACCCAACGACTACATAATGTAGTTACATACACAATTATTGTTGAAGCATTGAGTGATATTCACACACGAGTTGCTATATAGATATGTATTGAAGATAGAAATGCATGTGTCTTGTGTGTGATGAGAGGTTTTATACCAGAACTAAACTTAGCAATCACCCCCATGCACCTGATAGAGCTACACAAAACATATGTTTGACAATTTTGTCATCACTGTTGCAGATGAATGGCTTTTATTATTATTATTATTATTACTATTATTATTAGTTTTACTATTATTATTAATCAAAATTTACATAAAATTCATGTAAAGGAAACCATTCATATACATTTACATATTAAGTGCAATAATCAGATAATCATTCACTAAGATATTCAATTTTTTAATCAATGATTACAAAAACATTGAATGAATCTAGCAACAAATGAACACATATTAGTTTAATTTTCTATTTGGCACATTTGTATCTGCTAGATTGCGGTTCCATACTTGCAGACAAGCTTTGACTGGCACTCAGTATTTTATCTGTTCATGATATGTGTACGTATTCTTTATTTTAGTGAAGTTTACTGTGCACTTCATTTTCTTTTCAAATAAGAATGATTTTTTTCTTTAATTTTTTTCGTTTTCATAAGATTGGTAATTTTTAGACAAAAATGTTATATTTAATTTAAAGAAATGATCGACTAAAATTAATGGCCAATTTTTAAAATTAATATAAAAGGGAACAATAAATTTCATGGCGACCATGTTGCGTCGTGACTTGTGGTGAGAATGATCAATTTATATTAGAACAATTTGTATTTTGAGATGCGAAATTGCTTTAAAAGATATTTTTATCCTGACAAGATGGCACTCCATCCAAAATCTTTCCTCTCTCACATTTAATCTTCACTATTGTCTGTAGATTATTCAAACGTAATTTTTTAGTATATATTTAAATAATTTTCCATGATAACTAATGCAGGTATAACCAAATAGCACTGAAAGAAATCTCTCCGAGACGTAGAATCTTATATCTTATCTAGACAGTGCCCTGCCACTTACCATACTCCAGGAAAATTCTCCAGAGATTTATAGACACGGCTGTTAACAGATGGATCCGCAACTGAAGCATCAAAGAAGGGAGACAGTGGCATCTATATAACCTACCTAAGTGGAAACATACTCTCTTCCAGCCGGGGAAAGATGCACAGATTTCAGAGCGGAGGCAGTGACACTACACACAGCCATAGAAACTATCCACGCACAAGAGATGCTAAGTTCAAAAATAGTCATCTTTGGTGATGCAAGATCAGTCATACACGCGATGTGTAGCCTGAAACAGAATATTCTCGCTTAGGGAACAAAGAACATGTTCGCTGTCAGAAAGGACAGAACTAGTCATGCAGTGAATACTTGCTCAGACTGGCAGCCCTGGAAACGAGAAAGTGGATAAAATTGCAAGAGCCTTCAACGGTCCAACCAACCCCAGAGCTTCAAAGAAATTAAAAAAAAATAGTCCCTGCGATAAGCTAGGAAAGCAGAATGGAGACAGTTATATGGAAAATATGAGCCAGAACATGACATCTGAAAGAAACTCAGCAGACATGAGCAGACCAAGATATTCAGATTCAGAACAGGTCACTGTGGCCTCAAAGCATACCTGCATATGATAGGACACAGTGACTTTGCAACATGTGACAGCAGATCAATCAGACAAACTCCAGAGCATATCCTACAGAACTGCAGGACTCAACACTCTAAGAACATAAATATGGCCGCCCACATAAACAGCCCTGTAAGATAAGTTATGGGGAACCGGAGAAGACCACTGTGCACCTTCTTGTTTCTTGAACAATGCTATTCTAAATGACTAAATGCATAACAATAACTGATTGCTGAAGAATACGAAGTAGAAGAAGCAGAAGAAAAATCTAGACAGCAATATTGACAAAGATGGAACAGAAAATGAATTAAAATTAAAATAAGGGTACAAAAAGCAAGAGGAACCTTTATTGCGCTAGGAAAAATAAGAAAATAAAAAAATAATAATTAAATACAAAAATAGAAAAGTTCAAAACCAATGTCAAATCAGTTCTATTATATGGCTGTGAAATATGGTGAACAACAACATCAACTGTTAATCAAATTCAGACTTTCATTAATGAATGTCTGAGTATAATTGAAAGAAGCAAATGGCATGAAAGAATTAGTAACATAGAACTATGGAAAAGTACCAAACAAACACCAGCGGTTAACGAGATGCAACAAAGATGACGACGCCCATAGAACACACACTGTGAAAGCAAATTGGGAGCATTACACAACAGGCCCTTTTTTAGAATCACTAGGGGAAGGCCAAAATATACTTGAAGAAGACAGGTTGAAGTAGAGATAAAGATGACAGGGAAGGTATGGAGATTTAAGAGAATGGCACCAAACATGATGGCTTGGATAGTGCTTGTTGAACACCTATGCTCAATAGATCAAGTTGAAAATCGTATCCTATCAATTTGTAGCAACAGTTAATCCATCTAAATTACTCCTCAAAACATTAATCTTTGACTTCATCTGAAATAATCATTTCTGCAAGTGCAAGATTAATTTAATTAAATTTGTGGTGTCAGAAAAATACATTTGACTTAATGCAAAATTCATGTTAAATATTTGTAAATCCACAATGTTGTCTTGTGTTTTTCATCTAAATTGCGTGTATCATTCCTGAAACTGTATTAAAAACAACTTCGGTTTTTTTTCAGATGTTTATGACATCTTTGTGTCTCTTGCCAGTATTCATCCGGGAGATTCGCAGCATGGGTTGTTGTTCACGTTTTACTAGACAAAGAGTCTACAGTATACAAGACAGTGGTCACGGTGTTGCTTAGCTAAACACTCCCAAGGCATATCTAATATAGATGTATATCTTATTTTTATGATGAACATTTTTAGATGTATAAACTATTTGTATGATGAACATTGCTCATTGCAATATTATGCCGGGCCTCGCTGCTGAGACCAGGGGTGGTTGCCGTAGAAAGAAATCACAAATAAAAATCCCAACTGGTAATGCCGGGTTTAAACTCACAACCTCTCTGTCTCGAGACCGGCGCTTTTTACCTCGAGACCAACCAGTCACCCAGCCTTCAAAATGAACAATATTCAAACAATGCAAATTATCTTCACTTTAACATTTTGTGTGACATTCACAGAAAAAAAAGAAGAGAAGGAGGAAGTGGAGAAAAAGGAGAATAATTTACATTTTATTTTGGTACTTCTTCTACTATCTTTTTAAAAAGTGCTGAAAACATAGTTAAGAATTTAGTCCTTGAGGTCATTAAGTTTCTAGTCTTAAAAGATACTTAGCTTAATAGAAATGTGATGAAATGGTTGTTCAATTTAATATAAATAACATGTAATTTTGAATAAACAAGTGAGATATGGTCTGTTAGGAGCCAGTGATGGGGAGTGTTAGACACTCCAAGGTATGGTGATAGCTTTATAAAGAGGGAACACAACGCAGTACTGGCGTTTCGGCCTGTAGCCTTCTTCAGAAAACAGGGACAACGACAACAAACGATGAAGCACAATTATCTATATCTACATGTTAGATGATCAGGTGAATGGAGAGGTGGACAGAAAAGAAGAGAAGAAAGTAGGATGTTGAAATAAGAAAGGAGGCTACATGAGGGGAGGTAGGATGAGAGTCAAGATGTGTAGGAAAGAGAGATAGGAAAAATGAGGAAATATGGCCTGTTAAACTGTGGTGAGTCAAAATATATGGATCAGAGTGTAGTAGTGGATGTGTCCTCACCCCCACCCCTTTTGGTATATTTTTTGCTGCCCTCCTAAATTACGCCTTCGAAAACAGCTCAGGAGATATTTACATTCGCACTAGACCAGATGGCTCACTGTTCAACCTAGCACGACTAAGAGCAAAAACCAAAACAAATGTTGCCCTACTTAAAGAATTTTTATTTGCTGACGATGCAGCCCTAGTCGCTCATAGTGAGGCCACCCTACAGTCGCTGATCAACAACCTGGATAAAGCATGCGACCTTTTTTCACTGTCAATTAATGTTCAGAAGACAGTAATACTAAATCAAGGTGACTTCAAACCTCTATCTATTACTCTAAAAGACTGCCCACTAGAATCAGTACAGAAATTTACATATCTTGGATCCACAGTTACGCAAACCATCTCTCTTGATGAAGAAATAAACTGTCGAATTGGTAAGGCAGCTACGACCTTCGGCAAACTCACAAAAAGGGCATGGAACAACACGAAACTAACTCGAAAGACTAAACTCCTAATATATCAAACATGTGTGCTTAGCACACTACTATATGGATCCGAAACCTGGACAACATACTCAAACCAGGAAAAAAGACTAAATGTATTCCACATGCGATGTCTCCGCAAAATAATGCACATCAAATGGCAAGACAAAATAACCAACTTAACTGTCCTGCAACGTGCTAAGACCTTAACAATCATGTCGATGCTCAGAAGTCGAAGGCTAAGATGGCTGGGGCATGTCCAACGGATGGAAGAAAAACGCATTCCTAGGCAAATACTATATGGTGAGCTAAAACACGGAAAAAGACAAATCGGCAGACCTAAACTACGATATAGAGATATCTGCAAATCATCTCTGAAAGACTTCTCCATCTGTGAAAACGACTGGCAACATCTGGCAAGTGATCGCACATCATGGAGAGCATGCATAAGGAACGGTATAACAACATTTGAGACTGTGCTAAGACAGGACTTTGAAGAGAAGAGACTCATGAAAAAGGATGGTAAACCCTGTGGATCAGCGAGCCTGACCTGTTCATTATGTGACCGCGTGTGTTTGTCAAACATTGGTAGAATTAGCCACGAGAGAAGCTGTTCGGCAAAAACAATACCTCAAAAAAATACGCAATAGCCTCCACTAGACCGTCTGACAAGACGAAAAGGGCCATATACTAGTGTAGTAGTTATATATTTTTTTTTAAATCAACGGAAATAAAGCAACAGCGCCAAGTATTGCTGCTATAGAATTATTTAAAGAAATGAGGAATGGAAAACACAGAGAGTGAAAAAGATGGAAATTAAAGAAAAAAAACAGAAATGCATACATGATACTTAGAAAAAATGTTTATATTTTCTGTGTGTGTTTTTTTTTTTTTTTTTTTTTTTTTTTTTTTGCCATCCAGCTGGTTCAACTGTAAATGTTTCTATAACGATTTGTTATATATTTTTTCTTGGTTATGGTTATGGTAATGGAAGCGGAGCCGCGATAGCTCAGTGCTTAGTGAACTGGACTACAAAGGACAAGAGGTAGGGTTCGATCCCAACCGACGGCTTCGAGGTTCACCCAGCCTTTAACGGGTACCGGATTATTTTCTGGGAAAGTAAAGCGGCACGGGCGTAATACCGACCACATTACCCCAAAAATCATGTGCCGAAGGTCTGTAAAATTTATGGTCACTAACACCATAATACCCATACGCCACTTGGCGTGACGGGGGCACTTTACTTTTTTTTAATGGTTATGGTAGGCCCCGGTATCACTGCAAACGAATTAAAATCCATAATTGCTTAACCGCCCGTGCCAATGGAATCATCAGAATCAATATCTCATCTCCCGAACAAACATCTATTTTTTTCTTGGTAGAGATAAGAGTTTCTGCTATTTAGAGTGTAATTAAATCCTTAGTTTAACCACTTTGTAGCCAAACACAGGGCATGCATCCTTTATTCTCGGCCCCTCAGGGTTCTTCTCCTCTATCTTCTTTATCTTTGCTTCATTTTACTTCTCTTTTTGGTGTAGAGGAAGATACAAGATTGTAGTTTGTAGCTCTACAAACAGCCTTAACTATTGTCATCATGCGATGTTGTTGTAGTGTTTCAAAAATGTTATCACTACGTCTTACTCTGGGTCTGCCTTGATTTATGTGCCTCTTTCCTCAGTATGTGTGTATATGCTTTGTATGGTATGAAATCACAAGATGTTTTTAGACAGGCAAACTTTTAATTTGTTGTTTCCATATATAGTTCAAGATGTGGTTCTATGCCAATTCTTTCTCTTATGACACCATTTCTAGTCACTTCTCTTTCAATCACTTCTCGTCTAGTCACATCTCTTCAAGTCACTTTTAGTCTAGTCACTTCTCGTTTAGTTATTTCTCTGCAAGTCACTTCTCTTCAAGGTACTTCTCTTCTAGTCACTTCTCTCCAAGTCATTTCTCGTCTAGTAATATCTCTTCAAGTCGCTTCTCGTCAAGTCACTTCTCGTCTATTCACTTCTCTCGAAGTCATTTCTCGTCTAGTCATTTCTCTTCAAGTCGCTTCTCGTCAAGTCATTTCTCGTCTATTCACTTCTCTCGAAGTCATTTCTCGTCTAGTCATTTCTCTTCAAGTCGCTTCTCGTCAAGTCATTTCTCGTCTAGTCATTTCTCTTCAAGTCGCTTCTCGTCAAGTCATTTCTCGTCTATTCACTTCTCTTCAAGTCGCTTCTCTTCAAGTCATTTCTCTTCAAGTCATTTCTCGTCTAGTCAGTTCTCTTCAAGTCATTTCTCTTCAAGTCGCTTCTCTTCAAGTCACATCTCTTCAAGTCACTTTTCGTCTAGTCACTTCTCGTTTAGTTATTTCTCTTTAAGTCACATCTCTTCAAGTTACTTCTCGTCTAGTCACTCCTCTCCAAGTCATTTCTCGTCTAGTGATTTCTCTTCAAGTCATTTCTCTTCAAATCACATCTCTTCAAGTCACTTCTCGTCTATTCACTTCTCTCGAAGTCATTTCTCTCCAAGTAATTTCTCTTCAAATCACATCTCTTCAAGTCACTTCTCGTCTATTCACTTCTCTCGAAGTCATTTCTCTCCAAGTCATTTCTCTTCAGAGTCATTTCTCGTCTAGTCACTTCTCTTCAAGTCACTTCTCTTCAAGTCGCTTCTCTTCAGTCGCTTCTCTTCAAGTCTCTTCTCTTCAAGTCGCTGCTCTTCTAGTCGCTTCTCTTCAAGTCACTTCTCGTCTATTCACTTCTCTGCAAGTCATTTCTCGTCTAGTCATTTCTCTTCAAGTCGCTTCTCTTCAAGTCACTTCTCGTCTTTTCACTTCTCTGCAAGTCATTTCTCGTTTAGTCATTTCTCTTCAAGTCGCTTCTCTTCAAGTCACTTCTCGTCTATTCACTTCTCTGCAAGTCATTTCTCATCTAGTCATTTCTCTTCAAGTCGCTTCTCTTCAAGTCACTTCTCGTCTATTCACTTCTCTGCAAGTCATTTCTCGTCTAGTCATTTCTCTTCAAGTCGCTTCTCTTCAAGTCACTTCTCGTCTATTCACTTCTCTGCAAGTCATTTCTCGTCTAGTCATTTCTCTTCAAGTCGCTTCTCTTCAAGTCACTTCTCGTCTATTCACTTCTCTGCAAGCCATTTCTCTTCAAGTCATTTCTCTTCAGAGTCGCCTCTCTTCAAGTCACTTCTCGTCTATTCACTTCTCTCCAAGTCATTTCTCGTGTAGTCATTTTCTTCAAGTCGCCTCTCTTCAAGTCACTTCTCGTCTATTCACTTCTCTGCAAGTCATTTCTCGTGTAGTCATTTCTCTTCAAGTCGCTTCTCTTCAGGTCACTTCTCGTCTATTCACTTCTCTGCAAGTCATTTCTCGTCCAGTCATTTCTCTTCAAGTCGCTTCTCTTCAAGTCACTTCTCGTCTATTCACTTCTCTGCAAGTCATTTCTCTTCTAGCCACTTCTCTTCAAGTCGCTTCTTTTCAAGTGACTCCAGGCGTAACACCAAAATTGAAAACATTTTTAAAACAATTATTGAAACATTGAGAAACAGAAACATAGGAAATGACTACTTGACAGGCTATTATTGTAGCTGACATTTATGCAGTTAGACACATATAACATAAAATAACATATTCATGTAGTGAATTAAAAACATGAACCTTCTATACATGAATAGGAAAACAAATCTCTCAAAGTTTCATCTAATGATCACACGCTCTCAAAGTGGGCGTCTCTTGCCTTGCATCAGCACGCATCAGTGTGATAGTTCACTTATATAAAAGGTTGAAGAACATGAGGCACAATACCGACAAGGCAGTAACATTAAAATTACTGAGGGCATGTATCTTCCCGATAGGAACATATGGTTGTTAATCATGGACAATCTCGCAAACAGCAAGGAAGAAAATGAACTCATTCGAAACAGTGCTACAAAAAATCATTACGATACCTTGGATAAGGAAAAATAGCAATGAAGACATATTCATCATCATCATCATCGAGTGCCATCTCTGCATCGAAAGTTGGCTACCATGGAATGCCATTCTGCTCTGTCTCTTGCTTTGATGGTGCAGGTTGTGGTAGGCTGGTTTGTCCATCTTTTGATGTTACTCGTCCATGTTAGTCTTGGTCTGCCTCTGCCTCTTTTACCTTGTGTTTCTCCCACCCCCCCCCCCCCCCCCGGATTACTTTTAGTAGGCTGTTGTGTCTTTCAACATGGCCCAAAAATCGCATTTGTCTTGTTTGAATTGTGTTTAGTAGTTCTCTTTTCATTTTTAGTAGTATTAAGACTTCATCGTTTGTTTTCTTTTCCTTCCATCCAGTTCTACCTATTCTTCTATAATCCACATTTCAAAGGCTTCAATTCTCTGTTTTGTTTTCTTGTCTAATGTCCATGTTTCTGCACCATATATGAATGTTGAGAAGACATATTAACAAGTTGAAATAATACAAAGAACTGGTTTATTAACTCCTTTCTATAGAGAAAATTAAAATGCTATGTCACGTCAAAAACACAACAGACCGGAAAGAACAATAATGGAAGGCATGGTTCCTGGGCTAGGAGCCGCGATAGCTCAGTGGTTAGTGAACTGGACTATAAAGGACAAGGGGTAGGGTTCGATCCCAACCGACGACTTCCGGGTTCACCCAGTCTTAAATGGGTACCGGATTTTTTTTCTGGGAAGTGAAGCTGCACGGGCGTAATACCGACCACATTACCCCCAAAATCATGTGCTGAAGGTCTGTAAAATTTATGGTCGCTAACACCATATTCCCTCTACGCCACTTGGCGTGACAGGGGTACTTTACTTTTTTTTTGTTATGGTTCCTGGGCGACGTATTTGGGCAGATAAAAAAAAGGTGGTTTCAAGATATCAAGGAGACATTGCTTACGACAACAGAGGAAGTAGGAGATCTGGCAAGAGACAGAGATTCTTTCAGACGGGCTGTGATTAACGCACCGTTCTGCAACGGACATGCAACAGCCTGATGAAGATAACACATTAACTACAACACACTGGCATTCATATAAAGAATACTGACTGGTTATTTTCCAGCCATTTAAAATCGACTATAAAAATGGTTATCTAACTGCTGCATAGATTTATGAAACCCTCATTACAGATTATTTTGTAAATATTTGCAGTAATTATTTATGCTATAAATATGTACTTTATGTAAATTGCTTTTAACTAAACAGGATGTACGTATTTTGAAATGTAAATTATTATTTAGTTTATTTTGATAATTGTGTTGCCGTTACTTACAAGGCAACTGCTTAAAATGCTCTGGTGACTACAAAAAGTGATAATACTGATAACAAGCTGATACTACTTCCTAGTGTCGTTTTGTACTGACTGCTACAGGTGACCGTGTCTCTATAAAAATATATGTCCTTGTGTTTGTGTGGTTCTGCTATCATCTTATTTCTATGCCACTAGAATAGACTATCAAATATGTTGTTATTATTGTCATATATCTTCTTATTTCTTTTTTTTCTATTCAACTCCCCGTGGAGCATAGGTCTTCAACAAACTTTTTCCAAGCCTCATTGTTTGGTGCTATTATTTCATGATCTTTTAGTATCATCCCAATCTTTGGAGATAACCATAACTATATGATATCATGCGAGTCTACTGTAAAGCTCGATGAAACGTTGAACAATTAATATAAAATTGTGTATAGCAGCTTTGCTGTATAGCAATGTATATAGCAGCTTGCTATAACTAAGAATAGGAAAATGTTATATATTAACAACATTACTGCGTGGCGGGGAAACATGGACATTAGACAAGAAAACAGAACAGAAAATTGAAGCCTTTGAAATGTGGATTTATAGAAGAATAGGAAGAATTGGATGGAAAGAAAAGAAAACAAACGATGAAGTCTTTAAACAATTAAAAATGAAAAGAGAACTGCTAAACATAGTTCAAACAAGACAAATACGATTTTGGGGGCATGTTGTAAGATATAGCAGCCTACTAAAAGTAATATTGGAACGGAAAATACAAGGTAAAAGAGGCAAAGGCAGACCAAGACTAACATGGACGAGTAACAACAAAAAATGGACAAGTCAGCTTATGACAACATGCACCATCAAAGCAAGTGACAGAGTGGAATGGCGCTCCATGGTAGCCAACCTTCGATGCGGAGACGGCATTCAATGATGTTGATGATATAGCAGTTTTACTAAAAGGAAGACAGTACATAATCGTGAAACGCTTCGACAAAACCCTTCGTTAGTTTATGGCAATTTAACAGTCAAGTGAAGGACGATTACATCGATAGGTATCTACTTAGCATCAGTCAGAGCCTTGCGAAGAGATCGCAGCGGTGACCAAAGAGGAAGTCCATCCTTATTGTTTTCCTATCTGACTCCACTTATCTTCACCAGTGTTTTTTGACAATGCGATTTATTTTTGTCTATTTCATTTATATGTTCTAAACTTCGCCTATTCATAATGTGACCATACGAAGGAGCAATGTTTATTTATTTAACACTTATTTATTTAACACTTATCTTCATTGTAACACTTATTTATTTAACACTTATTTATTTAACACTTATCTTCATCAGTGTTTTTTGACCATGCCATTTATTTTTGTCTATTTCCATTATATGTTCTAAACTTCGCCTATTCATAATGTGACCATACGAAAGAGCAATGTTTATTTATTTAACACTTATTTATTTAACACTTATCTTCATTGTAACACTTATTTATTTAACACTTATTTATTTAACACTTATCTTCATCAGTGTTTTTTGACCATGCCATTTATTTTTGTCTGTTTCCATTATATGTTCTAAACTTCGCCTATTCATAATGTGACCATACGAAAGAGCAATGTTTATTTATTTAACACTTATCTTCATTGAAACACTTATTTATTTAACACTTATTTATTTAACACTTATCTTCATCAGTGTTTTTTGACCATGCCACTTATTTTTGTCTATTTCCATTATATGTTCTAAACTTCGTCTATTCACAATGTGACCATATGAAAGAGCAATGTTTCTATCTACTTTCCGACAAGTTTTGTAAAGATCTGGTTATTTCACTATTTTTGTAATTTTTATTGCAAGCATTTAATTTTAATTTTATTTTATGCTAAATTGGTGTTTTATGCATTAAAAGAAAATAAACACTGTTTCCAGTCTTATTTTAATGTTAGAATTTGTTGTACATCATCCCTTATCGTTATATCCAAACAGTATATTTATAATACGGGGGCTATCAGAAAATTTCCGGACTTTGATTACTGTAAGGTAACCACTTGATATCATCATCATCATCATCATCATCATCATCATCATCATCATCATCATCGAGTGCCGTCTCCGCAACGAAGGTTGGCTACCATGGAGCGCCATTCTGCTCTATCTCTTGCTTTGATGGTGCGGGTTGTCATAGGCTGGTTTGTCCATCTTTTTAATGTTACTCGTCCATGTTAGTCTTGGTCTGCCTCTGCCTCTTTTACCTTGTATTTTCCCCTCCAGGATTACTTTTTGTAGGCTGTTGTGTCTTTTAACATGGCCCAAAAATCGCATTTGTCTTGTTTGAATTGTGCTTAGTAGTTCTCTTTTCATTTTTAGTAGTATTAAGACTTCATCGTTTGTTTTCTTTTCATTTCCATTCAATTCTACCTATTCCTCTATATATCCACATTCAAAGGCTTTAATTCTCTTTTCTGTTTTCTTGTCTAATGTCCATGTTTCTGCACCATATATGAATGTTGAGAAGACATAACATTTTGCTATTCTTAGTTTTAGCCCTGGTGTTATTTGTTTTGATGTTAGTATGTTCTTCATGACATTAAAATTACTTTTTGCCATTCCTATTTTTCTATTTTTTTGTTTATTTCAGATTAACATTTTCCATCACTGGTTATAGTATATCCAATGTAGTTGTAGTTCTGAACTGTCTCCAGGTCTATTCCTTCAATTTTGACATCCACTTGTGGGTTTTGATAACCACTTGATATATTCGCGCGAAAAGCTGAAGGTTAATGTGGCCAATTGTGGCGAGTTTGTGTGTCACGTGACACAATGCTGCATACAAGTGGTCAGCTTCTACACGCCGTTTCCCAACCTTATATGAATCACTTCGGGGCCAGTTTGATGGTTGAAATATTCGAGAAACGTGTTTGCATCAACTTTTGCGTGAAGCTACCAGGATCCTGGACATGCTGTTTTAGCCCGTTGGCGAACATTCTATCAAACACAGTTCATTGATTCTTCTTCTTCTACCTTTTAGCTCCCAGTGGAGCATAGGTCTTCAACAAACACTTTCCAAGTCGTTCTGTTTTTTTGCAATTCTTTTAAGATCATTCCATGTCTTCCCCATCATCTTCATCTCTGCTTCAATCTGTCTTCTCCAAGAATTCCTTGGTCTTCCTCTTTGTCTTTTCCCCTGGGGATTCCAAAAAAGGGCCTGTTGTGTAATACTCTCAGTTGGTTTCCGTAGTGTGTGTCCTATCCATCGCCATCGTCTTCGCTGTATTTCTTTATCCACTGGTATTTGACCGGTACATTTCCATAATTCCACGTTTGTGACTTTGTCCTGCCATTTCCATCCCTTTATTCTGCGCAAGCATCCATTAATGAAAGTCTGTACCTTCGTGATTGTCAATTTTGTTATTCTCCATGTTTCACAGCCATATAATAGAACCGACTTAACATTGGAGTTGAAAATTTGTATTTTTGTATTTAGCCTAATTTCTTTGGATTTCCATATGTTTCCCAGTGCAATGAAAGCTCCTCTTGCTTTTGATATCCTTATTTTGGTATCGTTTTCTGTTCCCCCCTCTTTATCTATATTACTGCCCAGATATATATAAGATTGTACGTCTAGTAGAGGTATTTCTCCTAGTTTTATTTGGTTATTGCCAACTGCATTAATTCTCATAATGTTGGTCTTATCTCTATTAATCTTTAGTCCTAGCTGTTGTGATCTCTCATCTAATATACTCATTTTATCTTGCATCTGTTGGTGGCTGTGTGATAGGAGAGCTATGTCATCAGCAAAGTCTAAATCATCAAGTTGTTTGGTCAGTGACCACTGGATCCCATTTCTGTTGTTTTGAGTTATTTTCATAATCCAATCTATGGCCAGTAGAAAGAGAAATGGAGACAGAAGGCATCCTTGCCTTACTCCTGTTCTTATTTCAAATGCTTCTGTAAGCTGTCCTTCATGCACCACACTACATTTTGTTCCTTCATACATTGTTTTTATCAGGTTAATAAACTTTATGGGGATTCCATAATGACTCAGCAACTTCCAAAGCATTCTTCTGTCTAAACTATCAAATGCCTTTTCGTAATCTATGAATCCAATATAAAGTGGGGATTTTAGTTCTAAACTTTGTTCAACTATTTTACGTAGAGTAGAGTTCATTGATTGGTACACACCTTTCAAAGGGAGCAGCGATAGCTCAGTGGTTAGTGAACTGGACTATAAGGAAAAGAGATAGGGTTCGATCCCAACCGACGGCTTCCGGTTCACCCAGCCTTTAATGGGTACTGGATTTTTTTCTGGGAAAGTAAAGCGGCATGGGCGTAATACCGACCACACTACCCCAAAAATCATGCGCCGAAAGTCTGTAAAATTTATGGTCACTAATACCATATTCCCTTTACGTCACTTGGCGTGACTGCGGTAATTTAGTTTTTTTCTTCTTTTTTACACACCTTTCAAAGCCGGTCGAATGTCTGATCAAGATGGCGAGCACTCAGGTCGTTCTGACATCAACAAAACGCTAGAAAATATTGGAAAAAAAATATTTGTGAACGGTTCCTTGAGGACCGTCGTCTAAAAATCCATCAGCTTTTTCAAAAGTTTGGAATCAGTTCTGAAGTCTGTCACGAGAACCAAGTCTGAACGTGCATCGCGTTGATGTTGAACTTCGACCCCAGGTTCTTGACATTCGAGCAAAAATAGGCGTGTTGACGTGGGCCTTGTGTTACGTGAGATCTTACACCAGCACCAAACATTCATATCTAAGATCATCACGGACGATGGTAGTTTAGAAGATAGAAGTTCGACAAAACAACAGTCGTCACAGTGTTAGTCAATAAACACAAGGTACAGGTCTTGTTGATGAAAACAACTTTCAGGGAATACTCGAAGCTTGAAGTTTTGCTCAACTCAACTATCTCCCTGTACGCAAAGTCTAACATGCCCTACAGTAATGCTGTAACCTGCTTGTCCATTCAACCAAATGAGAATGATTGTTAAAATAACTTTACCTAAGTGACTGATAAGATTGATAATTTTCGTGGAGTTATAAATTCGTCATCATCATGTGCCATTACAGTTGGCGTAAGCGATCATACCTTCCACAATTTTCTATCCACGGTGCATCGAATCAATGCTGTTGTTGACTGTTTTCCATGCCATGTTAACAAACGATCTAGTGTCGTCTCTCTTTGAGCTCTCTTTCTCTGTATTTTACCTGTTGTACCCAAGTATTTTAACTTTCCCCTTCTCATGATGTGCCTGAAATATGTCACTTGTTTCTTTCTGATATTTTTAGGAGCTCCTTTTTGCGATGTCTTCTTTGAGAATACCCTAATTAGTCTTTTTAGCTGTCCAGGGAACTTTCAACATTCTTCTGAGAAATCCCATTTTCAGTGGCTTCTAATCGTCTTTTCATTTGTTTGTCGGCTGTCCATGATTTGCTTCAATAGGTCAGAATACGCTCTATATAGCACAGATGAACTCTCTTTCCAACTTCTATTGATATAGACTTGTTGCATAAGACGTTTTTCATTTTCTGAGATTCTATTTTGGTTTGAGCTATTCTGCTTTTATTTCACGCCATGCTAATGAAGGGAAATAACCGATAATAAATCAGAGCAGAGAAACAGCAGAAATAGATTCATGATGCAACAAAGCTTATAAAATCATTGGACAGCTATCACCACTATTGTCCAAGGAAATAATTCTAGAGGCAAAACGGGCACTCTACAATGCAATATTTTCCATCGTTGTGCTATCAATGCCAGACCTGGACCCTAGATGCAATAACAATGAGAAAAATAACCTCTACAAAGATGAAATGTAATAGACAAATGACAGGAAACAGCCTGAGAGACAAGATCAGAAATGAAGAACTGTGAAAAAAGCTAGGAATAATCCCCACTATAGAACGATCACAACAAAACGAGCCTGCCATAACGTTGCGAGAACACCAGACACACGGCCGAGCTCGAAAAAGATGGATTGACGGAATATTAGAAACACTAGGAAACATAACAGCAGCAGAGTCAAACAGAAGAGCAAAACACCGTAAAATTATAACCCCCCCCCCCCCCCCGGCGCTGAAAGCAAATGAGGAAGGAAAGAAGTAGAAGAATACCAGCACATGTGTGACACACACGGTACCCATTTTCACGCCCTTTGTATATGGATTTCGAAAAATCAATTCTCAGTTCAAACCTAGTTGATGAAAGGAATATACTCCCAAAATCTAATGTCATTGTGTCCAGTGATGGGAATTTGGACACAACCAATTTAAATTTTGTTGTGAGTGTATAGCAAAATTGCACGAAAGAGGCAATAAACTAACAATTAATCATGGAGAAAATAACATGACATCAACAAACGATAATGATAAATATATAAATATACCAACAAAACCTAATTATTGCTACATGTAGATGGAAATGAAAGAGTATTAATCGATCTCATATTTGAAAATAATTATTTTCTAAGCACAACTTATCTTCAGTATTAAAAATGTTCCTTACAATTTTCACCATCATCATCATGCGCCATACCGATTGGCGTAGGTGATTATGTCCTTCCACAATCTTCTACCTTCAGTGCATCGTATCAGTCCTGTTGTTGACTGTTTTCCATGCCATGACATCAAGCTATCCAGCATTTTCTCTCTTTGTCGTCCGCGATCTCCCATTCCTTGTATTTTGCCAGGTGTAACCAAGTATTCCAACTTTCCTCTTCTCATGATGTGCCCGAAAAATGTTGATTGCTTCTTTCTGATGTTTCTTAGGAGCTCCCTTTTTGCGTTGGCCTCTCTGATAATTTCCTTGTTGGTCCTTTTTAGTTGTCCAGAGAACTTTCAACATTCTTCCTTGCAATTTTAGCTTCTTTTTTTTTAAATACAAAATTATAGACGAAGCAAAAAGTGACAAACAAAATGTAATTCTCTCGCAATTTTAGTGCATTACATTTTGTTTGTTACTTTTTGCTTCCTCTATAAATTTGTATTTTAAAAAATGATCAAAATAACTTTTTCATTTTAACAAGTTGTATTTACAGTCGTGTATACAACTGTCTCTAATAGTGAATTCTTGCACAATGTATATGCTGATCAAATAACAATTGTAACATGTTGTATAGTTAATTGTAAATCATAGTATAAGGGAAGTGGTATAAAAATTGTCGAGGTATAATTTGATCGATTATATCGATTTTATGGAATATAATTGTATGAGAGTAAGAGGAATAGAAATAGGGAGGGACAGATTGAACAGAAATGTAGATTCATATAAGAAATTCCCATATAGTCTTCGCATTGACTCGCGAGCAGAAAAATAGAAGAAAAGGAAACACCACCAACTAACATGATGATTTCAGTTTTGCGATCAGAAGCGGTTTTGGGTAGAGTAATATCAGCCGTCTATAGCTCCTAAAGCTGAAAACTTCCTGCTAGTTGGTGCATTTCCCAGTTTTATTTTCTGCCCTTCGCCCTTGACTATTGTCTGTGTATTTGACTTCAATTGTTTTGTTTACGCGAGTAGCTTCATATATGACTGTTTGCGCTTTGTTTATGCATATACTCCATTCAAGGTTGTCTTGTACTAAATATAGATCCATGACTAATATTGCATCCTGTTTACCTGGCATTGAGATTTCTGAGGAAGCGATATCCCTATAGTTTAATAGAGCGGATAAATTGTTCTGAATCAAATCACAGTTCGTAGGTGGACCAAGATAAGACTACTACAGATACAGGTATCGTATGTGGTGCGTGCTAATTGTTCAAAACATTTATACTTAATATCTCTTTGCTTTAAACGTATCTCAAAACTAGCTACTGTGTTTTTAAAGTAAATTCAGAATAATTAATTGTGTTGTGTAACATATTCAAATTCGTGAAGATTGTAACCTTCATATTAACAGGTAAAAAAAAGTAAAGTAACCCCGTCACGCCAAGTGGCGTATAGGGAATATGGTGTTAGTGACCATACATTTTACAGACCTTTGACACATGCTTTTTTAGGTAATGTGGTCGGTATTACGCCTGTGCCGCTTTACTTTCCCAGAAAAAAATCCGGTTCCTATTAAAGGTTAGGTGAACCCGGAAGCCGTCGGTTGGGATCGAACCCTACCTCTTTTCCTTTGTAGTCCAGTTCACTAACCACTGAGTTATCGCGGCTCCCTATTAATAGATGGAAGATATCCGATATAACAGAAATTAATTTCTCACAACAATTATAGTTTGGCAAATCTTTGTGTCAGCACTGACTTATCTTAAATGACAGTTAAGCTGCGATCTAATACAACCTAGAAGACATAGTCAGTGGTTTAAATATAATCACCCACAGAAAAATGTAAAACATTAAGTAGCAACAAATTAATTAGGTTTCCTGAGATATCCAAACAAATAAAAACAAACTAGTGTCTGCATTTGTTGTAAATTAGATTGAAATTGAAGTCAACGGTCACGACATAAATAATTTGCTATATATGAATGACACAGTTTTAATAATAGAAACGGATAATGAATTACAATAAATTAAAGATATAATAGTGAAAGGAAACAACAAGAAAGGTCTCAGTGTGAACAGTAAGAAAATTAAGAAGCAATGGTCAGAGAATGGTCGAAGAAACAATCATCACCATCATGCAGCATAAAAACGGGACAATAAACGGGACAAATCTGAAGCAAGTACAAAGTGGCAACAACTTGGGGGCACAATAATAACATCAGATAGAAGATGCACCATAGAAATAAAAAGTGGAATAGATCGGGCCAAACTAGCAGTTCAGGAAGTAAATAACGCCTTGCTTACAAGTTTATGTAAATGGAAATGAGATAGATATCATCGGTGCTTTATAGGGCCAGCTCTGACCTATGTAAGTAGAAAAACAAATGAAAAAAAAACGATTAGAGGCCACAGAGATAGGATTTTTCAAAAGAATGTTGAAAGTTCCACGGACAGCTAAAAAGACCAAAAAGGATATTCTCAAAGAGGTCAAGGAAAATATGGGAGCTCTTTAAAAAAACATCAGATAGATTGAATCGACATTTTTTTTTTAGCACATTACGACAAGAGGAAAGTTGGAATACTTGGTTGCAATTTTCAAAATACAGGGAAAGAGAGATCACGGACGACAAAGAGAGAAAATACTGGATAGCTTGGTGTCATGGCACGGAAAACAGTCAACAACCGAATTGATACGATGTACTGTGGTTAGAAGATTGTAGAAAGACATGATTGCCTACACCAACCGGTATTGTTGTTGTTGTCGACCTTTCGAGCCATAGCCGGCCCATATGGCGTAGACCAAGATACACCTTCTCCTATCTGAATTTTTGTTCTAGCAGTTTTCAACTCTTTTAAAGATATTTTATCAAATCTGACCATTTGTCTCTGTTCTGTGCAAGCAGCTCTATCTCATTGAGGGAGCCGAATCCTGCTGCTCTTGCCTCTCTCATCAATGTTCTTCTCAGTGTCTCCCTGGGTCTTCCTCTTTTTCTCTTACCTGTTGTTTCATACATGAGGGCTTGCTTTGCTATTCGGTTATTAATAACCAAACCGGTTTGGTTTATGATAAAAATGAGACAGTGAAAATTGCATGTTTTGTCTTGTATATAGGACTATCATTATTGTTGTTGTTATCTTGGAGGTATTGTCTACTTTTTGACGAAGCACGATCCGTTCAACCTCAGACAAAGTCTTTAGAATATTAGATTATTTTAGACCGGAATTGCCATCCAAAAATGAAAGGGAAAAATCACTATTAAATAGTTTTTTTTGGTCAGAAATATAATAATTATTGTAATGAAGCAGTGTCAATTTGCGCTCCAATTTATCTTTAGGCCACACTAAAAGATTTCGACAGATTGCACAAACTTTGTAGCATCGGCAAAGCTAATGGATAAGTGCTATTACTATTTTTATGTAGAACCAATATTATTTAATGACCGTGAATCACGGACAATTGATTAGTTCTTTCAAAGATAGATTGCATCAACAGATATGTTAGCTTAATGGTAAATGACGTTTGTATATAATGGGAGTTAATAAATCAAACAAATAAAGGCAGGATAAGAAGATAAAAAGATGAACAAACAATAACGAACATAATGAAAAAAAAAATCATCTGTCGGGGAGAATTAATTGAAAATGAGAACTCTGATACAGCAGGACAGGTTGTAAGACAAACGAGGAATTCCATGAAAGGAATAGAAGAATGACAGAGTGGTTGAGAGAATAAGGGTAATGAAAAGCATCAATCATAATTAGGAGAAGTTCTGAACTCAAATGTAAGAGCTGTTGATTTCAGAAGACCAGCTGTACGGAAAACATCGTCGTGACATATTTTGGGCAAGAAAGATAACGCGGTCATTTGTATGTTTTCATTAAATCGATAGTGCCCACCGGATGTCCGTAATCCTTTTAAAGATTGTTGTCCACAGTAGACAGATATGGATATAGTTGACTGCAGTTTGTTTGGCTAATTTATTATGTCTTGTTATTTTTAATCAATAGTCTCAGCTGTGCAAACATTTCGTTACAAATAAATTCAAGAAAGTAGAGAACAAGCAACATGAACTCTACGGCTAGGACAGTTCTTATCGCAATGGACAGCAGCAAACGCTCGGAGCATGCTTTTGAATGTGAGTACAACAAAGAAAGAAGGATGTGTATTTGTTGAGTTGTATATAACAACTAGAGGTATGTCTGTTTTAGATCTAGGATCTTGTTTAGCGGTTCTCAACTTACGGTACGGGGGACTGGTTGGTCACCAGGCAAGATGCCGGCCTTTAGACACAGAGGCTGTGAGTTAAAATCTCGGCTGTATCAGTTGGGATTTTTATTTATGATTTCTCTCTGCGGCAACCACCCCTGGTCTCAGCAGCGAGGCACGGCTTGAAACGTCAATTATTCATGGACGGAAAAAATATGAGTGCCTCAGAAGACGGAGTTATCGGGCTGTGCGGCGAGGGACCCCTGTGCACACGGCTGCCAAGGAAAAACGGATTAACACGCAAAATTCAGTTCCTGTTCTCTAGGGACTTCGTCAGAGGTCAAAGATGGCGAACGCAAAAAAAAAAAGAAATAAAAATAAAATTAAATAAAAATTTGCTGTAGGTTAGGTAATTAAATTGTGAAGCTTTGGAGAGTTATACGACCTTGGATAGTAAAGGCAGTAAGATGAATGTAAAAGAGAGACAAAGTTAAAAGGGAGAACGAAAGAGAAAAAAGAAGAAAGAAAGAAAGAAAGAAAGAAAGAAAGAAAGAAAGAAAGAAAGAAAGAAAGAAAGAAAGAAAGAAAGAAAGGAAGAAAAAAAGCACAAAATCACATGTTATGAAATCTTGAGAGCTCTGCAGTGGTAAATATACTTCATGCAAACAATGGGCAACATTTAACTATTATTTTCACCATTACTTCAAAAACATTGTTAGTGAAGACGATTTATGTGCCGAGATCGTGGTGATTTACGATCTACGCTATGCACTTTACAAATATCGTTTGTTAATCTATCTCCTTTTAAAAACTGTAGTGGATATATAGTTTCAATGCAATCAGTCATAAGTGTCCACAACTGTAAACAGCTAGGAAAATAAAATGCAATGTTTGGTGTATATTTAGAATTGACACATGATCGCGTACACAAACATTAAGAATATTCATGTTTAAAATGTAACGGATTTAATAACAACACGCACACTTTTGTACAAGTGAGAAATTATATCACAGCACATACATTTCTTCTTCTTCTTCTTAATCGCCATCATCTACTTCTTCATAAATTGTCATTACCATCATCACCATCGTCTTCTACAGTAACGTCTTCTTCAGCAACTTCATCATCATCATCCATCATCATAATCATCATTATCATCATCATTTACTTCTTCTTCTTCTTTATTTTTCTGCATCATTCTCTTTTTCATGAGCATTTTAGTATTTCTGCATTAAAAACTAATACGTAATCGACTAATATGTAATCTATACTGGGAGCAAACATCAATAATAAAATATAACAAAGAGAAAACTCTACACCCATTGATATAAAAAGAGGAGTAAGACAAGGATGCATCCTATCACCAAGCTTGTTCAATCTATGCACATAGCAAATCTTTATAAACATCATAGAGATGCCAGGCCTACAAATTAATAGAAAGATAATCAATAACCTAAGATATGCTGACGATACTGTACTACTAGCAGAAAATCTTAAAGATCTACAACAATTACTTAATGAAATAAACAAGATAAGCAAAAAATATGGACTAGATATGAATATCAAAAAGACTAAAACTATGTTCATAAACAAAGGAAATACTCAAAACCCACAAGTGGATATCAAAATTGAAGGAATAGACCTTGAGACAGTTCAGAACTATAACTACCTTGGACATACTATAACCAGTGATGGAAAATGTACAACTGAAATAAACAAAAGATTAAGAATGGCAAAAAGTAATTTTAATGTCATGAAGAACATACTAACATCAAAACAAATAACATCAGGGCTAAAACTAAGAATAGCAAAATGTTACATCCTCTCAATATTCCTATATGGTGCAGAAACATGGACATTAGACAAGAAAACAGAACAGAGAATTGAAGCCATTGAAATGTGGATATTTAGAAGAATATGTAGAATTGGATGGAAGGAAAAGAAAACAAACGACGAAGTCTTAAAACAACTAAAACTTAAAATAGAACTACTAAACACAACTCAAACAAGACAAATGCGATTTTTGGGCCATGTTAAAAGACACAACAGCCTACTAAAAGTAATCCTGGAGGGGAAAATACAAGGTAAAAGAGGCAGAAGCAGACCAAGACTAACAGAGACAAGTAACATCAAAAGATGGACAAAACAGCCTTTGACAACCTACACCATCAAAGCAAGAGACAGAGCAGAATGGCGCTCCATGGTAGCCAACCTTCGTCGCGGAGACGGCACTCGATGATGATGCATTATAAAGAGAAATCACCAATAGAAATTGCTATTTGTCAATGAAATATATGGACACTAACATCATATCCTCTATAGACTTTAATGTATTCAGGTAGCCCTTCTTTACCTTTTGGTCTTTAACTCTTTGATTGGCGTCTCTTCTCTTTTCCTGTATCCGCGTGCTTCTAGTACTTAGTCTATCCTAACATATACATCATCATCATCAGGTCGCATGTCCTTTGTAGAACGATGCAACCAAAACAGTCTGAAAGAATGTCTATCTCTAACCAGATCGCCCACTTCTTCTGTTGTCATGTTATGCGACTTCTTGATGTCTTGAAACCACCTTCTTCTTGGTCTGCCCCAGATGCGCTGCCCAGGAATCATGTCTTCCATTATTGTTCCTTCCAGCCCGCCGTGTCTTTTGACGTGGCCATAGTACTTTAATTTCCACGGTAAAATGATGTTTATGAACCAGTTCTTTTTAATGTTTACATCTTTTAATGTCCTCAGTGCTCTTTTTTATTATTCAAAGAATCTTAATGATTTTTATAGCATATACAAGTGAACTATAAATAATTTACCAATTGGAGAATTCTGATGACTTCATCTACAAACAAGTACACCATTTCTTCTTCCTCTTCGTCTACCTTTCAGCTCCCTGTGGAGCATAGGTATTCAACAAACACTTTCCAAGTCGTTCTGTTTCTTGCCATTCTTTTAAGATCATTCCATGTCTTCCCCATCATCTTCACCTCTGCTTCTGTCTGTGTTCTCCAAAAATTTCTTGGTCTTCCTCTTTGTCTTTTCGCCTGGGGATTCCAAAAAGGGCCTGTTGTGTAATACTCTCAGTTGGCTTTCGCAGTGTGTGTTCCAACGCCATCGTCTTCGCTGTATCTCTTTATCCACTGGTATTTGACTGTTATATTTCCATAATTCTATGTTAGTGATTTTGTCCTGCCATTTCCATCCTTTTATTCTGCGTAAGCATCCATTAATGAAAGTCAGTATCTTCATGATTGTCAATTTTGTTGTTCTCCATGTTTCACAGCCATATAATAGGACCGACTTAACATTGGAGTTGAACATTTTTATTTTTGTATTTAACCTAAGTACACCATTTACAATCTCTGAAATATTTTTCACTACACCTGGTAATAGTAAAGATGAGAATAAGCATTTCTTGTTTGTTTTTCCTTATTCTTTCCACAGTTAAAACTATAGAGAAGACCAGATGGCAGCAGAGGGATAGTGCAGAAACCCCCACTAGCGTGACGTTTTCAGCATTGCGAACATGGGTGTTTGTGGGTAGAATTACATCAGCGGTCTGTAGTTTGAATACCTGAAAACATCAAGCTACTGGAGCCATTCTGGGGTTCCCTCTGCTGCCTTCTGGCCTCTTCTATATAGCAGGCAGTGTTCTGTCCAATGTTGGAGCAGATAAGTATGTGCTCAAGGAAGACATAAAGACAGCACTAAGTAATCAGAATTTCAATAAAGACTTGCTGGCTAAAGAAACGACACAGTTTCGAGGAATAATGGAGTTTTGATGTCGGTAGGATGGCTTTAAAATAACGACGCAAATTCGAGGATTGTTCGACTTTTGATGAGAGTAAGGGAACTAAAGACACGACACAATTTCTAGAACTGTAGGAACTTTGATAAAGGTAAGAGAACTAAAGAAAAACACAAATTCGAGGATTGTTCGACTTTTGATGAGAGTAAGGGAACTAAAGACACGACACAAATTCGAGGATTGTTCGACTTTTGATGAGAGTAAGGGAACTAAAGACACGACACAATTTCTAGAACTGTAGGAACTTTGATGAAGGTAAGAGAACTAAAGAAACGACACAAATTCGAGGATTGTTCGACTTTTGATGAGAGTAAGGGAACTAAAGACACGACACAATTTCTAGAACTGTAGGAACTTTGATGAAGGTAAGAGAACTAAAGAAACGACACAAATTCGAGGATTGTTCGACTTTTGATGAGAGTAAGGGAACTAAAGACACGACACAATTTCTAGAACTGTAGGAACTTTGATAAAGGTAAGAGAACTAAAGAAACGACACAAATTCGAGGATTGTTCGACTTTTGATGAGAGTAAGGGAACTAAAGACACGACACAATTTCTAGAACTGTAGGAACTTTGATAAAGGTAAGAGAACTAAAGACACGACACAAATTCGAGGATTGTTCGACTTTTGATGAGAGTAAGGGAACTAAAGACACGACACAAATTCAAGAAACGATGAGGTTTTGATTAAAGTAGGATGGCTAAAGAAACGACACAAATTCAAGAAACGATGAAGTTTTGATTAAAGTAGGATGGCTAAAGAAACGACACAAATTCAAGAAACGATGAAGTTTTGATTAAAGTAGGATGGCTAAAGAAACGACACAAATTCAAGAAACGATGAGGTTTTGATTAAAGTAGGATGGCTAAAGAAACGACACAAATTCAAGAAACGATGAAGATTTGATTAAAGTAGGATGGCTAAAGAAACGACACAAATTCAAGAAACGATGAGGTTTTGATTAAAGTAGGATGGCTAAAGAAACGACACAAATTCAAGAAATGATGAAGTTTTGTTTAAAGTAGGAGGGCTAAGGAAACGACACAAAATCGAGAACTGTGACAGTTTGAGAGGATATGATGACTAAAGAAACAATACAAATTCGAGGACTGTAGGAGTTTTTATGAAGGCAAGATAACCAAACAATCTTAAATGAATGGCAAGAAACAGAACAGCTTGGAAAGTGTTTGTTGAAGACATATGCTCCACAGAGAGCTGAAAGGTAAAAGAAGAAGAAGAAGATAACTAAAGAAACGACACAAATTCTACGATTCTTCGACCTTTAATGAGGGTAAGAGAACTAAAAAACGACACGAATACGATTCGAGTTCAAATAAAAACTGACAAGCATAAGCTTTTGCACAGAAATGGGCTGGACACCTTTAGGCTGCCTAAAGTGCAGTGTTGTTGATTGTCGACGTTCTGTATCGGATCTAGTGGGTCGTGAGATAAGTGGTGGATTAGGTGAAGGAAACTGGTAATTTGGTAACATGTTTCAGCTGGTTCAACATAGCGGAGGAGAGAAAATAATAATATGATTATGTGAACTCTGTGGCGACCGGACTGAACATGCGACATCTATTCCCATTCTCTTATGACATAAACACGCAAACACACAGAGAGAGAGAGAGAGAGAGAGAGAGAGAGAGAGAGAGAGAGAGTCGGCAGCATACATGTAGAAGAAAGATAATGTCGTCACAATAAATGTCTCTGTTATTTTGTTTTCGGTTGTGATTAGTTATTGTCTCCCGTGGCCAAACTGCAAATTAAAATCTGCGCTAAATGTCACGTAGCACGTCTTAAGTGTCTGCACTTTTCACAGTTCCTCATGACGTCATCACTGATATCTCTATACGACCAATGTAAGCGACGTGTTTGGCACATATTTATGACCCTCACCCCATCAGCACTTTAAATAAAATTATAGCACGCAGTTAGTACACAACGGACCGAAGATGACACGTAGCGCAGACATCATAACTCTCCATGTTTAACGATTCATTGCTTGATCTTGATTTGTTCTTGAGCCTACAGTTGAGCCCTCTCTAGTTATTGTTTATTTTTTGGTCTTCCTTGTTTTCGTTTCCCACTTGGTGTGCACGTAAATAACCGGCACATCAATCTTCTTTCGTCCAATCTAAGCACATAATCGATGCAACTCCACTGTCTTCTCCATATATAGTTTGATACGAATTCGTAAATTTTACAAGAAAAATAGACAATGCATATTCTCCTTCGATAATAATTTCACCGAAGATTTAAAATAAGACTTCTTCTACTTATTCAGCTCCATGTGGAGCATAGGTCTTCATCAAACACTTTCCAAGTCGTTCTGTTTCTTGCCATTCTGTTAAGATCATTCCATGTCTTCCCCATCATCTTCATCTCAAGATAACACGTACATGCTTGATTGCTTGCGTTCACCCGATGACTAAAGTATTCTAGAGTATTCGTAGACTATATAATTCCTCAGTGGAATTCAAGTGTGTCAGCTTTGTGTTGTGGTTTGCAGTATAACTGTGATATTTGCGCCTTTCGGCCCAACACATCCGACTTCGGCACGACATTCTTGAGTACCGGGTTGTCTTCCCTCTTCGATCCCTACTCGCTTGGCCAGACTAGACAGGTTAGTCTGTTACTGGAGGCACCACGGAGACGTGGAGCAGGGTCTGGATGGTTCTGGTTCATCGATCCTGGCGCAAGCCATCAGCTGTGGACCGCTGACAACTTCCAGCTTTGGTGCTGTGAGGCGCGCCTTCGCCTCCACACTTACATATCAATATAGTTCATGAACGATAAGGGAAATAACTAAACGACATAATCGGTAAAGGAAATTGTAAACCTAAATGGTGAGGGTTGTCGCTCTTGTAAAGAACTTTGGGGGAAAAGAATTTGGCAAATTGGACGATCGTTCTACTAGTGCTCCTTCATTCATATTAGTTATTTCATTCTTCTTTTCGACTTTGACGGTTCTCATTCAAAAATTGTCAGCATTAGAATGCTATCTATTGTCACGGCTATTCGTTTTTATTTCAAAGTGGCATTTTAGTTCTAACCTTGTAATTTAGCAGCAGTGGTGAATGAAGTTGTTCCGAGCTTACTACATTCTCATCATCATCATCAAGTGCCATCTCCGCAACGAAGGTTAGCTATTATGGAGCGCCATTTTGCTCTGTCTTTTGCTTTGATGGTGCAGGTTGTCATAAGCTGGTTTGTCCATCTTTTGGTGTTATTCGTCCATGTTAGTCTTGGTCTGCCTCTGCATCTTTTACCTTTTATTTTCCCCTGCAGGATTACTTTTAGTAGGCTGTTGTGTCTTTTAACATGCCCCAAAAATCGCATTTGTCTTGTTTGAAATGTGTTTAGTAATTCTCTTTTCATTTTTAGTTGTTTTAAGACTTCATCGTTTGTTTTCTTTTCCTTCCATCCAATTCTACATATTCTTATATATATCCGTATTTCAAAGGCTTCAATTCTCTGTTCTGTTTTCTTGTCTAATGTCCATGTTTCTGCACCATATAGGAATGTTGAAAAGACATACCTTTTTGCTATTCTTAGTTTTAGCCCTGGTGTTATTTGTTTTGATGTTAGTATGTTCTTCATGACGTTAAAATTACTTTTTGTCATTCCCATTCTTTTGTTACTACACGCTACTCTTTCTTAAACTATATATTTTATGAAAGTGGTTGCACTTTGTGACACCAGAAATAAAATGTACAGTTTTTGTTGTGCGAATGTTATTTTAGTAGCTAATGCTCGTAATAAAAAGATCAAAGAAATGACAAAGCTGATACTTTCTGGGGATGCGGTATTCAATTTACAACCACATCAGTTGTTTTCTTTTAAATTCAAGATACAGCTTCTTCTAATTACTTTGAATGTGTTACAGAATAAACATGCAGTCATTACATTGTTATGTATTCGTGTAAATTCTATAATATTACGGAGGCGAAGGCGCGCCTCCCAGCACCAGAGCTGGAAGTTGTCAGCGCCCCACAGCTGATGGCTTGCGCCAGGATCGGTGAACTAAAACCATCCAGACCCTGCTCCACCTCTCCGCGGTGCCTCTAGTAACAGACTAACCTGTTTAGTCTGGCCAAGCGAGCAGGGATCGAAGAGGAAAAACAACACGGTACTCAAAAATGTCGCGCTGAAGTCGGATGTGTTGGGCCGAGAGGAGCAAATATAACAGTTATACTGTAAACCACACCACAACGCCATTTAACGTCCTTTTAAGGGCGGATGATGAAGAGGAATATTCTAGTCTACCAAAATACTCTAGAATACTCTAGTCATCGGGCGAACGCAAGCATATAGCATTACTTTATATATTGTATGTTAGTGCGTGTACCGATGCGATTTGTAGCACCAGCTTGTTAATAACGTGTGCTAGATCCAGCTTGACGTTTTCCAGTCCATCAAACTGCAGAAAAGTGAAAGAATTTCTACATGATTCATTAAGTTGGGAAAGATAACATCACAAATTTTTGCCACCCTTAACTTCAACAGTTGTGGTGATGTTTTATACACGACTCTTTTGCAACACTATATTTTACGGTAAATCCTTTAATTTTCATGTAAACTTTATGAAACCTTTAACCGTTCATCTTTTAGGGTACATGGACCATGTTCACAAGGAAAACGACTACGTTCTTCTGGTGTATAGCACTGACCATGGCTCGCTAATCACAGCACGTGAGTCCATCATTTTTCTGGTTTCCTTGTCTCAGTCAAGTGATTTGGAATTGACATTTCAAAGCTTTGCACTAATTCAGATTTGAACTTTCGTACCCTCTCTGACTTCTCAGCAACGACTTCTGTTTACTTATCTGATTGTACCCACCACCTTCGTGTTCATTTTTATTGGCCGTCTTCTTCTTTCTCATTTGCCATTGAGCGTCGAGAGGAGATATAATTTGCGGTCCTTTGCTATTATATTTGCTTCTACTGCTGTTATGTTTCCTAGTGTTTCCAATATTCCGTCAATCCATCCTTTTCGTGGTCGGCCCTTGGGTCTGGTGTTTTCGAAACGTTTATTGAGTTATTGAAGGCTCGTTGTGTTGTGTTTTGATCTTTCTGACTTGTCACCTAACCAAACCATTGTATTTGGTGTTTCTTTAAATATTAAATGACGGGGGCCATTCCTTGCTTATTTTTTTCTCAGTTCTTCATTTCTGATCTTGTCTCTCAGGCTGTTTCCTGTCATTCGACTAACACATTTCATCTCAGTGGAGGTTACTTTTCTTATTGTTCTTGCATCTAGGGTCCAGGTCCTGGCATTGGTAGCACAACGTTGGAATGAAGATTGTATTGTATAGTGCTCGTTTTGCGTTTATTACTAAACTTCCTAGGTATTTATAATTCCTCTACTTGCTTTAGTTGTCTGCCGTCTATACTGGCGTCAACTAATATGTTGATGTTCGGTTTCTTTTTTGCGATATTCGTGGCTTCTGTTTTGTTGTTTATTTTCATGTTGTATATTGTGCCTGTTCTTTTGAGTTCTATTTAGATGTTCTTGTAGGTCTTCTATTTTCCATGTATTAATGCCTGATTGTCTACCAATATAAGCACGTTTGTCTCATCTGTCTCTGATGGGTTGGCTAACTGGCAAATATAGTCCATGTATGTAATAAACAGTAAGGGAGGGGGATAGTAAGCCTTACACTTGATCTAACTTCGAAGTGGTCCGTGTAACTTGCTGGTGTTCTGACTGTGCAGCTGCTGTTGATGTAGAGACTTTTAATAAGGTTGGTTAGATGTTGGCTTACTCCGTATGTTGTTAGTATCTCCCACAGTTGTTCTCTGTTTACTCGGTCGAATGTTTTTTCCTGGTCAATGAAAGCTATGCCCAAATTTTGATTGTGTTCTGTCGTTTTTTCTGCAAGCTGTTTTTAGGTGAATAGAGCGTCGGTACATTCTCTGTTTTTTCGAAACCTATGAGAATCGCTTAACTGTAGTTCTATTATTGGTCTCAGCCTTTTTCCACAATTTTAGCGTATAACTTTCCTACATGGCTGAGAAGCAATATACCTCTACATTTATTGCAGTCTCTCTTGCTATCTTTGTTCGATGATTGCCTGTTGCCAGTCCTCTGGGGCTTTTTGTTGGTGCCACGCTGCATTGAATATTCTGTGCAGCCATGTCACTCCTGTTTCTTCAGCTGCTGCTTATGTTATCTCTACTAGTGTATTATCTGGCCCTGGTGCTTTATTTTTTGGTGCATATTTGATTACTGCTTCGATTTCCTATTTCATGATCTTGGGATCAGTGTCTGTGCATTTTTGCGTGGCTTTTGTTGTGTTATTGGTAGTTGGTGCCATGTTCTATAGGTCTTTAAAATATACTTTCCATCTCTGTTGCATATGTTGATTATTTGATATCGGCTGTCCGTCTTTGTCATTCATGAGCTCAGTAGGATCGTGGTTTTCTTGAGGTTGTATACCACCTGGTGTGACAGTCTAACAGTAAGTGAAGTCGGGCAGAAGACCTACAAGAGTCAGACAGTAGACATTGGAGGCAGACAGTAGATATAT
The DNA here is from genome assembly GCA_032433765.1 of Megaustenia siamemsis. Lineage (NCBI taxonomy): Eukaryota > Metazoa > Mollusca > Gastropoda > Stylommatophora > Ariophantidae > Megaustenia > Megaustenia siamemsis. Next base: position 27,811,005 of record JAVIAB010000125.1, read on the forward strand.
TGAAATCAGACAGTAGATGATCTGAAATCGAACATTAGTAGTACTTGGAGTCGGACAGTAGACATATCGTAGTCAGACAGTAGACATATTTGAGTCAGGCAGTAAATATATTGGAGTCAGACGATAGACACAGTGTAGTCAGACAATAGACATTCTGAAATCGGGCAATAGTAAGAGTTAGACAGTTGACATTTTGAAATTGGACAATAGTAGAAGTCGGACAGTAGATCAGTGTGAGTCGGGAAGTAGTTGGAGTTAAAAAGTAAACAAATTAGTGTCAAACTCTAGTTGAAGGTGAACAGTTGAACAGTTGAACAATAGAACAATTGAACAGTTGAACAGTAGACATATTGGAGTCGGAGACAAGTTGGAATCTGAAAGTAAACCGGCATGAGCCAGATAGTAGTTGGATTTGGGTTGTGTACCAATTGGAATTAAACAGCAGATCAACTGCCTTCAGACAGTGGAATAATTAGAGTCAAGACAGTAGTTGGAATTGATCATTGGACAATTTGGAGCCGGATTCGGGAATCGGACAGTAGACTATTAGAGTCAAGACAGTAGTTGGAATCGGACAGTAAACCAACTTGAATCAGGCAACAGGCAATTTGCAATCGGACTTAAATCAATTGAAGAGTCAAACAGTAGATGGAATCAGACAGGATACCAAGTAGTGAAGTCAGACATTAGTTGGAATCGGACAGGAGACCAAGTGAAGCCCGACAGCATTTTGAATTAGACATAAGACAAACTGGAATTAGACAGCAGGCAGTTTGTAGTAGGACGGGAGACCTTTTGAAGTCATGTGCTAGTTGGAATCGAATAATAGACTAACTGATGTCAGACAGTAATTGGAGAAGTACAGTAATTCCTACTGGAGTCGACAGCAAACCACTTTAAGTGAAGTTGCCATTTGGAAAAATAAAATGTAGAATAGTTGGAAGTTAAGGTCGTGAAATGAGAACCAGATGTAAATATGAAAGCGGTTGAAGATGGAAGAATTTATTGAGAAATCTTATTCTAGGTTTTGACTTACTGATTCTACGATGTTGGCTTCCACAACAATTCTCTGTGATAGAATCAGTCACTGTAGATAACATATCAAATATATAAATTAATCCATCTTTACATTCATTATTATATAAATTATTCGACAGATAATCAATTGAACATAGATTTCTAATCGTCCATTTTTGTCAATTCATTTATTTATCTGTCTGTCTGTCTATCAATTTATCCTCACATCTTTATATCCATCCATACTTCATCTACACATCTATCCACTTATCCATTAATTAATCGATCAATTCATCAATGCATTTATCCACTTAATCATCTACTTAACCACGGCCACTGTTTCCATTAATTAATCGCTCAATTCATCAATGCATTTATTCACTTAATCATCTACTTAACCACGGCCACTGTTTCCATTAATTAATCTCTCAATTCATCAATGCATTTATTCACTTAATCATCTACTTAACCACGGCCACTGTTTTTCTGTTGTTATCGGCAGTCGCCTGTCCATGCCCTCCCCTCACTCCTTGTTACTTATATCCCATTTCTACAAACAGCAATTCCGCTAGCTGGTCCAGGCGTTGGAAACAGATTCGCCACAGAAGAATATGAGATCGATAACCTGGTGTCACAGCTTGAGAATAGGTTGAAGAGACCTGATGTAAGTCATTCTACGTGTTTTAGTTTAATTTCGCATACGAAGTACGTAATGTCGTACATATTGTTGTATACGTGCCCATTCTTGTCTTTGCCGAAGAATGGAATCTTTCATAAGCTCATAAATATCCTTGTTATGATGCAGTTGTGTTTTTATTTCAATTCAGAAACGTTCGTAATATAACTGAGACAAAAGCAGGTATATAATCAGATATACATACATTCATACTTGTAAGCATTTAGTTATGCAAATGTATAATAAATACATTCTTTTCTAAGCTATTTTATCCACGGAACTCGTTTCACTACAGTCAGGAATTTTCCATATCCACTCCACCCGTTCTCACAGAATTTCCCGAAATGCATCGGTAAATTCTGTTTACAAGGTTGATCCGTGCACGTCATACTCGACTGTACAAGCGACTATTAAAAACTCCTTAGTCGTCTCTTACTACATGCGTGGCAGGTAACAGTAGCTCTATTCTTTTCTATCCTTACCGTGGAGGCTCCGGTAGCCACACAGGGAGTATAAATACATACTTATGTATATATAAGCACATGAGCATGCATATACATATATATAGACATAAACATATAGTTTCGTAGATGTGATAAAATCAAATCTTTTAATATCACGATTGTAATCAACATTGCAGAAGCTATAAAGATTCAAGAAGAGATCTTGGGAATAATTCCAGAAGTGAGAGAAAAATAAAATATTGTTTTTTTTCTTTTCTTCCGCGTTTATCGCATCGAGCGTCGAGGGAGATGCTAAGTTCTGGTTCTTGTTTTTCTGAGAGCCTCAGTCATTGATGGTACTGAAGACGTTCTCTGATGTTGTCTCTCAAAATTACCCTGGGTCTATCTCGAGCATGGCATCACTAGACATTTCCTACTGGTGGGCAGACCTGTGTCTGTCTCGAACATGGCTTCTCTAGTCATTTTCTACCGGTGGGCAAGCCTGAGTCTGTTTCGAGCGTGGCATCTCTAGACATTTTCTACCGGTGTGCAGGCCTGGGTCTGTCTCAAACATGGCATCTCTAGACTTTTTCTACTGGTGTGCAGGCCTGGGTCTGTCTCGAACATGGCATCTCTAGACATTTTCAACCGGTGGGCAGGCCAGGGTCTGTCTCGAACATGGCATCTCTAGACATTTTCTACCGGTGGGCAGACCTGTGTCTATCTCGAACATGGCATCTCTAGACATTTTCTACCGGTGGGCAGACCTGTGTCTGTCTCGAACATGGCATCTCTAGACATTTTCTACTGGTGGGCAGTCCTGTGTCTGTCTCGAACATGGCATCTCTAGACATTTTCTACTGGTTGGCAGTCCTGTGTATGTCTCGAACATGGCATCTCTTATAATTTTCTACAGGTGGGCCATTCATTTGTTGTCTCTGCATTCAATTCAAAATTTGTTCTACGCCAACTCTTTCTCATATCACCCTGTTTCTGATTTGGTTTCTTTCTATCATTTTTACTGCATTTCTCAAACACCTCATGCCTGTGGTGACTAATTTACTTTTCTAACATTCCGTGAGTGACCATGTTTGACACTGGAATCACAGAGTGTGGAAAAGTATGCTTTATATTAGATGTTTCTTTGTGCTGACTGGCATGGTGTTGTGATGTATGAGAGTGACCCGATGTCCCAATACTGGAGTTTCCATACTGCAGCGAATATAGGAAAATATTTCTTGCCATGAATAAACCAGCTCAAGGCATAAAAAATGCTTCTGTGGTTTACAAATCTACAAAAAACGTAAAACAATGAAAGAGAGAGAGAGAGAGAGAGAGTGAAAGAGAGAAGATGATCGAAGAGAGAGAGAGAGAGAGAGAGAGAGAGAGAAGTTGAGTGACAGAGAGAGGATAAACGTGAGAGAGAGGACGAGCGAGAGAGACGAGCGAGAGAGAGAGAGTAGATGAGCGAGAGAGAAAATAAGAGAGGATGAGCGAGGGAGAAAGAGAGGATGAGCGAGAGAGAGAGGATGAGCGAGAGAGAGAGGATGAGCGCGGGAGAAAGAGAGGGTGAGCGAGAGAGAGAGAGAGGATGAGCGAGAGACTGGATGAGCGAAGGAGAAATAGAGGATGAGCGAGAGAGTGAGAGAGAGGATGAGCGAGAGAGAGAGAGTAGATGAGCGAGAGAGAAAAAAAGAGAGGATGATCGAGAGAGAGGATGAACGAGCGAGAGAGAAGATGAGCGAGGGAGAAAGAGAAGATGAGCGAGAGAGAGAGAGAGAGGATGAGCGAGAGACTGGATGAGCAAGGGAGAAAGAGAAGATGAGCGAGAGAGAGAGGATGAGCAAGAGACTGGATTAGCGAGGGAGAAAGAGAGGATGAGCAAGAGAGAGAGGATGAGCGAGAGAGAGAGAGAGAGAGAGAGGATGAGCGAGAGAGACGAGCGAGAGAGAGAGAGTAGATGAGCGAGAGAGAAAATAAGAGAGGATGAGCGAGGGAGAAAGAGAGGATGAGCGAGAGAGAGAGGATGAACGAGAGAGAGAGAGAGGATGAGCGAGGGAGAAAGAGAGGGTGAGCGAGAGAGAGAGAGAGAGTGAGGATGAGCGAGAGAGACGAGCGAGAGAGAGAGAGTAGATGAGCGAGAGAGAAAATAAGAGATGATGAGCGAGGGAGAAAGAGAGGATGAGCGAGAGAGAGAGAATGAGCGAGAGAGAGAGAGGATGAGCGAGGGAGAAAGAGAGGATGAGCGAGAGAGAGAGGAAGAGCGAGAGACTGGATGAGCGAGGGAGAAAGAGAGGATGAGCGAGAGAGTGAGAGAGGATGAGCGAAAGAGAGAGTAGATGAGCGAGAGAGAAAAAAAGAGAGGATGATCGAGAGAGAGGATGAACGAGCGAGAGAGAAGATGAGCGAGGGAGAAAGAGAGGATGAGCGAGAGAGAGAGAGAGGATGAGCGAGAGACTGGATGAGCAAAGGAGAAAGAGAAGATGAGCGAGAGAGAGAGGATGAGCAAGAGACTGGATGAGCGAGGGAGAAAGAGAGGATGAGCAAGAGAGAGAGGATGAGCGAGAGAGAGAGAGAGAGAGAGAGAGGATGAGCGAGAGAGACGAGCGAGAGAGAGAGAGTAGATGAGCGAGAGAGAAAATAAGAGAGGATGAGCGAGGGAGAAAGAGAGGGTGAGCGAGAGAGAGAGAGAGGATGAGCGAGAGAGAGAGAGGATGAGCGAGAGAGAGAGTAGATGAGCGAGAGAGAAAATAAGAGAGGATGAGCGAAGGAGAAAGAGAGTATGAGCGAGAGAGAGAGGATGAGCGAGAGAGAGAGGATGAGCGAGGGAGAAAGAGAGGGTGAGCGAGAGAGAGAGAGAGGATGAGCGAGAGACTGGATGAGCGAGGGAGAAATAGAGGATGAGCGAGAGAGTGAGAGAGAGGATGAGCGAGAGAGAGAGTAGATGAGCGAAAGAGAAAAAAAGAGAGGATGATCGAGAGAGAGGATGAACGAGCGAGAGAGAAGATGAGCGAGGGAGAAAGAGAGGATGAGCGAGAGAGAGAGAGAGGATGAGCGAGAGACTGGATGAGCAAGGGAGAAAGAGAAGATGAGCGAGAGAGAGAGGATGAGCAAGAGACTGGATTAGCGAGGGAGAAAGAGAGGATGAGCGAGAGAGAGAGGAAGAGCGAGAGACTGGATGAGCGAGGGAGAAAGAGAGGATGAGCGAGAGACTGGATGAGCGAGGGAGAAAGAGAGGATGAGCGAGAGAGAGAGAGAGAGGATAAGCGAGAGACTGGATGAGCGAGGGAGAAAGAGAGGATGAGCGAGAGAGAGAGGATGAGCGAGAGACTGGATGAGCGAGGGAGAAAGAGAGGATGAGCGAGAGAGAGAGGATGAGCGACAGACTGGATTAGCGAGGGAGAAAGAGAGGATGAGCGAGAGAGAGAGGATGAGCGAGAGACTGGATGAGCGAGGGAGAAAGAGAGGATGAGCGAGAGAGAGAGAGGATGAGCAAGAGACTGGATTAGTGAGGGAGAAAGAGAGGATGAGCGAGAGAGAGGATGAGCGAGAGACTGGATTAGCGAGGGAGAAAGAGAGGATGAGCGAGAGAGAGAGGATAAGCGAGAGACTGGATGAGCGAGGGACAAAGAGAGGATGAGCGAGAGAGAGAGAAAGAGGATGAGCGAGAGAGAGAGTAGATGAGCGAGAGAGAAAAAGAGAGGATGATCGAGAGATAGGATAAGCGAGCGAGAGAGGGAGAGGATTAGCGAGGGAGAAAGAGAGCATGAGCGAGAGAGAGAGAGGATGAGCGAGAGACTGGATGAGCGAGGGAGAAAGAGAGGATGAGCGAGAGAGAGAGAGAGGATGAGCGAGAGACTGGATGAGCGAGGGAGAAAGAGAGGATGAGCGAGCAAGAGAGGGAGAGGATTAGCGAGGGAGAAAGAGAGCATGAGCGAGAGAGAGAGAGGATGAGCGAGAGACTGGATGAGCGAGGGAGAAAGAGAGGATGAGCGAGAGAGAGAGAGAGAGAGAGGATGAGCGAGAGACTGGATGAGCGAGGGGGAAAGAGAGGATGAGCGAGAGAATGGATGAGCGAGGGAGAAAGAGAGGATGAGCGACAGAGAGAGAGGATAAGCGAGAAACTGGATGAGCGTGGGAGAAAGAGAGGATGAGGGAGAGAGAGAGAGAGAGGATAAGCGAGAGACTGGATGAGCGAGGGAGAAAGAGAGGATGAGGGAGAGAGAGGATGAGCGAGAGAGGTGTGTGTGAGAGTGAGAGAGAGAGTGACAAAGAGAGAAAAAGAAAGAGAAGGAGAGAGAGAAAGAGATACATTGACTCTTATATGAAAATATGCGAATAGGATAATACTTTGAATAGACACCGAAATAACAAGACGATCCGGAAGGAAGATGAAAGAATCAAGAACGAGGAACTGCTCTGGCTGCATAAGCCAGACTTAGGGTACGCTGCCAGGGATGGTCGTTGGTCGATCACAGTTGATAGATTTTATTGTTTTAAAAGACACCACAAGTCGTATCGTCCACTGATTGTGTTTGTGTCCGTCCACTATCAAGGTTAGGAAGAAAAAGTAGATAAAGAAGAAGAGGAAGTTGTTGAATTATTTGAGGGCTCTCATTATTAAGCTTCGAAGATGTCCCTCTTCAGCAGGTCCCGCAGCGTCCAGCGACTGACGCCTCCAGTTCTGTGTTGGTTGATAAGTCTTCTTATACGCTCACTAAGTATCTCGTGTTTGGTTGTGCCCATCTTAACTCCCATCTCTTTCATCCAAAGGAGTGACGTAGAATCACGTTTGTCGAAGTCCTGTGCCCTTCCCGCATCTCGGAGGGCATTGATGACGTTAACTTGATCCATTGTTTGACCGTCTTCGACGACAGAATATAGAAAAGAAGAAGAGAGCAAAAAAAAAAGTCTGACATTGAGGAAATATGACTAAATAAAATAACAACACACAGGAATATTTGAGAAAATCTGATGTTCGGCGTATTGTGAACATGAATATGATTATGGTAGTGGTGATGATAACTCTGTGCATGGTTGTATGTTGCTAGATCATTTGCCACTTCACATTGTTCAAACAGGTAATATCGTTCTCTTTTATGGTCACATGAACAGGTCAATGGAACTGTTCTTCGAGTTTCCGGTATTACACGAGGGGAGGCAATCATGAAAACCAGCCTGGAGACGAAGGCGGACATGATCATTACTGGGAAACATCACCATAACGCTATCCGAAGAGTCTTCATGGGCAGTGTCACCCAATACCTCATTGACCATTCCCGTATTCCGGTTCTGATTATCAGCGAATAAATCTGCTAGTGCTGAATAGAAAAGAGGGTTACGATGAGTCGGCAACTTAAATGTAACTTCAGCGATATCGCTATTTTTGATCGCAAAAAAATGGAGAATCGCCTACTTTTATTCTCCAGGGGATTAATTCCATCAAAAATTGTCGGTACTGATGAAAGATTTGTGCTATTAAATGCCAAATCAGTAGTTGTGTGTGAGTCAGAGATATATATATATAACAGATAATTAGAAGGGACAAACAGGAAAATGGACTCACAGACTTTAATGAATGGGTACTTCAGTACATGAATCGAAATTGAACCATAACTCAGCAATTGAAAAATCACGGAAAGAAAAAAGTCTGCCAAAAAAAATCTTGACACTCGTTACTTTGTATATTTTAAAAAGTCAACTCAACGTATTGGAAGGCGAGTCTGTTGGAATCCGCAAGAGAATAGTAACCTAGATGGATTGAATCACACTGGAAAGAGATAGAAAGATTTTAAATAAAGACATGATTGAAATTGATGTGATTTTAAAGTTAATTAAAAACGTGATTGATTCTTGCTCGCACAAAATGTGATTCTTAAATTGACGTCTTGTCTACTTCGCAGCATGAAATAATGCGCGGAGATAAGCACATATATCAAATATAATAAATACATAAATAACTCGCGGAGATAGCACAGATATCAAATAAAATACATATGATATAATACGCAGAGAAAGCATAGATATCAAATATAATAAATATGAAATAATACGCGCTGCCTACATCTGTGATATCCTTGTACATGGCTGAAAAATAACGTTATTAACTATAAGTATGTATTTATTTTGTAATTTTAACAAAGACAATAATGAACTATATGAATAATTTAATTGATACAAATGTAACGTTTGTATCGATGATTAACGATTCTTTCAAATGTTGGCACTGTTTATAATGAAATATTAAATATGGTTAAATAGTTGGCGTTGTTTATGTTCTTTAAGAGATACTTTTTCATTTATTTTAAACATTGATTCTGTTTAATTGGAATAACAACCGATATCAGTTCAACAAGAGCTCGAAGAATCCGTCATATCAAACATCTTCTTTTCTTCTACATCCTTGCATCGTACACCATTTGAGAGTCAGGAGAGATTCAAAGTTTAAACTCTCGTTCTGCAATCTAATTCGTCCGCTGTCAATTAATGCTTTGTGGAGCTTCCATCCATCCATCCATCCGTCCATCCATCCATCCCATCTCTCCGTCCGTCTGTCTGTCTATTTGTTTGTATGTCTAAGTATCCGCATGTCTCTCTGTCTATCGTCTGTCTATCGTCAGTCAGTCTATCGTTATTTCGAGCCCAGGACTGCCACAGGTTAGAAATTCTACTCTCCATTTCCGCCGATAAAGTGCCCGACCTTGCACAGGGCATGTGTTGTATCTCGCCACACTTCCCTGTTTATGGCGAGTTTCTCAACCTCGGCAAGGGAGCTGCTGCCTTCTGTTGTTGCTACACACTTCAGTGCAGTTTCTTCGATGCTGAAGTTTATATATAGTTTTAATTTGTGTAATCTTAAAAAACCCGTTGGCTTGCTAGGCCCGTCACAACGTCACCAGTACCAGGGTGATCAATTCGGGCCTACATGTCCAGTAAGATTTTTAAATATAACTTTTTTAAAATTGTAAATGAAATCCTTAAATAGTTTTCAGTATCTCTTCGCCAATTTCTTTCTTTATATTACCTTACATTATAAAAATAATTGTTGGGTAATGTACTGAATGACTGAATGATATATATATATATATAATTTAATATGTATCTCATCGTTTATAGTAGAAGCCTAAATACCAAATAAAATTCATATCTAGCGTGTTGATAATGATTGTTTATATTCAAGAAGTGTGACTGCTTTCAAATAAATGTTTTGATGATTGCAGCATGCGTTCTAACAAATTTTTTTCTCAAAATTGATATTAATAGCAGTTATAATTGGGCCTGAAACAATCAAGGCCTTAAATATCGTGATATCATTATATGATATCTGCAATATCCATCATCATCACCACTTCTTCACTTTTTATTATAACAAATGAATAATCATTATAATCATTATCATTACAATCCAGTGGTGTAAGCTAGTTTTGGGGTCTGGGCTAAACGACAACATAATAAATAAAAACATACATTATATTCAGTATGATAACATAAAGCAATATTTTCTAATGACTTCACTACATTTTAAATTACTTACTTATTTATATATAAACTCTATCCGTCTTGTTTGGGACGAAAATGTCTCGATGACTTTGTTATTGAAAGTACTGTTGGGTTGGTTTCTAAGTTTCTGCGGGAATGATTTTTCAATGGACATTAATGCCAAACCAGATAAGCGTTCTTGTGACGGAGTTAAGCGACAATAAGATTTGATTCTCTTGAGAGCAGAAAAACTTCTTTCTACAGATGCTGATGCGCATAACGTAGTTATAAATTTCTAAGGAAGTCCCGATAATCAGACATAGTTTCACTTTCACGATTTGTGACGATTCTGATTGGCTAGAGCTAAAAATAACCCATGAAACCGCATTCATCTAGCGGTAGCTTTGCCGTATTATTTTGACAGGAATTTTTGAATGTCAAGGTCGTTAATACTAGGTCCGGATAGAGGAAAAATGTACCGCTGGCTTCTAGAGGTTTCAATGTAGAATAGTTTCAGTTTCTTTCACAAACGTTATAGTGGCCAGAGGAAAACCTTGCTTAACAAATGCAACTCAAAGCAAATAAATCATATTGGCCTACGAAATGTGTAATACAATATTCGAAAATTTGTAATATAATTATTTTTAAAAATATAATAAATTATCATATCCTTTTGTATTTCGTAAATATGTTCAGGCTAAGGGCGGTAGCTGCGGTATCGTAAAGAATACGCCACTGCAACAATCAATAGTACCATAATCACACAAAACATTATTATTCATTTAATCAACCGCTCTTATTACATTTACCACCATTTTTGTCCATGAACTTTCTTTCTTTCTTTTTTTCTCTCTTTCTTCCCCCTTCCCCTCTCTCTTTCTTTTTTCTTCCCCCTCTCGCTCTTACCCTCTCTCTCTCTCTCTCTCTCTCTCTCTCTCTTTCTTTCTTTCTTTCTTCCTTCCTCATTTGTCTTTCGCTGTCGAGGGAATATATGTTTCGCTGTTCCTTGCTTTTCTATTGACCTCTTCTGCTGTTATACCTCCGAGTGCTTATAGTGTTCAGTTTATCCACCTTTTTATTCTGTTGGCCTCTTAGTCTTGGGTTCTCGAATCGTTTGTTTTTAACTTGCTGTATGTAAAAGTGAAAATTGTTTTTTTTTATTATAAAAGTCGATGTGTTATTCTGAAGGTATATGTCAGGGAACATAGAGAAAATAAAAACATGTAAGCGAGAACAACCAGATCGGTAGAGTTGGTCACTACACCCAGTGACCAGTATTGTGTGTTGACAACTCTTACTAAACACAGCCACACTGTGGCAGTAATAGTACAGCGACAAGGGACCCTATGGAGTCCATGAACTTCTCTTTTGAATCACTTACTCTACTCATCACATGGACCCTTTCTAAATCACATTTAAGAAAGATCAATGCATGTGAGATGCGATGCTTGAGAAAAGTAACAAACAACACAAGAAGAGATAAAATACCAAATGAAACCATAAGAAAAATTGTAGGAATAAAACCCTGCCAAGAATATATAGAACAACAACAACTTAAATGGTTGGGCCACCTGATCAGAATGAATCCTCACCGATCACCATCAAGGGCGTCCTTCTCGAGAATGCATGGAAAAAGACCAAGACGAAGACTTAGAGGAAGATGGATAGATGCAGTGATAGAGACATGTAACAACAAAGGAAAATCACTAATTCAGACAGTTCAAGCAGCTCAAGAACGACAAATGATGTAACCACGACACCTTTTCGGTATCAGTGAGAAAGAGAAAAGAAGAAAAAAGACTCTACTCATCATCATGTTCCATACTGGTTGGCGTAGGCGATCATGTCCTTCCACAATCTTCTATCTACAGTGCATCGTATCAGTTCTATTGTTGACTGTTTTCCATGCCATGACACCAAGCTATCCAGTATTTTCTCTCTTTGTCGCCCGCGATCTCTCTTTCCTTTTATTTTGCCAGTTGTAACCAAGTATTCCAACTTTCCTCTTCTCATGATGTGCCCTAAAAATGTTGATTGTTTCCTTCTCGTGTTTTTAGGAGTTCCCTTTTTGTGTTGGCCTGTTTGAGAACTTCCTCGTTGGTCTTTTTAGCTGTCCAGGGAACTTTCCACATTCTTCTGAGAAATCCCATCTCTGTGGCCTCTAATCGACTTATCATTTGTTTGTTTACTGTCCACCTTTACTGTTACTCTACTACTGATAATTTATACTGTTATTATGATACTAAATAAATGCATTTTCTGTACTTGTTATTTATTTATTCTACTCTCTTTTCATCAAATTCACCCTTTTAGTTAAACCCTTCTCATCTTTGCTTATCAACACATCTCCGCTTTAATTCAGTCCATTTTTTGTCGATCATTTTACTCTATATTCACTCAAACTCTTTTTTAATTCTTTCATTACGTTTTACTCATGCAAAGTCACCTCTATCGCAGCATCCTCTTTATCCCTCTACTCGTTAAACTTACTCTACTCTTTATAATGCATTCACTCTATTTTATTATAAATTAATTATACTCTTTATGAGTCACTGAATGCTGTAGATTGCGGTTTTACAGACGAATGTTGAGAATACTCTGGACAGCTAAAAAGATTAATTAAAATGTTCTTAAAGAGGCCGAAACAAAAAGAGAGCTAATTTCCAATATCAGGAAGAAACAATCATAATTTCTTTGGTCATGTAATGAGAAGGGAAGCTGGAATATATTGTAACAACTGTGAAAATTGGGGGACGAAGAGACAGAGGGATGCAAAGAGAAAAGATACCAGACAGCTTAAGAGAATGGCTTGGCAGAAGGTCAACAACAGAAATGATGAATAACTGTCGAGATCGAAGTTGTGGAGAGACATAATCACGAATGCCATCAGGCATGGTACTAGATGATGATACGTTGTTATTCATTTAAACCATTTTCTTTCTATTTACTTTAATTCTAATTCAGGCAAACTCACATGCATATACAATAATCGTTATTTATTCATTTTATACTTTATTCTTCCAAACTACGCCTTATCTATTCACTTCACTCGTTATTCATTAAATGCACGCTTTATTTATTTACTCTATTCTTAATTTACACAAATACCTCTTTATTTATTTACTCTATTCATAATTCACACAAATTCCTCTTTATTTATTTACTCTACTCTTAATTCACCAAAAATTCTCTTTATTTACTCTACTCTTAATTCACACAAACTCCTCTTTATTTATTTACTCTACTCTTAATTCGCAGAAATTCCTCTTGATTTTTTTTACTCTACTCTTAATTCACATACATTCCTCTTTATTTATTTACTATACTCTTAATTCACATACATTCCTCTTTATTAATTTACCCATTCTGAATTCACTAAAACTAATCTTTATTTATTTACCCTACTCTTAATTCACCGAAACTCCTCTATATTCATTTACTTTATTCTTAATTAGCACAAATTACTCTTTATTTATTTACACTACTCTTAATTCACCAAAACTTCTATTTATTTATTCACACTACTCTTAATTCACACAAATTCCTCTTTATTTATTTACCCTACTCTTAATTCACCATAACTCCTCTTTATTTATTTACACTACTCTTAATTCACGCAAATTCCTCTTTTTTATTTACTCTACTCTTAATTCACCAAAACTCCTCTTTAGTTATTTACTCTACTCGTAATTCACACAAACTCCTCTTTATTTATTTACTCTACTCTTAATTCACGCAAATTCCTCTTTTTTATTTACTCTACTCTTAATTCACCAAATCTCCTCTTTAGTTATTTACTCTACTCGTAATTGACACAAACTCCTCTTTATTTATTTACTCTACTCTTAATTCACGCAAATTCCTCTTTTTTATTTACTCTACTCTTAATTCATCAAAACTTCTAATTTACCTTAGTCTTAATTCACACAAACTCCTCTTTATTTATTTACACTACTCTTAATTCACGCAAACTCCTTTTTATTTATTTACTCTACTCTTAATTCACACAAATTCCTCTTTATTTATTTACTCTACTCTTAATTCACACAAACTCCTCTTTATTTATTTACTCTACTCTTAATTCACACAAACTCCTCTTTATTTATTTACTCTACTCTTAATTCACACAAATTCCTCTTTATTTATTTACTCTACTCTTAATTCACACAAACTCCTCTTTATTTATTTACTCTACTCTTAATTCACACAAATTCCTCTTTATGACCTCGTCTTATGAACAAGAAGTCCCAAGGTTCGAGTCTCGTTACAGACGATGGGAACTTTTCTCTTTCTCTTTCCTCGCGGCCACACCCTCCACCGGGCACGGCGTGGTAACATCCCAATGTCTAGCCCTCTTCGAAAAAATAAAAATACAGAAACTTTCGTGTGCACTTTGCGCACGTCATATAACCATTGACGATTAAAAGTTAAAAAAAAGAGTAAGCTAGGCCAATCAGCCGCTGACAGTACAAAATTACTAACAATCTACCAAACATGAATCACAGGCAATGTACGAAGCTTGTGCACAGGGGTCAAGGTTCTCCTCGTCGGTTCTTAGTATTTTGAGAGGTCACCTATGGGTGTGTCTACAGTGCCGAGATGATGATTCTAACATAACATACCATTTATTTATATAATCTACTCTTTATTCATTCACTCTACTCTTTATTAATTTGCTCCATTATTTTTATAATAAAATTGCTCTTTAATTTTTCACTTTACTTTTTAAGCAGTCACATTTCTCTGTATTACTTGGCTTTACTCTTTATTTATCCACTGCCATATTTATTTCTTCTCCCGTGAGAGTTACCATAACCATAAGATCATTGATAACAACACTCCCAAAATAAAAGTCAAACTCTGTTAGATCAAAATAGTGAACAAGTCAAAAAGGGAGACACGAGAATGTTGCCCCACTGGGAGATTACTAGCTCTCAACAAATTATATGCAATCCTTTAAAGAAAAGACCACCCGAATACAATCTAATGTAGTGATCTTAAATAATTAGAGTAATTTTATTAACAATAAGAGAACGATAAAAAAATTTCAATTATTTTTTTTAAATTACATTTTGATCATCAGCATTAAGTGTAGAACCCGTTGGCATTGGCGATCATGTCTCTCCAGAACTTTCTATCTTTACAGCTGTTATATCATTTCTGTTTTAGATTTTTTACCAAACGGTTTTACTAAACTATTTGGTATCTTTTCTCTCTGTTTCCATCTCTCTCTTCTTTTACCATTTTTGTTTCCATTTGTCACAATATATTTCAGCTGTCCACTTCCAATTACAAGACGAAACATGATGATTGTTTCTTGTTGATGTTGGTAATAGCTTTTCACTCTTACTTAGGCCACTTGTACATTATAACTAGTTTAAAATATACACTCAAATCCATCCAATGAAAAGTGTTACAGAAGTTGTAGTGTGAATTTATCATTTGTGATATAGAAGAAATATTAACCAAGTGACTGCATTTTTTTAATAGTATCATATATGCTTAGTCATTTTTCAGCGGAGAGTATAAAGATAACTGTTCAACAAGTTTACATTTAGGGGCTCATCTGACTGATGGTCGTGGAAAAATGGGCTCTAAAGTTTGCTTCTGCTATGATATTAATATTAATAAAAGTAACATCTTTAGTAATATTCTTCTCTTTCTTTCGTCTTTCTTCACTTCCTATTGTACCCGTTTAGGTTTCGAGGGAGATGCAAAGTTATGCTTTTCGCCTTTTTGGCGGCTTCACTCGTTGTCAATTGATGTTGTTGTAACGTTTCTTTGATGTTGTCTGTCCATCTTACTCTGGGTCTATCTCTTGCTTTTCTCTCTTGTCTTCTTAATATATGTTTTGTATGGTAAGGAATCAAACATCGTTCTTTCTAGATGGGCAAACCAGTTTATATGTTGTTTCTGTATGTAGTTAGGATTACGTCATTTCTGATTCTGCCTTTTTTCTGGTTACTTAAGGGCTTTTCTCAGACATCTCATCTCTGTAGTGAAAAGCTTTCTTTTGTAGCAATACTACGGAAATTAAAATTATGAGATGATATCTTAACCATGAAAAAGTAGTGTCTTAAATTACAACCACATTTCTAAATTGTAATTGTATATTAAAGTTGGCTGAGTAAAATTTAACGACAGGAAAATATGTTGAGAGCGCCATGGCAGCCGTGGGCGCCACGTTAGACAGCGCTGCGATTGAGTGTTTCTGCTGATGCTTCCTTTGGTGGTTTCTTTCGACATCGTCCACATCAATGATTTCTATTTGTTAGATCTAGTCGTTCCCCGGCAGACCCCAGTAATGGGATAATGCCAAAAAGATAGGCTTTTTTAAAAATCTGCGTATGAATACAAATCTCTTTACTCCCAGTGTCATCTCACAAAGAAATGAGTTCAATAATTTACATCAGCATCAAAGTGTGTGAACGTTTTAGGGTAGTTCATTTTTCCAGAAGAAAATGTGCTAGTGAGAGTACCTGGGAGAGAGTACGGTCGTTCGTATAGAAAGTCTGTGTCCACGCTGTGCCCGTTTCTGAAGTTTGACTTTTGAGTGACGTCATACTTGAGGCGCGAGACCATTCGAATCTTTGGAACAAATATGGTAACCAGGGTTGCTGTAGCGTTTGCCAATATGGCGGTACAAATAATGATGTCAGACCACTTCCTGTCCAGCAGGAAAAAACACGGCAGCCATGTTAACCAGATGACCAAACAAGAGTAGGAACATGCCAAAAGCAGTTTGGCCTCCCCCATGTTTTTCTTCTCTTTCCTAACGCCGATTGAATAAAAGCAACATACGAGGATCAGGAAGAGCACATACACATGGTAGGCTACAAAGTCCTCTCGACTAAATGTACAAGCATATCTCTTAACCCCAAGACCGTCTCGTAAAGGACGCACGGTTGGTTTGTTGAACAACCAGCGCTGAACACCAATTGCGACTTGAACGCTCACAATAAAAAACACGGTTAAAAATTGGTTCACTCCTGATAGTTCACCACCTAACCCAATCAATTTATAACTCTGCAACGCCATTAGCTTCACCAGAATAACAGCAAAGCACAAAGTGTATGATAAACCAGGTAGAAGATATCGAAGACCGCAAATGGGCTCACTTTGAGAGAATACAAATGGCAGAATTGTAAGAAAGAGAAGCGTTAAAGAAAACAGAAGTGTCAAGCCCAGACCAACGTAACGTCTGCCCAAAGCTCTTCTGCTAACTTTAAACACTACATAAACCGCGAAGATTATCGAAAGTAGGGCACCAAAACAGCCGACTGCCAGGATGATCATTGCCCACAGCTCGTGAATAAACTCGGCATGAGTCGTCCTGTACAGATCTACACTGGTCCCTGAGAGGAAGGTGTCATTATCCGAGGAAGTGTCGAGGCAGTGACAGTCTGTCACACAGACCATACGGGGAATCTGGTTGAGCTCCAGGCCCAGAACTGTGTAGAAGCGAATCTTGGAGACATTCAGCGACAAGACAGATCTGGAGTATGATCCCACCTGAAAATATAACAACATATCAAGATTAATATGAGAATAAAAGGTAAATATGTTGCTATAGCTCGTTCACAAATTCGTGTCCACAGAGTTGATCAATTACCTCTGAAATTGTTTGATGAATTTCTGTAATTCTTTTTCATAAAGACTTATTTTTTCACCGACCTTCAGATTTTATAACATTTAAGTACAAAGGTAGTCTGAATTTTGCACAAATCGTTTTTTGTTATATAATTTTAGGAAAATATCAAACCGCGTGTTCTAAACATTAGATTTTACTGTAAATTATGTTAATTTTCTAACAATGCAAGCCAAAGGCGTATCCGTATTACATTGAATAGGGCAAAATTTTTCATTTCATTTTATATCTTCTTCATAGAGATAGGTAAACTTTGACCAAAGTATCAAACACACATATTCGCCAAGTAGCAGGCGTGACATCAACAAAATATATGGAACAACAAGAACATCAAACACACATAGTCAGCAAATAATAAGAGTGTCATCAACAAAATTGTGCACATGTCATACATATGTCATTCCGAATCAGAAGTCTCTAATAGGTTAACAACTGTTATCGGTTGGGCAAACTGCAATCCATCTCGTTGCCAGTATTGTTCCTCCTCTTTGAGCACATGGTCGTCACATTTTCTCCAGTATTCAATGTCTATCATTGAGAGGGCATCACGCGTCAATTCTTTAACATCACACATTTGGTGGTGGTGGTTGGTTGAGTTCGCTCGAGGACTAAAGTATTCTAGAGTATCGTGGTAGACTAGAATATTCCTCTTCATCATCCCCCTTACAAGGACGTAGTGGACGTGTCTGCGGTGTGTTGTGGTTTGCAGTATAACTGTTATATTTGCGCCTTTCGGCCCAACACATCCGACTTCAGCACATTTTTGAGTACCAGGTTGTCTTCCCTCTTCGATCCCTGCACGCTTGGCCAGACTAGATAGGTTAGTCTGTTACTGGAGGCACCGCGGAGAGGTGGAGCAGGGTCTGGATAGTTTTGATTCACCGATTCTGGCGCAAGCCATCAGCTGTGGGTCGCTGACAACTTCCAGCTCTGGTGCTGGTAGGCGTGCCTTCGCCTCATCACACATTTTAAACATCGTGTTCCGCGCAGTACGTGCCCTTTTACTTTAGCCCACACAAGTTCTATTGGGTGAGGTGCGAATGATAAGGTGGGATGCGAAGAGATGTGTGGCCATACTTTGCAATTATTTTATCAATTTGATGTAACTTTGTCTTCTTAGTTTGTCTAACAAGTTGCAACAACTATGGTTTTAATTAGGTGTTTTGAAAGGAAACACTTTCTTTTCTAAGCCATGTATTGATTTGATCTTTTGTGCTTGACGAATTAGGAACTTTGTCCTCCAGTGCTACCACATTATGATAGGATGCATTGTTCATTACAAGACATGAAGGTCTATCCAGAATGGGGAGTAGAGTGTTCTCTATCATGTCTCTGAAAATTCGTCCATTCATTTCAGTGTGGTAGTCCTTTCTGTTTGTAGACTTTGAATGAAAAATAAGTTGTGTGTCATTAACAAGACCATTCTCTCTACTGCAGCATGTACCAATATAAAGCGTTGTCCTTTGCTGCTGGGAATGCTTCTTTTATTTTCTCTGTCAACTGATTACCATTCTTTCTCATATGTATGATGGGCAATGACCCACGTTTCATCCAAATACACTATATCGTAGCCTTCCATTCGTCGCTCACGGATTTGCCTCAGGTATTTGCTTCGGGCAGATATCAGGTGTGGTTTTTCACAAACAATATTTCTACCATTACCAGCTTTTTCAAAATGTGAAACCAACGCCTCTTACGATCTTCCAAAGAGTCGTTTTTGAGATTTCAATATCACATTCTGATTGCAGTCGAGTTTTAAGTTTGCGCAGTGTACCAAGGTGATTCGATTCAAACATTTTCAAAATTTTACGTCTAATAACATCTTTGTCAAAATTATCAACTTTCATTTTTCGTCCTTGCTTGATCGTCGCCTCTGTAGATTCAAAGTTCTGTCTTATCCATCGATTGAAAGACTTTCTATCTATATTTAGAGCTGCCCGCGTTCTGTTTTCTGGTTTTTTTGATATCGCAATATAACTGACAACTTTTAGATTACTTGCAAAAGTGCATGTAACACAGTTACCTTTTGCATAGTGATGAATTTACACTTTAAACTCGTTATGGTATGAAAAATCAAGTAGTCACTTCACAACAGCTTACAAATTATCAAACATACAGGAATATTCATTAATAGTAAATATTTTGTCAAAATACGCCTTTGGACCAATTTAACAAGTAACCGGAAATGAAATTACCACACACACACACAAAAAACCTCGTAGTGGCGCACGTCTTACAAGTTAAGAGTGCGAAACGGTGCCAAGATTGTGTGGTGTGCACGCGAAATTTTCCGTTTTAATTGGTGAGTTGATTACAACAAATGTGGGTATTGTAAAATCTTAAAATTTAGGACAAGCAAGAAAATCATATTTTTATTTACCTCAAATAAGCAAACATCTTTCCTAAATGTATGACAGTAGGGCAAAAAATCTACTGAAGGTCGGTGAAAAAATAAGATTTCACGAAAAAAAGAATTACAGAAATTCATCGAACAGTTTCCGAGATAATTGATCAACTCTGTGGGCACGAATTTCTGAACGAACTATAATTACTTGCCCCGATTTACATCAAAATAAAAGTAAAAATAGTATTAATTACTTACCCTGATTAATATCAGAATAAATGTAAATATGTAATTAATTACTTGCCCTGATTAATATATAATAAAAGCATATATGTAATTAATGACTTATCCTAATTAGATTCAGAATAAAATGTCAATTTTCCTTCATAGTATCAAGATTAAAATCATTTGTGATGAATATGATGACATAGTTAATATCAAGATTAAATATCAACTTTCACATTAAATATGCAACGAAAAAATAATGATGAGTTAATTAATATGTAAACACATGATCAATATAACACATACAATTTGTTTTGACATCTCTCATTGTGATCTAGCTTGTCCCTATTGGATCCTAGCACCCGTGACAGTTACTCTTAATTTTCTCTGCCCAGCGCAAAGTGTTCAAAGTTGGCTTTAATTACTCTATACAGATCTGATAGTTTCCACGGCTGCCTAGACCTAACTAATTAGTAACACATTAACTTCGAGAACGTCACCATCGAATATCTGAAGACGAAGTCTCACATCAAGAATCTGTCCAGCAATTGCAACCGTGTAAAGCAAAACCGAAAGAAAGAAAAAAAAAAACCTTCCCTAAAATTCATGTAGGAGGAACATGTCAGTCGTGGCGGATAACGTACAAAAGAAAAGGAAAACCTTATACAAGTTCAGGTTTCTCTGGTAGGATCTCTTTCCTAAGTAAGACAACGTTTACTACTAACACTACTACCTTGCAGGTTCAAGAAAAATCAAAAGCTTAGGTAGTATTTCAACAGGCGCGTGCCGAGTATGGATTAACGGATAAATCAATGGAATGATGGTAGAATTCAATGAAAGACCGATTCTAAAATCTTGCATTGAGACGGCTTAAGAGAAGCAGTTTTGTGCACAAAGCCAAACAAATTTATAGACAAACACCAGACATACTACGAGTTGCCAGCCCCTTACTGCCCATACCAGAACAGACTCACTGGACAGAGGAACCCGGATTGCCAATATAAATACGGACACAGGTGAAAGGAATATTTTACAAGGAGGAACTGAATAGTATACAGAGTAAAACATTCTCAGTTTCTTAGATGAAGAATATCCACAAGATCTATGGGTTCATGTGTACACAGATGGATTAGCACAGAATGCAGTAAAGAATAGGGGAGTAGGTGCATATATAGAGTACCCAAATAACACTAGGGATATGAATAAAATAGCAACAGGAAAATATTTTTCACAACTACGATGCAGAAATACAAGCAATAAAGATGGCAACAGAAAAACTGCTGAACAGTAATCTAATACAGACCCACAGCCTGTAGTGTTTTTGATAGGTGCAAGATCAGCACTCCAGGCACTACAATCCAGAAAATTGCTACATCAGCAGACCTTATTGATTGAACTCTGTAAGCACCACATGGTTGCCCTGCAGTGGACCCCATCTCACTGTGGAATACTAGGAAACGATAGAGCAGATCAGCTGGCAAAGGAGGGCGCAACGCAACAGGCACACAACCAGATGCACTAGTTCCATCAGAAGTAACAGATAATCAAATCAATCAGAAGACTACACGCCCCAAATCAAGATACCTTTCATAAATATGAAAAGATGGGAACAAGTTATCATTATACGCCTCAGAACAGGAAACATTCGACTTCACAGTCACATGTATACAAATAAGTCACCTCAACAAAATGCACCTCAACTGTACATGTGGACAGGCGCGCTGGACTGCTGAACACATACTTCAAGACTGTACTAAATATAGTAGACTAAGGAAATCTCCATGGCCCATAGATACAACACTACAGACAAAACCATATGGGCTACTGCAAGAACAGTAACATTTATACAGGAAACAACATTGCAGATATAGACAATACTTCAGGCCAACGAAAGAAACAAGTCACAATTATTTGTGTTTTCTCTCGGGATTGAAAAAAAAAAAAAAACTTCTCGCACGGACATTTCATGACGACTTCACTGAGCATGAGTCCTTTATTCTCCAGCATCCACTTCCCCCAACACACCACAGAAATGAGATAAAAGCTACGTCACCGCAGAAAACTATTTTCTTTATTTACCGCAAAGTTGGATTGCTTCGTTTCATAACCAACTGAAAGCTCTAACATATCCCATTTCCATAATTATTTATTCTCCCTGCCGCCAGCTTTACTGCAACCCCACCAAGAATTACTTGTCTCTTATAATAGAAGACAAACGGTGCAGAAATAGAATCATAATAGTATATCCAACTATGACATGTTTCTATGGGGGAGTAGAAACGTCTGTGACCTGCGGTCGCAATAGCAGGATCGGCGCACCATCAGCCGACCAAGACCTAGCATTTCTACCTCCTCGTGGTCTCCCCTAGTAACAGTCTGCGTCAAAACAGACTGGCTAACAGAAGCTAGGATCGCCGTGTTCCCTGTAGTGGTGGCTGTTACTGATATAGAGGACCCAGTATTCCAGTGCCTCTGGGTGGACTAGTAATTTCCCAGTATAGCCTGGGATAGACGAACTCCAACCTCTCCAGTAAGAGCTGGGAATGTCAAGAAAGCCATTACGACCCGCCACATCAAATGAGTCAAAGGGCAACCTGCCTGCATCAACTCGTGGCAATCCGTCAACAACAACAACAACAACATGTATCTATTTATTTATATTTATAGATTACGAAAAGGTATTTGATAGTTTAGACAGAAGAATGCTTTGGAAGTTGCTGAGCCGTTACGGAATCCTCACAAAGTTTATTAACCTGATAAGAACAATATATGAAGGAAATGAAATGTAGTGTTGTGCATGAAGAACAGCTTACAGAAGCATTTGAAATAAAAACAGGAGTAAGGCAGGGATGCCTTCTATCTCCATTTCTGTTTCTGCTGGCCATAGTTTGGATAATGAGAATAACACAGCACAACAGAAATGGAATCCGGTGGTCACTGACCAAGCAAATTGATGACATAGACATTGCTGATAACATAGCTCTCCTATTACACAGCCATCAACAGATGCAGGATAAAATGAGCATACTTGATGAGCGATCACAAAAGCTGGGAGTGACAAAAGAGATAAGATCAAAATCAATAAAATGAATGCAGTTGGCAATAACTAAATAACAATAGGAGCAATACCTCCTTCACTTCCAATTGTAAATCAGTCCTATTATATGACTGTGAAACATGTAGAATAATAAGATTGACAATCACGAAGATACAGATCTTCATTAATAAATGCTTGCGCAGAATAAAAAGATGAAATGGCAGGACAGAATCACTTAGAACTATGGGAAAGTATAAGTCAAATACCAGTGGACAAAGATATGCGACGAAGACGATAACACTGGATAGGATACACACTGTGGAAGCAAACTGAGAGTTTTACAGGGCATGCCTTTTTTAAGCTCCTCTGGAAGAGACAAAGAGGAAGACCTAAATATTCTAGGAGAAGACAGATGGAAGCAGGTATGAAGATAATGGGGAAGGCATGGAATGATCTTAAAATGGCAAGAAACAGAATTGCTTGGAAAGTGCATGTTGAAGACCTATGATTCATATGGAGCTGAAAGGTAGAAGAACAGAAAGAGGAAGAAGAAGAAGATGAAGAAGAAGATGAAGAAGAAGAAGATGAAGAAGTAGAAGTAGAAGTAGAAGTAGAAGAAGTAGAAGAAGAAGTAGAAGAAGTAGAAGAAGAAGTAGAAAAAGTAGAAGAAGTAGAAGAAGAAGTAGAAGAAGAACTACACATAGACCTTCTCATCAAAAAAAAACTTGTTCATCCTACCATCAATTCGATCGTTCGCTGACTATAGCTATTTGTTTGTTCAACTGTTTGTGTACCTAGCTGCATTCATATCGGCCTATCTTTTTGTTTACCAATCTACCTCTATGTTTGTCTGTCTCTCCTTCTGTTTGTCTACCTATCTACCTGCTTGTCCTCTTATCTAGCTACACTTTTGATTCTTTCACGTCAACTTGTAAAAATACATTTGTATTTAAAAAACCAAAAAAAACCCGAGTTCGTTAATAGAAACAATACTGCTAATAACAACAACAACAGCAACAACAACAACAACAACAACAACAACAACAACAACAGGAACAACACTAATAATAAAACAACTGACCTGCACAAAACCATCCTTCTGAAGATTGAAAACGGACAATGTTGAAACCGATTGCCCATCAAAGACGTTCTCTTGTTGATCCCATTGGGAGACCTTCCTGGCCCCGGGAATGATTGACAGGCGTTTGTTTGCGATGATCTCAGCAAACTGGTCGCAGATTCCGTCCAATAATGGGCACTTTGCTTTGTACTCAGAGTGCACATAGTGCAGTATTGCATCCACAGATTTGATGACACTGTAAACACCAGGCGATCGTGTTTGAATGTCAGAGACAGGAGCGGTATAGGGACATTCGATTTTAGCTTCAGGATTATGTACCTTGTCTGCGGGGAAAAAGCAGGAGTACTGTAAACGCCACAAATCTTTAAACCAGGGTGATAAAGATGATATGAAGCTTGGATCAGAACTCAAGTTGTGCAAGAATGAATCAAACTGTTCATTCTGTTGAACATTTATATCAATAAAAATAGATCCGAGTGGAAAGTAGTCTGTAATTGTCGTCAAATATCTCCATGACTCATGGGACGCTGGTGTAATCCAAAAGTATGAATTTTTAATAGTCTTTAGTGAATCAAACATAACTTCCGCCGTCTGTTTGCTGGATAGAAGGACAACAGGCATACCACGGTACTGTTCCAATTGACTGCTCGTACTAAATAGCTCTAAAACGTTAAAATACATCACCGCAATAGCGCATATATTACTCTTCTCGGCGTCAGATAAAAATAATTTAACTTCTTGTTGGAATTCAGGCATTCTCTCTGAGATAATTATAACTTTATCCCAGCCCAAAGTAGTCAAAATCTGTACAGTAATGTTAGAAAAACCTGTCCAGTCTTCCTCTGGTGTAGCAGTCACAGATAAAATGTTATTATCACTCACAAAAACATTGCTTTGAAATTTTGACATTTCCAAACCACGTTTTATATAATCCCCATCTTTGTCTTCTGCGTCTATTATGAATCCAAGATTCTTTGTTGGATTGCTCATTTTATTATTTTCTTCAAAGTTGCTGTTCGCTTCTTCATTCTCTCCATTTCTTGGCCAGCAAAGTTCAAAGAGCACGTTTGAAAATCAACGATGGTTTTCAAACCTACAACAGAACTGGAACACGAATCCAAGACAAGACCTCCAACTTTCAAACCAGGAAGTAAACCGGGATATCTTATTTGAATACTTTCAATTGCAAACATGAAAGACTGGATTTTAAGAACTTGACATTATTGACCTGTGCAGCTCCACAGGAAAAAGCACTTCCCCCTTGGTTGTGAAGTGGGAACACGCCAGTTATTTGTACGTCACCGTTCAGATACAGGCTGGTCTGGCTGGCTTTCTCATTGACATTACACACATGGCAGACAGGGCACCAACCCCTGCATGTGTTAAATGATGGACCTTCAAAGGTCTCTGTTTGTGTTAAACCGTTATCCACAATGGCAATCTGAAATAGACAAACTGAAATAAGTAGGTCTGCAGAGGAAACAAGAGCTAGCAAGTCAGAAAGAGCATGATAGATAGAAAGATAGATAGAGAGAAAGAGAGAGACAGAGAGGAGAGAAGAGAGAGGAGAGGCGAGGAGAGGAGAGGAGAGAGAGAGAGATGTAGTTTGCCTTATTATGTGAAATACTCAAGACTACTATTTGCTATTTACAAAATGTATACGATTTTTTAATGCCGTGAAAAGTATCATCATCATCATCATCATGTGCCATACCGGTTGCCGTAGGTGATCATGTCCCTCCACAATCTTCTATCTACAGTGCATCGTATCAGTTCTGTTGTTGACTGTTTTCCATGCCATGACACCAAGCTATCCAGTATTTTCTCTCTTTGTCGTCCGCGATCTCTCTTTCCTTTTATTTTGCCAGTTGTAACCAAGTATTCCAACTTTCCTCTTCTCATGATGTGCCCGAAAAATGTTAATTGCTTCTTTCTGATGTTTTTTAAGAGCTCCCTTTTTGTGTTGGCCTCTTTGAGAACTTCCTCATTGGTCTTTTATCTGTCCAGGGAACTTTCAACATTCTTCTGAGAAATCCCATTTCTGTGGCCTCCAATCGTCTTTTCATTTGGTGAAAAGTATACTGACATCAAAACAAATAACACAAGGGCTAAAACTAAGAATAGCAAAGTGTTAAATCTTTTCAATATTCCTGTATGGTGCATAAATATGGACATTACACAAGAAAACAGAAGAGAAAATTGAAGCCTTTGAAATGTGGATTTATAGAAGAATAGGTAGAACTGGATGGAAAGAAAAGAGAACAAATGATGATGTTTTAAAACAACTAAAAATGAAAGAGAACTACCAAATACAATTAGAACAAGACAAATGAAATGTTTGGGGCAATTTTAAATGACAGAACAGCCTACTAAAAGTAAGATTGGAAGGGAAAATATAGGGTAATAGAGGCAGAGGCAGACCAAGACTAACATGGACGAGTAATTTCAAAAGATGGACAAACCAGCCTATAACAACTTGCATCATGAAAGCAAGAGACAGAGCGGAATGGCGCTATATGGTAGCCAACCTTCGATGCGGAGACGACACTCGATGATAATGATACGCTTTATGCTTATTCCTGACTCTCTTACTAGTCTATGTCTCTGAAGTATAGGTTATATACTTGACAAGCACTTTCTTTTTACATCACTCTAAAAGTGGGACAAATTAGACAAGAAAGATATTAAACGTAGCTAGATGGTACTGGGAGACTTAATTTGAGGCGTTAAGACAGGAATATTTACAGTAGATTGTACTGGCAGACTAATGTGAGGCGTTAAGACAGGAATATTTACAGTCGATTGTACTGGGAGACTAATGTGAGGCGTTAAGACAGGCAAATTTACAATAGATTGTACTGGGAGACTAATGTGAAGCGTTAAGAAAGGAATATTTACAGTCGATTGTACTGGGAGACTAATGTGAGGCGTTAAGACAGGAAAATTTACAGTAGATTGTACTGGGAGACTAATGTGAGGCGTTAAGAAAGGAATATTTACAGTCGATTGTACTGGAAGACTAATGTGAGGCGTTAAGACAGGAAAATTTACAGTAGATTGTACTGGCAGACTAATGTGAGGCGTTAAGACAGGAATATTTACAGTAGATTGTACTGGCAGACTAATGTGAGGCGTTAAGACATGAATATTTACAGTAGATTGTACTGACAGACTAATGTGAGGCGTTAAGACAGGAATATTTACAGTAGATTGTACTGGGAGACTAACGTGAAGTGTTAAGACAAGAAGATTTGAAGTAGATTGTACTGTAAGACTAACGTGAAGTGTTAAGAAGGGAGATTTGAAGTAGATTGTACTGTAAGACTAACGTGAAGTGTTAAGAAGGGAGATTTGAAGTAGATTGTACTGTAAGACTAATGTGAAGTGTTAAGAAGGGAGATTTGAGCTGGATAGATGGTACTGGAAAATTAATGTGAAGTGTTAAGACAGGAAGATTTGAAGGGTGAAAATGGTACTGGGAAACTAATGTAAAGTGTTAAAACAGGAAGATTTGAAGCGAGTAGATGGCGCTTGCATGCTCGCCCAGACTTAAGTGGAATTGGCGAATTTTAATGGAAAGAAAGACGGATTGGCGTAATGCTTACCACACTTCTCGAAAATGTCGAAGAAACATATGACGTCTAACATCACATTTCCTGTACTCCAAACAAAAGACGAGAGAAAGATCTTCTTTTCTTCTTCTTACAAAACAAAAAAGACGCAGGAAAGATCTTTTCTTCTTCTTACGAAACAAAAAATACGCGGAAAGATATAAACTTTTGAAAGAAGACGAATTTCTATTACTTTAATGGATATAAAGTAAAGTGCCCCTGTCACGCCAATTGGCGTATAGGGAATATGGTGTTAGTGACCATAATTTTTACAGACCTTCGGCACATGATTTTTGGGGTAATGTGGTTGGTTCTACGCCCGTGCCGCTTTACTTTCCCACAAAAAAATCCGGTACCCATTAAAGGCTGGGTGAACCCAGAAGCCGTAGGTTCGAATCGAACCCTACCTCTTGTCCTTTGTAGTCCAGTTCACTAATCACTGAGCTATCGCGGCTCCCTAATGAACATATACGCTCATTTGAAAATCAGAAGGCGCGCCTACCAGCACCAGAGCTGGAAGTTGTCAGCGACCCACAGTTGATGGCTTGCGTCAGGATCGGTGAACCAAAACCATCCAGACCCTGCTCCACCTCTCCGCGGTGCCTCCAGTAACAGACTAACCTGTCCAGTCTGGCCAAGCGTCCAGGGATCGAAGAGGGAAGACAACCCGGTACTCAAAGATATCGTGCTGAAGTCGGATGTGTTGGGCCAAAAGGCGCAAACATAACAGTTATACTGCAAACCACAACACAAAGCAGACATGTCCACTACATCCTTCTAAGGGCGGATGATGAAGAGGAATATTCTAGTCTACCATGATACTCTAGAATACTTTAGTCATCGGGCGAACGCAACCAACCAACCATTTGAAAATAATATCATACCAATTCAACAGCATTAACTAAACTTTACAATTTGTTAACATATATATGCTTCATATATACAAGAAAATCACTGGAGTCTGTATAAATGTAGTTTTACAGAAGAATGTTGAGAATACCATGGACAGCTAAGAAGAGTAATGAAAATGTTCTGAAAGAGGTCAAAGCAAAATGAGAGCTAATTTCCAATATTAGGAAGAAACAATCATCATTGTTTGGCCATGTAATGAGAAGAGAACAGCTGGAATATATTGTAACAACTGGAAAAATTGAGGGGCGAGGCGATAGAGGGTAGCAAAGAGAGAAAATACCAGACAGCTTAAGAAAATGACTTAGCAGAAGGTCAACAACAGAAATAATAAAGAACTGTCGAGGTCGGAAGTCGTGGAGAGACATGATCACCTACGCCAGTAGGCCAGGTACTTGATGATGATGATGATGATGATGATGATGATATATGCTTGGTACCAAGATATTATAAAGTTTAGCTAATCAGAACCATATCGTCTAGTCCAACCAACTTCAAGAAATGGGTACCTGATTCATTTCTGGTCAATGAAGAACTTATGCTTTCTGAAAGAGAACTGGGACCGCGCTCAATAAAAAAAAATAGCGTGTTCAATAGAAGTTAAGGCCCTATATTCACTTGATTCCTAATGGCAGTATGCTTATTGGATTGATTGCTAAACTTTATCGTTAAAAAAAAGAATAATTTCCACAACATAAGAAGAAAAATAAATTGCGAATTTACAACAATGCATTAATTAATGAACCAAAAAATGTAACAGGAAAGAGAGAGAAAATAAATAGATATTGAAAATAATGCAATTTGTAATCATATCATAGACACAGAGAGAAAGAGAGTGACAGAGTGAGAGAGAGAGAGAGAGAAAGAGTGAGCAGTGAGAGAGATAGTGTGTGTGAGAGAGAGAACCCAGTAATGTACTTTATGATACACTTGACAAATGAACTCAAATACACATGGCTAAAGAAAGTGGTAATATTGTCCTAATAAGATGTGAGTAGTATAGTATGTCATTTAGGATGAGTAAATGTTCTTCCAGAAGCACATAAATCCTTATATAAATAGTCTACCCTCACATGGAAGCACATTTTTCCTTATATGAGAGTCTACCTGCAGATGGAAGCACATTTTTTCCTTATATGAGAGTCTACCGTTTTTTCCTTATATGAGAGTCTACCCGCCCATTTTTTGTTCCGGTCGTGGTGACCTCTCGTGGCGGCGTCGGGTGACCTCTCGTTGACCTCTCGGGTGAGCGCTCGTGGTGTTGTGGTGACCTCCCGCGGCGGTGGTGGTATCATAAATCTATTATATTCTTTGTACTTTCAATGGTTCCGTAACTTTCATAAATCTATTCTTTCTTTATACTCTCATTCAATAAAAAACAGTGACAAGTTTATTTATTGTTTTTAAAAACTTCCTTTAGAATTAAAGGTAACAGCTTAGGCCGTTACACACGCTACACGCCAAATGCGAAACACCGCGTTAATTAAGCGAGATCAAAGAGTTCCCGGTACACGCGCAGCCGCGAAGACGCGCAGCGAAGACGCGCAGCAAGGGGCCGCAAGATCAAAGAGCTCGGTAGACGCGCAGCGAAGACGCGCAGCGAGGGGGCCGCGTTTAACGTAAGCAAGATCAAAGAATCCGCCTCCCGTATGAACATCAAAGAATCCGCCTCCCGTGGTGAAATCTCCCAAGCCGGTAAGTGTTCATCAGGAGAGTCATTTAACAGGGGAATTTTACGATACCGATGTTTTAATGTGAGACGCTTGGGGGTAATTAATATCTTTGCGCTGGTTCGTGTTCAAAGACCGTGTTTCGCTGTGAAAAGTTTTGATTGAATGTTTGAGTGCCAGACTGGCCAGGGCTACGTTAATAACTTTTTATCATCTGAAGATTAGAATACCACTTATCAGGGGAATTTTACTGGGTGGTTGTTTTAATGTGGGATGTTTAGGGGAAATTAGCAGTGACAAGTTTATTTATTTATTTAATGTTTTATTCATATATATATACCACAATAGATAACACAGGGGTAGACAATAATGTAGTCTTTAACTATTGCACATTATAGACAAGTATAATACATAAGAAACAAAGTAGTTTATTTACAAGAAGTAATACATGATACTGTTAAATTGCTAAAGGGGAGGTGGTCACGTTGTTCAGAATGGACCTGTCGCTTGCTGGGGTGAGGTAGTAAGTTGGAAGTTGTAGTAGTAGGTTAGAAGTTGGCGTTGCCATGATGGATGAATGTAGGTTGTCTAGTGTCGCATGATGGATGCATGTAGGTTGTCGACTGTGTCGGGATGGCTGTTTGTAGGTTGTCTAGTGTGTCGGGATGGATCATGTAGGTTGTCGACTGTGTCGGGATGGCTGTTTGTAGGTTGTCTAGTGTGTCGGGATGGATCATGTAGGTTGTCGACTGTGTCGAGATGGATGAATGTAGGTTGTCGACTGTGTCGAGATGGATGAATGTAGGTTGTCTAGTGTGTCGGGATGGTTATATGTATGTTGTCTAATGTGTCGGGATGGATGAATGTAGATTGGCTAGTATGTCGGGATGGCTGAATGTAGGTTCTGTCTAGTGTGTCGTGCTGAGTGTATGTAGATTGTCTAGTGTGCCATGCTGGTTGCATGTAATTGTCGAGTGTGCTCAACAAACCGCCGTGTCATTTAAACGTCTTTGAACACAAGGGACACAGATGTTCACCAGAAGAAACTTCATTATGAGAAACCGTCTGGAGAAAATCCAATAACCCTTTCGTCAACCATATTTAACATACCTAGTTTAACTTCATCAAACAAAAACATTTCGTTGTAATAGTCATCTCGTTGTAACAGTCACGTATGTCATGTCATTGTAACAGTCATGTCAATGTAGTAGACACGTATGTCATGTCATTGTAACAGTCATGTCAATGTAACAGTCATTTCGTTGTAATAGTCATTTCGTTTTTTCAGAGACGTATGTCATGTCATTGTAACAGTCATGTCAATGTAACAGTCATTTCGTTTAATAGTCATCTCGTTGTAACAGACACGTATGTCATGGCGTTTTATCAGAGACGTATGGTATGTCGTTGTAACAGACATGTCCATGTCTTTAGCACTTCAACGAATAACAGACAACAGTAATGGTGAACCTTACAGATAAGAAAACTTAGTTCCAAACCCCAAATTTTCGTCTCATAACTAAAAAGTTGAACTCAAAACATTAAAAATCTAGGTCCAAAGTCAAAATAGTTAGACACGGTAGGGCAAAAGGGCATATTCTTTCCAACCAATACTCCCTATTCTTCTACACATCTGCATCTCGAAGCCTTCGAATTTATATTCAATGTTTGGCTACTGACTATATTTTGCGCCGATTGCTCAGAGTCGATTCTATATTCAACCACTGAACTCTCTGTCGATGTAGTAGACACGTATGTCATGTCATTGTAACAGTCATGTCAATGTAGCAGTCATTTCGTTGTAATGGTCATCTCGTTGTATCAGTCATGTCGATGTAGTAGACACATATGTCATGTCATTGTAACAGTCATGTCAATGTAACAGTCATTTCGTTGTAATAGTCATCTCGTTGTAACAGTCACGTGGCTATATGTAGATTGTCGACTGTGCCATGATGGATGAATGTAGATTGTCGACTGTGCCATGATGGATGAATGTAGGTTGTCGACTGTGCCATGATGCTTGTATGTAGATTGTCTAGTGTCGCATGATGGCTATATGTAGGTTGTCTACTGTGCCATGATGGATGAATGTAGGTTGTCGACTGTGCCATGATGCTTGTATGTAGATTGTCTAGTGTCGCATGATGGCTATATGTAGGTTGTCTAGTGTGCCATGATGGAGGAATGTAGGTTTTCTAGTGTGTCGGGATGGCTGAATGTAGGTTCTGTCTAGTGTGTCGTGATGAGTGTATGTAGATTGTCTAGTGTGCCATGATGGTTGTATGTAATTGTCGAGTATGCTCCAACAAATCACCGCGCCATTTAAAGTTCTTTGAACATAATGGACACAGATGTTCACCAGAAGAAACCTCATTATGAGAAACCATCTGGAGAAAATCCAATAACCTTTCGTCAACCATATTTAACATACCTAGTTTAACTTCATCAAACATCAAGCTCAACAATACTTAGCATACCTACTTTAAACACCTCGATAAAATTGAATAACCTTTCATCGATAAGCCTTAACGTACTTTAAGAGAAAACAATCCAACTTACTGTGTAAAATAGAATCTCAATCCGTTAGAATGAATAGTAACTTTCCTTGAAGCAACCAAACTTATAACACGAAAGCCCTGAAGGGTCTTGTTTAAATATAGCCTGGTAACAAATGAATACATTATCCAATCAGCGAGTGATTATGCCAACATCGACTGATATCTGGATTAACCAATTAGAGAAGAGCATTAACATTGGAGGCGGAGCAAAGAAATGACTGACATCTGTATTATAACCATTCAGAGAAGAGCATTAGCATGGGAGGCGGAGCAAAGAAATGACTGACATCTGTATTATAACCATTCAGAAAAGAGCATTACTATGAACGGCAGAGTGATTAACCAATTATAGAAGAGCGTAACTTTGAAAGCGGTTCCAGTTCCATCTTAAGGTAAATGATTTGGTCGGGTTCTCATCGAGGATTGTGGGCGTTTCTGGTCCATAGAATGTGTTTGGATAAACTTATGTAGGAGTTTATGTTCCTGGGGGTTGATATTATTCACACATATGATAAGGCGTATAAGAAACATTCCAAGTTTTATAACGCGATGGCTAACCTAGTATACACATGATCGGAGAGAAATGAGCTGTTATTTACTGGAATAATTCAGCGAGTCGGTGGTCATGATATCTACGCCACGTTTGTAACCATCGTTATCGAAATACTTTCAGATCGAATTCGCAATTTCGGTCGTCTTGTTGTTCTATATACCCTCGCCTATCGATTAGTTAAGAATCATGTCAAAGACATGTTCGACTCTGATTCCGACATTTGTGTTTTAGAAACGGACTTTGGTACTTGGACCGGTGGTATCATCGGAAGAGAATTTGGAGAGTGGTTACTAAAAGAAGGTGGTTTGGAAAATTTTCTAGACCTCTCTAACGAAGAAGCTACAACACTGTGGACTCTACTTCACAACAGCCTTTGGTCTTTAAGAGCTTTACCTAGAAATGTTTATCTGTGAGTTTATATATTTTCCCTAATAAAAGTTTGGTAACCCCACAGCATTTGTTACTGCCTTACAATATTGTTTACCAGGTCACGACACCCTCTCACACTGATGATGAGGGTTGTCCTGTAGTAGGCCTGTGATTGTAATAAGAATGGTTTGCTCCAGTTTTGAAATCTGAAATTTTCACAAAAAGAGATGGTGTTACTCAGTTCCCCTATAATGGGGATGTTGAGTTACTAAAAATAGATTTTGATCTCTGATGCAATACCTGATTAGTTACTAAAAATAGAATGTGACCTATGATCCAATAACAGAATACTCATTGCCCTGGTGACCAATTGAGACTGATGGAAAAGTGAATTCCCAGTCATAGAAAAGTATGTTGTCACGATAGGTGTGTCAATAACAAGGAATAAAAATCATTAAAGACATCCTAATTAAGTTGTGAAATTTTGGTGGTTGAGAGATAAATCTGAAGATAAGCACATCAAACTATAAGAACAAGGAAACAATCGTATATTACACACTCTTAGAGCCAGTGTTAAGTTAACACGTATTTCGTTAAAATAGAAGGTTATAAATTGAGTAGAGGTAAACTTATACCTTATGGCTCATCTACTTTTTCGAAGAAACTCAAGTTCAGAAGAGGAAGACAGTGATGAAGATAGTGATGTGTCAATGAGCACGCAAACCACGACAATATGGCCTAGTGGTAATTTTAATAATGGTTTAACTTTAGAGTCAATTTTCAAAAAGACAAATATACTTGAAATGTTTTTAAACTCTAGTGAAACCTCTGACACCTACATCACCGGCTCTCAAAATCAGGGAGCTGGAAGACTGGAGATTCCAACTGAAATAATTAACAACCACTCCTCGACTGGTAATAGAGATATACAAATCTTTGAACATGATATTTATTTTGAACAAATTAACGCAACGTGGAACGAACAATACGCTTGCAACCAGCAAAGTGATACACTAAACGATAGAGCTACCAAGGTAAGTAATTGCTTTGGAGTCGAGTTTACCTTTTGATTTTGATATTCTGTTTCGCCTTCGTTATCTTTATTACTGGGTTATTACACAACTAGTAGAGACATTATCTTTATTGATGATGATAAATAGTAAATTTCCACATGTAATGAAAATTGTGAAACTAGTTGCTAGTAATGATTGACGTTATAGTAAAGGAAACCGAAAAAATAAAGGACTCATCCTTGATACCATAAAGAAGTGACTGTAACATCAAAGAAAAAGACAAGTGGAATAATATTAATACTGGTAAATCTTTTGAAGTGTTATCCTCTGGAGGTGGAGTAGAGTAAATTTTACGTAGAAGCAGGTTTAAATTACCCAAGAGACTCATGGACAATAGGTTACTAGGTGAGAAGCGAAAGAGATATCCAATACTTGGATGTTGTGACTTGTAATGAGAACCGCTGTAATAACTTGTACCAACTTGAAAATGTGAGGGGTGAAAAGACAGAGGGAAACAAAGAGAAATGACATGAGCTACAGAGTTGTGCAGAGATATTTTATTATAAAGTGTTTTTCATTTAGAAGTTTTTGCTGGCTTTAAACCTAAATTGTCTCGTTTCTTCTAGGTTCATTTTTGTGAAGAAACGATTGTTTTAACAATCCACGATGATGAAAATGACGAACCCAATTATTCTTGGCAGCAGTTTTCTATAGACAAGGAGCGCTTCATAAACCGTATACAAGAATGTGGCAAAATATTTCCCCCATCCTAGCTATTGATCACAGAGCCAAGATTCTAAAAAGTATTTCAGAAGTAATAGAAACTAAAGTTTAGTTGATATTTTACTTGTCAAGCCCAATGCTGTGTTCACAAGAACACTTCCCTCTAATGAACATAACATGCTATACTCGAGTTTGTCTCCAACTTGTCAGTGTAGGCCCCGCCCTCTGGATCATCATTTGTTTTGATGACTCCATGGATACATCGGCCTCGTGGGACAAACTTCCCATGATTCATCAAAGATGGCCGCTCTCTGAACATGTCTCATCACGTCCAATGACGTATTGCATCAGTTACTATAAATAGAACGTATTCCATTGGTTACTATAAATAGACTGGCCACGCCCCCTTGTTACAGGGTATAAAGGGCAGCCGTTCTCAGTGCTGCTACATACAGAAAGTCAGAGCCCTGCTACCAAGTCGTGTGCTTTTTAGAATGGAGTCCGTTAGAATGGATATGTGTGATTCCGCTGTTAATGTTGACTGTGATGGTGCTTTTTTCTATGCCGCTCGTAATGGCGAGTATGTAAAACCTCTACAGAAGAATGGTTTGAAGGCTGTCTCAGTTTCGAGATATCGAGCAAAGACTTTAATTCATCTTAGAAAATACGATGGCAAAACGGGGTTGAAATTCCCAACACGTTACGGTATAACACTAACACAGCCTGAATTTGAGACTTTAGTGGATCTGAAGTCTACGATTCTCTCAGAGTGTGACAGACTACAAGTAGCCACAGGTGATGCGTCTACGAGTCTCTCAGCTGAGTGTGACAGTATACAAGCAACCACTGATGGAGCTTCTACATTTCGCTCAGACTATGCCCGAGAACAAACGGCCAATGAGTGTGACAGTATACAAGCAACCACTGATGGAGCTTCTACATTTCGCTCAGACTATGCCCGAGAACAAACAGCCAATGAGGGTGAGTGGTCGTTCGCTGCTCCTCCCGTTTATGATGACTTCAAGTATCAACAGAGTAACCTTTCGACTGTTCTCACAGACACAGCTCACAAACGAATTGATCCCCGTTCGATCACTAATATAACTGATGGATCTTATGCTATTAAGAACAATAAACAAAATTGTGTTAAATTTTGCGATCCTTGTGTATTTAAAAAACCACGTGGGAGACCACGTACACTTGTAATTTAAGCATTAAACACATGACTATGTTGTTATATGTGTACTTTTTCAGATGATTTGTATCCATATTTGCACTATTTAAAGCATCGTTGTTCAATTATAAATATTTGAACGTGTAACATGTGTTGTCTAGTTTTATTGTGAAAATAAACATTATAAAAAGATCATATTTGTTTGTTTTTATTTGACTTATTTTAATTTTAATTAGTTTATTCGAAAAAGTAGATGAGCCATAAGGTATAAGTTTACCTCTACTCAATTTATAACCTTCTATTTTAACTAAATACGTGTTAACTTAACACTGGCTCTAAGAGTGTGTAATATACGATTGTTTCCTTGTTCTTATAGTTTGATGTGCTTATCTTCAGATTTATCTCTCAACCACCAAAATTTCACAACTTAATTAGGATGTCTTTAATGATTTTTATTCCTTGTTATTGACACACCTATCGTGACAACATACTTTTCTATGACTGGGAATTCACTTTCCATCAGTCTCAATTGGTCACCAGGGCAATGAGTATTCTGTTATTGGATCATAGGTCACATTCTATTTTTAGTAACTAATCAGGTATTGCATCAGAGATCAAAATCTATTTTAGTAACTCAACATCCCCATTATAGGGGAACTGAGTAACACCATCTCTTTTTGTGAAAATTTCAGATTTCAAAACTGGAGCAAACCATTCTTATTACAATCACAGGCCTACTACAGGACAACCCTCATCATCAGTGTGAGAGGGTGTCGTGACCTGGTAAACAATATTGTAAGGCAGTAACAAATGCTGTGGGGTTACCAAACTTTTATTAGGGAAAATATATAAACTCACAGATAAACATTTCTAGGTAAAGCTCTTAAAGACCAAAGGCTGTTGTGAAGTAGAGTCCACAGTGTTGTAGCTTCTTCGTTAGAGAGGTCTAGAAAATTTTCCAAACCACCTTCTTTTAGTAACCACTCTCCAAATTCTCTTCCGATGATACCACCGGTCCAAGTACCAAAGTCCGTTTCTAAAACACAAATGTCGGAATCAGAGTCGAACATGTCTTTGACATGATTCTTAACTAATCGATAGGCGAGGGTATATAGAACAACAAGACGACCGAAATTGCGAATTCGATCTGAAAGTATTTCGATAACGATGGTTACAAACGTGGCGTAGATATCATGACCACCGACTCGCTGAATTATTCCAGTAAATAACAGCTCATTTCTCTCCGATCATGTGTATACTAGGTTAGCCATCGCGTTATAAAACTTGGAATGTTTCTTATACGCCTTATCATATGTGTGAATAATATCAACCCCCAGGAACATAAACTCCTACATAAGTTTATCCAAACACATTCTATGGACCAGAAACGCCCACAATCCTCGATGAGAACCCGACCAAATCATTTACCTTAAGATGGAACTGGAACCGCTTTCAAAGTTACGCTCTTCTATAATTGGTTAATCACTCTGCCGTTCATAGTAATGCTCTTTTCTGAATGGTTATAATACAGATGTCAGTCATTTCTTTGCTCCGCCTCCCATGCTATTGCTCTTCTCTGAATGGTTATAATACAGATGTCAGTCATTTCTTTGCTCCGCCTCCAATGTTAATGCTCTTCTCTAATTGGTTAATCCAGATATCAGTCGACGTTGGCATAATCACTCGCTGATTGGATAATGTATTCATTTGTTACCAGGCTATATTAAACAAGACCCTTCAGGGCTTTCGTGTTATAAGTTTGGTTGCTTCAAGGAAAGTTACTATTCATTCTAACGGATTGAGATTCTATTTTACACAGTAAGTTGGATTGTTTTCTCTTAAAGTACGTTAAGGCTTATCGATGAAAGGTTATTCAATTTATCGAGGTGTTTAAAGTAGGTATGCTAAGTATTGTTGAGCTTGATGTTTGATGAAGTTAAACTAGGTATGTTAAATATGGTTGACGAAAGGGTTATTGGATTTTCTCCAGATGGTTTTTCATAATGAGGTTTCTTCTGGTGAACATCCGTGTCCATTATGTTCAAAGAAGTTTAAATGGCGCGGTGATTTGTTGGAGCATACTCGACAATTACATTCATCCATCATGGCACAGTCGACAACCTACATTCATCCATCTCGACACAGTCGACAATCTACATGATCCATCATGGCACAGTCGACAACCTACATGATCCATCATGGCCCAGTCGACAACCTACATGATCCATCATGGCCCAGTCGACAACCTACATTCATCCATCTCGACACAGTCGACAACCTACATGATCCATCATGGCACAGTCGACAACCTACATTCATCCATCATGGCACAGTCGACAACCTACATTCATCCATCTCGACACAGTCGACAATCTACATGATCCATCATGGCACAGTCGACAACCTACATGATCCATCATGGCCCAGTCGACAACCTACATTCGTCCATCTCGACACAGTCGACAACCTACATGATCCATCATGGCACAGTCGACAACCTACATTCATCCATCATGGCACAGTCGACAACCTACATTCATCCATCTCGACACAGTCGACAACCTACATGATCCATCCCGACACAGTCGACAACCTACATTCATCCATCATGGCACAGTCGACAACCTACATGATCCATCATGGCACAGTCGACAACCTACATTCGTCCATCACGACATACCATACGTCTCTGATAAAACGACATGACATACGTGACTGTTACAACGAGATGACTATTACAACGAAATGACTGTTACATTGACATGACTGTTACATTGACATGACTGTTACATTGACATGAAATACGTGTCTACTACATCGACATGACTGATACAACGACATGGCTATTACAACGACATACCATACGTCTCTGATAAAATGACATGACATACGTGTCTGTTACAACGACATGACATACGTGTCTGTTACAACGAGATGACCATTACAACGAAATGACTGCTACATTGTCAGTAGCCAAACATTGAATATAAATTCGAAGGCTTCGAGATGCAGATGTGTAGAAGAATAGGGAGTATTGGTTGAAAGAATATGCCCTTTTGCCCTACCGTGTCTAACTATTTTGACTTTGGACCTAGATTTTTAATGTTTTGAGTTCAACTTTTTAGTTATGAGACGAAATTTTGGGGTTTGGAACTAAGTTTTCTTATCTGTAAGGTTCACCATTACTGTTGTCTGTTATTCGTTGAAGTGCTAAAGATATAGAACTCCAAAGTCTAAGCTTTCGTTGGTTTGGGAGTAACGTTTTGGTCTTTGCTTGTTGAGTCAGTCGAATAAAAGTCGTCGTCTGTTAATTTGAACGTCGTCCCCTGCTCTACTACAACTTTCACTACTACAACTTCTACACCGACTACGTCTACAACTACAACTTCACTACTACAACTTCTACTACCAACTACCTCCACAACCAACTTCCTCTAATGCACGCCAACTTCTAACCTACTACTACAACTTCCAACTTACTACCTCACCCCATCAAGCGACAGGTCCATTCTGACAACGTGACCACCTCCCCTTTATCGATTTAACACTATCATGTATAACACTTGTAAATAAACTACTTTGTTTCTTATGTATTATACTTGTCTATAATGTACAATAGTTAAACAATACATTATTGTCTACCCTGTGTTATCTATTGTGAGATATATACGAATAAAACAATAAATAAATAAACTTGTCAGTGTTAATTTCCCTAAACATCTCACATTAAAACAACCACCCAGTAAAATTCCCTGATAAGTGGTATTCTAATCTTCAGATGATAAAAAGTCATTAACGTAGCCCTGGCCAGTCTGACACTCAAACATTCAATCAAAACTTTTCACAGCGAAACACGGTCTTTGAACACGAAACGGCGCAAAGATATTAATTACCCCCAAGCATCTCACATTAAAACATCGGTATCGTGAAATTCCCTGTTAAATGACTCTCCTGATGAACACTTACCGTCTAACGGGAAGTAAGTACTCACGGGAGGCGGATTCTTTGATGTAAACGCGGTCCGTCTAACTGGAACTCTTTGATCGCGCTTAACGTTAAACGCGGCCCCCTCGCTGCGCGTCTTCGCTGCGCGTCTTCGCTGCGCGTCTACCGAGCTCTTTGATCTGGCGGCCCCTTGCTGCGCGTCTTCGCGGCTGCGCGTCTACCGAGCTCTTTGATCTCGCTTAATTAACGCGGTGTTTGGCGTGTAGTTACTAAGTTCGGTAATGCGCCTTCGTGTAGCGTGTGTAACGGCCTAAGTTGTTACCTTTAATTCTAAAGGAAGTTTTTAAAAACAATAAATAAACTTGTCACTGTTTTTTATTGCCTGAGAGTATAAAGAAAGAATAGATTTATGAAAGTTACGGCACCATTGAAAGTACAAAGAATGTGAAGTTATGATACCACCACCCCTTCACCACCCCTTCACCACCGCCGCGGGAGGTCACCACAACACCACCACCACCGCCACGAGAGGTCACCCGAGATGTCAACGAGAGGTCACCGGAACAAAAATGGGCGGGTAGACTCTGATATAAGGAAAAACGGTAGACTCTCATATAAGGAAAAATGTGCTTCCATGTGAGGGTAGACTATTTATATAAGGATTTATGTGCTTCTGGAAGCACATTTACGCATCCTAAATGACATACTATACTACTGATGTGATGGCATAGACGTGTTAAAGCTGCGGACCTCTCTGTTTTACTGTTTTGATATTACCTAACTGATTCTTTTTTCCGATTCGGTTGATCCAATGATCACAATCATTTTGTCATCCAGCCAACTGGCTACTGCGCAGTTGATGCTCCAAACCTTTGACATGGGTTGCATACACCAGCTTTACATCTCGAGCGATGTACTGAGGGACTGAATTTTTCGTGAAGATTACTTTTTCCTATTTTTCGTGAAGATTACTTTTTCATATTTTCGTGAAGATTACTTTTTCCTATTTTTTGTGAAGATTACTTTTTCCTATTTTTCGTGAAGATTACTTTTCCTATTTTTCGAGAAGATGATTTTTTCCTATTTTTCGTGAAGATTACTTTTCCTATTTTTCGCACTGGTAGTCGTGTGCTCAGATGTCTCACGGCACCCAGACAGATATGATCCAACTTCTGACGTACTCTCATTTTT
This sequence comes from Megaustenia siamemsis, assembly GCA_032433765.1. Classification (NCBI taxonomy): domain Eukaryota; kingdom Metazoa; phylum Mollusca; class Gastropoda; order Stylommatophora; family Ariophantidae; genus Megaustenia; species Megaustenia siamemsis. The sequence goes on from JAVIAB010000125.1 coordinate 27,852,674, forward strand.
TTTTCTTTAAGTTTTGAACCTGTGACCTTCTTGTCCAGAGGTCGACGACTTAAACTACCTAACATCCAAAAACCTTGACATTCAAATAACAGCTAAAAATGTGTTCACTCACGCACGATTGAAATAAAAACTAAAAATGTGTTCACTCACGCACGATTGAAATAAAAGATGTATTCACTCACGCACGATTGAAATAAAAGCTAAAATGAATTCACTCACGCACGATTGATATAAAAGCTAAAGATGTATTCACTCACGCACGATTGAAACAAAAGCTAAAGATGTATTCACTCACGCACGATTGAAATAAAAGCTAAAAATATATTCACTCACGCACGATTGAAATAAAAGCTAAAAATATATTCACTCACGCACGATTGAAATAAAAGCTAAAAATATATTCACTCACGCACGATTGAAATAAAAGCTAAAATGTGTTCACTCACGCACGATTGAAATAAAAGATGTATTCTCTCACGCACGATTGAAATAAAAGCTAAAAATGTATTCACTCACGCACGATTGAAATAAAAGCTAAAAATGTATACACTCACGTACGATTGAAATAAAAGCTAAAAATATATTCACTCACGCACGATTGAAATAAACGCTAAAAATGTAATCACTCACGCACAAACCCCATTTTTAATTTGTAGGCTAAAGTGCACATACTAATTATACTGAAAATACACTTTTTATATAAGCAAGAAGAGACCTTTAGCTCAGACGTTTAGAAGTGTGATCTTAATTAACTTTTCTGTAACAGATAGATGTCTGCTTAAACGTATACAAGATGAATCTTAATAAGATTAAATGTAGAGAAGAAAGATATAATTATGTTTTTAAATATATTGAAGGAATATGTTAATGTGCAAGCGGGATACTAACGTGTATAAACGTACATAAACAATCAAACGTTTAAGCCTACTGATGGAAGATACTAGTATCTAAACGTATAAATCACATATATTAATAATATATTTAATGGTATAGATGAGAGATACTAAAGTGCTTAAGCGCAGTGAAGAAAGATATTAGTATCTAAAAGTGCAAAATGAAGATAATAATAATAATGTTTTTAATGGATACATGAAATATGATCATGTATTTAAAAGCAGAGAAACATAAGTTAACAATTATTTTAAATCTTATAGAAGAGAATATCAGCATTTACACATACAAAAGAAGTTAATAATGTGTTTACACATACAAAAGAAGATAGCAATGTGTTTGCACGTATTAAAAAAAAGATATTAATGTGTTTAATTGTATAGAAGAATTGTACTTATGACATTCAAAAATGCAGAAGAAACATAGCAAAGCTTAAAAGAAACAAATAACATAAGATATTAAATAATACACATACTGCAACAGATTAACCTGCAAATAAATAGAAACATGCGTTTGTTAAGTAAACGTTAACGGTACATACACAGAACTCACAAGCTTCTCGTAGTTCCCCCTCACGTTGACTGCTGTCATGTCCAGGCCTGTAGATCTTAAAGTACTCTCGAACCCAAAAATGTAATTATTCTTCAGCAACGACAAGAACTCTTCTGTAGCCTGAATGATCAACGCCAGATCATCAAGGCTTGTAGAAGCCAAGCTTGAAATATTGAGGAACTCTCGGCTCCAGGCAGTTTGTGCCCTTTGCAGCGTGCTGTTTATCGACTCTAATCTATCTTGTGAGACATTATTTCCGGCAGGTGTGAATGTGATAATGAAGTCAACGAAAGTTGAAACATCTGCAACCTGGTAAATTGCTCTATTTAATGGCGTTAAAATAAAAGACACTTTAGTGGTCATTTTATTTGTATTGAATTGAAAGTGTTGAAAAATCTGGCCAGTATCCTCTAAGTTTGTGAGGAGAAAATAAACTGGGGTCTTGTTCATGGATATCAGGATTCTGTCGAGCTCATGAGGTCGGTGGGTAGCGACAGAAGGAATAATAATCTCGTGGACAAAACAGAAAGATGTTGCGACTGACGAGGACTTGAGAAGTTGTGCCAACGACCGAAATGGTTCTTGGTCTGTTACAATAATGTTGACTACCGTCCACCCGATTGAAAAAAGACCTTTCAGAACGTTGTCTACAAACGTTTGTTGTAAGTCTGTGCTGCTAGAATATCCCCAGTCCTGCAACGAAAGTACTACTTTGTCACTGACGTCTGAGGGTAGGTGGAAGCTGTTTCCGCCATTAATGTACCCAAGAATTGATGAACTACCAAACGATAGCGGCATTCGAACGTCATTTACTTCCTCCGTGAAATGAAGAGCGCAAGTTTCCAGCGAATGTACCATGTGCATGACTTCATTTAAAGTACCACAACTGTCGAACACAACTCCAGATATTCGCAACTTTCTCCAGGACGACTTTACAGTATCTATGAACGCAAGTGCTGCAGAATAACCTCTTGGATTTGGTTCATTACAGCGCCCTGCTTTAGATGATCTATGAATTGGAAATAAACCCAACAATGTACACGTCACTATGCCCGGAAGTCAACAGCTTAGTTTCTGAAAGCTTTGAAGGGAAGCATCGCATGCATCTACTGCATGCACTCCCACAGTCCTTATTCAGGATTGCAGATGGCATATCGGTAGGGACCAGCAAAGTATACTTCCCTTCCTGCTTATAGACATATTCTTTATCTAAACTCTCGTTCAAATACTGAATTTGAAATAATTTGCTCATCGTGTACAGGAATTTAGATTTCGTATCAAGAGTAGCCCGGTCACTCTCCTGAAGCAAACACGAAAGCGAAGCGTTTGTAATATTACATGATTGTCTATCCAAAGAAGTTTCAGACAAACTCATTACAAATGAGAAGCTTTGTAAAATATTTTGAAAATAGGTTTTTATGCCGAAAGTTAGGTTACTCAAACTCAAACAGAGATTATAACTATCGTTGTTGATGTTTGATATCGTTTGGTTATTTATAGATATGGACTTGCACGTACTCATGATGGCTTCTCTAAATTCGGCCAATCAGAACTTATGGAATAAAGGTGTAAAACTAAGTAATCTCCAGCACTTATCGTTAACTGTGTTTGTGTTGTCAAGGAGCTGTGCTCTCCAACGATCAAAACTGTTCTTGATTCTGCATAAGTTGACGTCATGTTGAGGTTGCTTCCTGGATGAAGCATCAGAACGGGGCATCACTTCTAAAGTACACAGGAAGACTGCAGACATCGTTTTCAAAGGACAAGCGTTTGAATAATTCTCTAGCAACAGAGCTGGTTCCGGTGTTGAAATCTGGTTCAGCCATTGAGAGCGCAGTCCAGTTATAAATAGATGCAGCAAAAACGCATTCTGAAAGAATACAATTAAATGTTTGGAATCAACAAGACATTCTAAAATCAATCAAATAGTATATGAGTATATCATCATGTACCATACCTGTTGGCGAAGGCGATCATGTCCTTCCACAATCTTCTATCTGCAGTCCATCGTATCAGTTCTGATGTTGACTGTTTTCCATGCCATGACACCAAGCTATATAGTATTTTCTCTCTTTGTCGTCCACGATCTCTCTTTCCTTCTATTTTGCCAGTTGTAACCAAGTATTCCAACTTTCCTCTTCTCATGATATCCCCAAAAAATGTTGATTGTTTCTTTCTGATGTTTTTTAGGAGCTCCCTCCCTTTTTGTATATAGCACGAGTACATCAGTTGATATAGAGTATAAAAAAGCAATATCTTTATACACAGAATGCAGGAGAATTATTTGTTATATACATTATCATGAGAAGGAGAAAATGTTCATGCTTTGTACTGAGGTATTCTGTTACGTCAGACAAGAGAACGGAGTGTTATTTGTGGCTGCCCGATCAAACGTGTAGTCAACTTTACAACAAGAACATCCTAGGGCATCAAGATCAACATTATTTAAAATACACACAGAAACACGTGTGCGTGTGTGCGTGTGCGCGCGCGTGGGCATGTGTGTGTGTGTAAGGTCCAGAATCCCTGTAACTTATAATGTTGTAAGTGAGGGCACAATTACACTCCGCTCTACCAGTCCAGCACGTGCGTATTACCAACCACATTACCCCCAAAAATCTTGTGCTCAAGGTATGTAAAATTTATGGTCACTAACACCATAACAACAGATAAAATGATTTGGCCACGTGACAAGGCAGAAAGATCAAAACACAACACAACGAGCCTTCAACAAACGTTGTGAGAACACCAGACCCAAGGGTCGACCACGAAAAAGATGGATTGATAGAATATTAGAAGCACTAGGAAACATAACAGCAGCAAAGGCGAACAGAAGAGCAAATGACCGCAAATATATCTCCCCTCGACGCTGAAAGGCAGATGAGGATTGAAAAAAGAAGAAGAAAGAAGAACTTCATATTTCCTATACGCCACTTGGCGTGACGGTGGCTTACTATCAAGTCCAGGTATTTGAAAGCGAGAGAGGTCCATGAGCTTCCTCACGCTTCCAAACATTCCAAACTCAGTAATTAAAAAAAAAGTCCAAGAATTTATCAGCCGGACCGAGCGAAAAGTGTCAGACTGGGATATGATCACACTTCTAGCCAGTGACCATGAGGCCAATATGCTATTCTAGACTTATATAAAGTTCCCTCCCCTGCCTTGCTAGGCTTAATGGTGATATGGTGTTAGTGACCAGATTTTTCCATTACCGCGGCAAATTTTTAGGTGATATGGTCGGTATCACGCCAAGCTCTTTTACTTCCCAGAAAAATCTCTCTGGTACCCAATTTTAGAGTCTAGGTGAACCTAGAAGCCTTGTCAGTCCGAAAAAAATCAGCCACTGCTAGGGATCAAACCCGCACCATTCTGGTCAGGAAGCGAGTACACTAACCATTCAAGCTCCTAGACTTTTATTCTTTATTGTGCATAACGAAATATGCTGTTAAATAACTAACAATTGAAAGATTATGTTATTGCACTGTTATATAAATATTTCTTTATGTACAATAACGAATACAATTGCAACGTTAACATTTTCTTTCAAGAAGAATGGTTTCTAATTTCAGGTCAGATTGTTAAAATAGAAACTCATTTGAAACAAAAATATTTCACGTTTGTATATTTGTTTTTAGCATGAACTGCATTATTCAAATGCAACATAATCATATGGAACGCTTACATACCTGTATTTGCCAGTAAGTGTAATGAGGAACAACGTAGTGATTAGGCCCAGACGATGTGCTCACGACGATGTCCCCGGACACGATCTCCACTATTGGAACGTTTAAATATCGCACAACACTCGCAATTGCCCTCGCTGTATGTCCTCGAGTAATGGTGATCACACCTGCACAAAGAATATTTATTTTTATTCTGTAACGAATCTATTAATATTTTGTTGGCCTGAAGTATTGTCTATATCGGCAATGTCGTTTCTTATATAAATGTTACTGTCTTTTGTAATTCTTTCAGTGGTCCATATAGTTTTGTCTGTAGTGTTGTATCTATGGGAATGTTGTATCTTGACATTGTTCTTGAACGATGTCCAAGTTAATGAGACATCAGAATCGTGTGGCAGCAGCTACAAGAAGGGAGCAGAGAACATCAAGTTCTGCTGCTATAAAGGAGACTTGCCTTGCTATCCCAGAATTGCCTTAATTGGGATCACTGTAGGTGAAAACTTCTCCTCTTGTGTAAACTACACATTCACATCTAAGAGTGAACAGTGAAGGTCACAAAATCATATTCTCTCTGTGGTTTTACTAACTACAGGTCATGTGGCTTCTGTTGGATTGGAAATGACAAATTACCACCACTGTGTGTCTATATGTTTGGAATTGGAGTCATCAATGACGGCCTAATATCATCAAGTGCTATGACGATCATCATTTTCGGGAGGACGTGAACTCCCATGGTATATGGTGGATAGGCGGCAGGAACCATTGAAGGCTATGTCTGAAAAGTGTTCCTTCTTGCAGTTTCCTCATATTCCAAGTCCGGCTTCTTGCAGGAGCTACTGAGTTAAGTGCTCTGTGCACACCGTGAGCTGTGTGTCTCATCCGTTTTGATCCTGCTTCGATATCCCGCTTGTTTACGATGAATGATGATATCGTATGACAGGGAACAGTTGGCTGTGTTCACTTTCTGCGCGGTTTCGCCTTATGTCTTTTGGCGTGTGCTGAGACTGCTACGATGGGGACTACAGTTACCTTTATTTGTTTGGGAGATGAGTTGGTAATTCGGATGATTCCACTGGCACGGGCGGTTGAGCAATTATGGATTTTAATTCGTTTGCTGTGATGCCGAGGCCTTCCATAACCAATAACAATAACCAATCTATGGGAAAAGAAAAATTTTCTTCAGTCTACTATATTGAGTGCAGTCTTGAAGTGTTTGTTCCGCAGTCTGGGGCGCCTGTCCACGTGTACATGTGGGTGAGGTGTTGAGCATGAATTATTTATACATGAAACTGTGGAGTCGATTGTGTCCTGTTCTGAGGCGTATAATGATAACTTGTTCATATCTATTCATATTATGAAAGGCATCATGATTTGGGGATTGTGGTCCTCTGACTGATTTGATTATCTGTTTCTTATGATGGTATGTAACCGGCGATTCTGGTTGTGTACCTGTTGCGCCTTCCTTTGCCAGCTGATCTGCTTTCTCATTTTCTGGTATTCCACAGTGAAACGGGATCCACTGTATGCGACCCTGTGGTGCTTGCAGACTTCAGTCAATAAGTTCTGCAGCTGTGGATAATGTTCTGGATTGCTGTGAGTGGGGTATTATTATTGTGGGGAATAATGTAGAGAAGTTTAAGATGAAGTCATGCAGTCTTAAACATTTGCGGATCGAGTTATTAATAGTAAAAATATACTGAATAGGCTTGTCATTAAATATCAGGTACACCATGAGCACATCATTTCTACAAAAATGTATCGCTTCATGAACAAGCCATTCTTCAATAATTCGTTACGTCACGAAGAAGTCATTCGAAAAAATTAATCACTTTACTGACGAAACAACAAGCTTCTCAAACATACGTCACACCTCAACTAAGGTATAAACAGATATTAATCACTCTATGTTCTTAGTTATTTTGCAAACAATAATCACGTCATGAATACGTCATTCATCAAACGTCAATTATGCAATGAATATTTCATTCCTCAAGCGTTAGATACCCCACGTTTGTGCTACCAAACATCAGTCTGCCTTATTCAGAATAACACATTTAAAGTATCTACTATTCCAAGAACAAAGTAATTCTTCGTAATCAGGTAATCTTTTAATAAATTGCCACATTTGTATCAGTCTTGTCATGTCTTCATGTGATTTAAAAAATACGTCACCCTGCATAAAATGACTATCACCCCATCACTACTACACTGACCTGTAATTTTACTGCTCTCTTTGATGTCCATAATATTCTGCATGATGAAGTCTGTACTGTCATCACATTCGCCTTCGACATGAACCACAACTGCGTATATAATAATAGATAACGAAACAAATGATTTACTCACGCCATTTTGTATAGGCAGGTCATATAGATTTATAATAACTTTATTAAAGAAGTTAACATAAACACCAGAAAAAGCCGTTGAAATTTTGCTTTTTCATAGTCTCTAGTCTTAAGCCTATCACACTAGGTCTGGTGGCCTATCACACTAGGTCTGGTGGCCTATCATACTAGGTCTGGTGGCCTATCATACTAGGTCTGGTGGCCTATCATACTAGGTCTGGTGGCCTATCACACTAGGTCTGGTGGCCTATCACACTAGGTCTGGTGGCCTATCACACTAGGTCTGGTGGCCTATCACACTAGGTCTGGTGGCCTATCATACTAGGTCTGGTGGCCTATCATACTAGGTCTGGTGGCCTATCATACTAGGTCTGGTGGCCTATCACACTAGGTCTGGTGGCCTCGGTAGCCTAGTTGAGAAAACAACCCGACCGGGCTACCGACGTTCGGACAACCCGTGTTCGATCCCTGCTAGAAGCAGTGTGAGTTGTACTCGTGGTTGGGAAAAAAATACTCCCGCGGTCGACCCAGCCGCTGGAAGAAATGGATACCATGGTAGCAATCTTGGAAGGTGAGGGATGCCGCCTCGTATCGTGAGTTTCGATGCTTGAAGCGACACTATCAAGAAGTTTCCGAACACTTCTGTATAAGCGGCCGAGCATATATGGGTGAAAACTCGAGTGCTGAGAACATCGATTCAAGTCTCGTACTTTACCTTTACCTTTACACTCGGACTAAGCCCATCAGATATGTGATTTCAAAAGGCTTTGCAAAAAAACATCTCATATGGAACGATGAGTGGATAAAGGTAAAGTAAAGTTTCCACCCATATGTGCTCGACCGCCTATCCAGAAGTGTTCGGAGACTTCTGGATAGTGTCGCTTCAAGTAACGAAACTCACGATGCGAGTCGGCATTCCTCACCTTCCAAGAGTATTACTCTGGTATCCATTTCTGCTAGCGGCTGGGTCGACCGCTGTGGTATATTTTTTTTCCAAACATGAGCACAACTAACACTGCTTCCAGCGGGAATCAAACACGGGACTATCCCAACACCGGTATTCCGAGCTACCGAGGATCCCGATGAATGAGTGAAAGGCAGTAGAAGACAGAAGAAAAGAGAAAACATGAATATTAAAGAATAGACAGACCTTGATTGCTTCGGTTCTAAAAGAGCAGACCCAGGCAGAGAGGAAATGTGAAAATGAGTGGTTTCAGCCACCATCAAAGTTGTTTCAATGATCATAAGTATTATATGATTTGATAGACTGTAGCCATAGCTGTGCAGGAAAAAAGGATGTAAATAAAAAACAAAAGCTGTGCATTAGAAACACAATAATTAAAACAATGTTAAACTGATAGTTGAGTAATTATAGACATGCTTACTCGACAACTTCGATGACAAGCTTCAGGAAATAAAACAGCGAGCTTTAACTATTCACTTAGGGGTCTAGACCGATGTGTGGAAGATCGGTCAATAAGTTTTGCACTTTCCTAAGAAATGTTTACCACAGACAGAAATACCATGTATCATTATAAAAACACTGCACCATTGTATAGACACTGCGTCATTGTAAGGACACTGTATCATTGTAAGGACATTTTATCATCGTAAGGACACTATCATTGTAAGGACACTGTATCATTGTAAGGACACACTTCTTCTACCTTTCAGCTCCCTGTGGAGCATAGGTCTTCAACATTCATTTTCCAAGCCGTTCTGTTTCTTATCATTTTTTTAAAGATAATTCCATATCTTCCCCATCATCTTCATAATTGCTTCCATCTGTCTTCTCAAAGAATATGTTGGTCTCCCAGTACTCTCTAATACTTTTAGTTGGCTTCCGCGGTACGTACGTGTCACTATCGTCTTCATTATACCGCTCTGTCCACTGGTATTTCACTGGTACTTTTCCATAATTCTATGTTAGGATTTTTGTCCGGCCATTTTCATCCTTTTATTCTACGCAAGTATCCATTAATGAAGGCGTGTATATTCGTGATTGTCATTGTTTTTGTTCTCCATTTTTTTACAACCATATAACAGAATTGATTTAACATTGGAGTTGAACATTATAATTGTTGTACTCAACCTAATTTCTTTGGATTTCCATATTCTTCCTAGTGCAACGAAGGATTCTCTTGCTTTTTGTATCCCTATTTTGATATTTGGGTTAGCAGGGTAGAGTTCTGCCCTGCCAAAGGAGGAGTAAGAAGTCTCCTTTCCCCGCTAGTCTTCGGGACACCTCTGGGCAAGGTGGAGCTCCCGTTTAGCCCCCTTATCAGGGTTATGTGAAGCCATTGGAGCAGGTGGTGGATGGTGTTGTGTGAGCAGCCGACAAGTAGTGCCGGTTATGGTCCCCACACCGCGATGGCAGGCAGAGGATCTCATGTATAGAGACAATGGCTGCGATCTCCGACTAGTACAGTCATTGCCAAGAAGGAAAGGAATGGCAAACTACCTTCTTATATTGCCTGGACTAATCATGACAAATCACAACCTTATATTTACAGCTAACAACGTTAATGGGGACTTCACGGCCACCTCGTCTGGTAGGGAGCGTCATGTGCTACAGGTGACACCCGATCGTCATCAAGCATCAAAAATGCATCATCTGTATGCAAGATCAAAATAAAGAGACACTAGCAATAGGAACTTGGAACATTAGATCAGCATTCCAGGTTGGAAAACTAGAAAACATCAGTCAAAAAATGAAGAGAATGAAATTGAACATCTTGGGACTATGTGAAATGAGATGGAAAGGAGCAGGATTATTACAACGCGACAGTGGAAATGTAATTTACTCTGGGGAACCACACACGAAAGAGGAGTAGGCATCATGTTAGATAGAGAAAGAAGCAAAACAGTGAAAGGATTTTGGCCAGTATCAGACAGAATTCTGCTAGTAAAATTGAGAGGCAGACCAATGGATATCAACATAATTCAAGTTTATGCACCAACAAGTAATAGCGAAGAAGAAGACATTGACACTTTTTACGAGGAGCTAGAGGCGACCATGGAACAGTGTAAAGCCCAAGAAATAACTATTATATCAGGGGATTTCAATGCAAAGGTAGGAACAGCTAAAGTGCAAAATGTGACTGGGGGGTGGGGGGGGTGGGGGGCATGGCCTTGGAGAGACGAATGACAGAGGGGATAGATTGATAGATTGGGCAAAGACACATGAAATGATTATAGGTAACACCTAGTTCAAACAACACCCTAGGCGACTATGAACATGGCAAAGCCCAGACAAAAAAGTACACAATCAAATTGATTTTATACTGGTACAGAGAAGATTCAGGAATGGGCTAACGTCGGTTAAAACAAAGCCAGGAGCAGATTGCAATAGTGACCATGTACCAGTAGTTGGAAAGATAAGAATAAAACTGCGGAAGGCACAGAAATCACCAAGAAATATAAAATTAGAACTATATATGCTAAGAGTAGATAAACAGATGAGTGATAAGTACAGCACGATAGTACAGAATAGATATAATGCTATTGAGAAAATACAGGACACCCAGGAGCAGTGGGAAATGCTCAAACAATCGACTCAACAAACATCAAAAGAAGTAATACCAGTGACTAAAAGAATCAATAAACAGAAATGGATAACAGTAGAAATATTACAACTAATGGACGAAAGAAGAAAACATAAGAAAGAAGAACGGACATACAAAATATTGCACAATGAGATCCAAAACAAGTGCAGTGAAGCAAAGGAAGGATGGTTAAAACAGAAATGTGAAGAAATGGAAAAACAACAAAAGAAAAACTCAAATATATGCACAATCAGTTAAATGAATTAACAGGAAGAAAAGAAGTCAATTGTTTCAGGATGTGTAAAGTCGAAGGAAGGAAATATAATAATAGGGCTGGAGAAGACAATGGAAAGATGGACAGAATATATAAGTCAACTCTATGATGATGAAGACCAGAATTAAACAATTCAAATGAAGACACATGACCACCAATAATGCAGAGTGAAGTGGAGGACGCAATTCAACACATGAAAAGAGGCAAAGCTCCAGATCCTGACAATATAACAATCGAAGAGATAAATGCATTAGGAGAGCTGGGAGTACAAGTCATAACAAAATTACTCAATGGCATATATAACGCTGGACACATACCCGAAGATCTACTAAAATCTATTTTTGTAGCCATACCGAAGAAGTCAGGAGCCACTGATTGTGAAGGCCATCGAACTATTAGTCTAATGAGTCATATGACGAAAATATTACTAAGAATCATCATGAGACGTGTAAGGAACAAAATAAAACCAGAAATAAGTGAGGAACAATGTGGATTTGTGGAAGGAAAGGGCACCAATAATGCAATATACATCTTAAGAACATTGATAGAAAGATCTATAGGGGTAAAGAAAGATCCATATATTTGCTTTATAGACTACACAAAAGCATTTGACAAAGTAAAGCACGTGGAAATAATCAATATGCTGGAGAAATTAAACATTGATTGCAAGGATCTGCGAATCATAAAAACATGTACTGGCAACAAACAGCAGCTATACGAATTAACAACCAAACAGGACAATTCCAATATATAAAACAAGGAGTCAGACAAGGCTGTGTTCTGTCACCGGATTTGTTTTAACTTTTCAGCGAATATATGATGAGATCAATATTAGACAAAAATGAATTGAAGTCAACGGTGACAACATAAATAATTTGCGATATGCGGATGACACAGTCTTAATAGCAGAGACAGAGAATGAACTACAATAAATGATAGACATAATAGTAAAATAAAGCAACAAGAAAGGTCTCAGTCTGAATAGTAAGAAAACAGAAGTAATGGTTATATCGAAGAAACAATCACCACCATCATGCAGCATACAAATAAACGAGACAAACCTGAAACAAGTGCAACGTTTCAAATACTTGGGCACAATAATAACATCAGATGGGAGATGCAACACATAAATAAAAAGCAGAATAGCTCAGGCCAAAATAGCATTTCAGAAAATGAAAAATATCTTATGCAACAAATCTATGTCAATAGAAGTGAGAAAGAGAGTTCATCGGTGCTATATAGAACCAATTCTGACATATGGAAGCGAATCATGGGTAGTAGACAAACAAATGAAAAGACCATTATAGGCCACAGAGATGGGATTTCTCAGAAGAATGTTGAAAGTTCCCCGGACAGCTAAAAAGACCAATGAGGAAGTTCTCAAAGAGGCCAACACAAAAAGGGAGCTCTTAAAAGACATCAGAAAGAAGCAATCAACATTTTTCGGGCACATCATGAGAAGAGGAAAGTTGGAATACTTGGTTACAACTGGCAAAGTAAAAGGAAAGACAGATCGCGGACGACAAAGAGAGAAAATACTGGATAGCTTGGTGTCATGGCATGGAAAAAGTCAACAACAGAACTGATACGATGCACTGTAGATAGAAGATTGTGGAGGGACATGATCACCTACGACAACCGGTATAGCACATGATGATGATGAATTTTATATTATTCTCTTATCCTCCTTATTTTTATATATTACTGCCTATATATATGTAAGATTGTACGTCTAGTAGAGATATTTCTCCTATTTTTATTTGGTTGTTGCCAACTGCATTAGTTCTCATAATTTTGGTCTTATCTCTATTTATTTTCAGCCCCAGCTTTTGTGATCTCTCATCAAGTATGCTCATTTTATCTTACATCTGTTGATGATTATGAGATAGGAGAGCTATGTAATCATGCAAATCTAAATCATCAAGTTGCTTGGTGGTAAGTGACCACTAAATTCCATTTCTGCTGTTCTGTGTTGTTCTCATAATGGAAACTATTGCCAGCAGAAAGAGAAATGGAGATAGAATGCAACATTCTTACTCCTCTTTTTCAAATGCTTCTGTTAACTCCTTCGTGCACAACACTACGTTTCATGCAAAGGCAATAATCGTACCAATGTGGACAAAGAAAGGTAGCAAAAGAGACTGCAATCAATGTAGGGGTATATCACTTATCAGCCATGTAGGAAAGTTATACGCTAAATTTTTTGAAAAAAGGCTGAGACCAATAATAGAACTACAGTTAAGCGATTCTCAAATGGGGTTCCGAAAAAATAAGAGGATGTACTAATGCTCAATTCATCTTAAAACAGCTTACAGAAAAGACGACAGAACACTATAAAAATGTGTACACAGATAGCATTGACCAGGAAAAAGCATTCGACCGAGTAAATAGAGAACAACTATGGGATATACTAATAACTTACGGCTTAAGCCAACATCAAACCAACCTGATTAAAAGTCTCTACATTAACAGCAGCTGCACAGTCAGAACTGCAGCAGGCTACACGGACCACTTCGAAGTTAGATCTGGTGTAAGACAGGGTGCGTACTATTCCGCCCCTGCCCCCTCTTAATGTTTATTACATACATGGACTATATATATACAAGTTAGCCAACCCAAAAGAGATAGAGGAGATCAACAAGCTTTAATTTGCAGATGATCAGGCACAAATACATTTTAAAAAATAGAAGACCTACAAGAAGACTTAAATAGACTCAACGGCACACGCACAAAATACAACATGAAAATCAACATCAAGAAAAAAAGTCATGAATATTGCAAAAGAGAAACAGAACATCATAGAAGGCAGATAACTAAAACAAGTAGTGGAATTCAAGTTACTAGGATGTCTAGTGACAAACGAGAACTCACAAACAGCAGAGATAGACTCAAGATGCAACAAAGCTTGTCAAATCATTGGACAGTTGTCACCACTATTGTCCAAGAAGGAAATAACTCTAGAGACAAAACGGGCACTCTACAAAACAATCTTCATCCCAACGTTGTGCTACCAATGCCAGACCTGGACTCTAGATGCAAGAACAATAAGAAAAATAACCTCTACTGAGATGAAGTGTGATAGACGGATGACAGGAAACAGTCTGAGAGACATGATCAGAAATGAAGAACTAAGAAAAAAACTAGGTATAACCCCCGCCATACAATATATAAAGAAACAACAGATAGAATGGTTTGGCCCCGTGACAAGGCAGAGTGATCAAAACACAACACAACTAGCCCTCTATAAACGTTGCGAAAACACCGGACCAAGGGTCAACCAAGAAAAAGATGAATTGACGAAATATTAGAAGCACTAGGAAACATAACATCAGCAGAGGTGAACAGAAGAGCAAAGGACCGCAAATTATATCTCCCCTCGACGTTGAAAAGTAAATAAGGTAGGAAAGAAGAAGAAGATACATTGTTTTTATCAGATTAATATACTTTAAGGGGATTCCGTAATTACTCTGCAACTTTCAAAGCATTCCTCTGTCTAAACTTGCAAACGCCTTTTCGTTATCTATGAATCCGATATAAAGTGGGGACTTTCGTTGAAATTTTCCGCCAGTACATGACATGAGTGGAGTGAGATGTGAAAAACACATTGGTGGGGAATCTGACATAGTTGTTTATTAAGTGGAGTTATAGAGCAAATAGAGGTTCGATGGTAAGCACATTCTTGCACATGCTGGACAAATCCACATCCATGATGAGACCTCCTCTATTTATAATGATGTTTTCGTTTGAGGCTGTGACGTGTTGGGAAATAATATTTTTAAACAGGAAACAGCAGAGATGTTCAGCGATGTCGATCTGCAGCGAAGATGAACCAAGGAACGACTGGGGGTCCATTTTGAATGATGGAAGCATGATTGCAAGATTGGAAGCACTAGTTGCAAACGAAAGATAAATTCATGGCTCAGCTCCGACCAAGTCATGAGACAACAGTGAAGACAATGAGCAGCTACACGCGTCAAATGTGTCTCTAAGACTGGCTCTCCGACGTCTCACCCCATTCAAAGAGAAGCAACAAGAAGAGACGTTACACCAATGTTAAACAATTGCAAAAATGATTATTTTTTTTAAAGCCTGGTTACTTTGGACGAATATTAAGTGCATTTCTATGACCCCGAGACTACAAACACAAGAGCAAACAATGGAAGCGTTTCTGTTAGCTAACACCAACGAAGACAAAGGCAGTGCCCTCAGTAGGAACGATCATGCTGTCCGTCATTAGGGACTAGTAAGTAAAGTGCTCACGTCACACCAAGTGGCGTATAGGAAATATGGTCTTAGTGACCATACATTTTATAGGGAACAATGACGCCAGGGACGCACCAAAATGGCAGCTTATTTATATTCGAGCTATGGACTAAGCAAGTGTCCGGTTAGCGCAATCGATAGGCGGTTGGCTTACCACGGCAACAGCCGGGGTTCGTAATCCTGGCGAGGACACCTGGGTTTTACTAATTCCCTAAAAATTAGTAGGAGCCGCGATAGCTCAGTGGTTAGTGAACTGGACTACTACGGACAAGGGGTAGGGTTCGATCCCAACCGACGGCTCCGGGTTCACCCAGCCTTAAATGGGTACCGGATTTTTTCTGGGAAAGTAAAAGCAGCACGGGCGTAATACCGACCACATTACCCCAAAAATCATGTGCTGAAGGTCTGTAAAATATAGGGTCACTAACACCATATTTCCCTATACGCCACTTGGCGTGACGGGGGGTACTTTACTTTACTTACTATGGACTAAGCAATGTTTACATTGAACAACACGAGATATGATATTGCTGCGAGTTGGCAGATTTTTGAAAATGTTTTCAAGGGTTTGAACATAAATGTTTGTTCACAGTTCGTTAACCTTCGCTGTAGATAAAGTCGTTAATTCGTTTCAGACGTTTGGGACGTTGGTAGCTAAGGACCCTAACTTGTGCAAACAGATGGCATTGGCAAGGATCATTTTGAATCTATGAAGTGGGCTCATTGTGTGTTTAACTCAAAAGCATATGTGCTTTTTAACCAAATACCTTTTTTTTGGGGACTCAATGAAGATATCCCCGATGGAAGAATAAACTGTACTATTAGTCCCATAAATGATTCGCTTCCAGAGGTTTATGATGTAAACAAAGCAGTTTTGTCATTGCAAGTGAATAATGTCCACACCTATAATTGGTCAGGATTGTGTAGCAGCAGCAGCTTTATAGCGAACACAGAAAACACCACAGGATTGTGCTGTTCTGAAATAGCTATGCCATGCTACCCTAGAATTGCCTTTAATGGGATTACTGTGACCACAAGCCACTCTCCATGTGTGTGACACATATTTACACCCCAGAAAGAAATACTGAATATAACAACATCATGTGCCGTCTGTGATATTAATGACCACAGACCAGGAGCCTCCAGTATGATTGATACAACTGTTGCACCAAGCATTTCATCAGCAGAGCCATATCTATGGAATGTTAATCTGACATTGTTCTTGAATGATATCCAAGTTAATGAGACATCAGAATCGTGTGGCGGCAGCTACAAGAAGGGAGCGGAGAACATCAAGTTCTGCTGCTATAAAGGAGACTTGCCTTGCTATCCCAGAATTGCCTTAAATGGGATCACTGTAGTTGAAAACTTCTCCTCTTGTGTAAACTACACATTCACATCTAAGAGTGAATCAGTGAAGGTCACAAAATCATATTCTCTCTGTGGTTTTACTAATTACAGGTCATGTGGCTTCTGTTGGATTGGAAATGATAACTTACCACCATTGTGTGTCTATATGTTTGGAATTGGAGTCATCAATGACGGCCTAACATCATCAAGTGCTATGACGATCATCATTTTCGGGAGGACGTGAACTCCATGGTATATGGTGGATAGGCGGCAGGAACCATTGAAGGCTATGTCTGAAAAGTGTTCCTTGTTGCAGTTTCCTCATATTCCAAGTCCGGCTTGTTGCAGGAGCTACTGAGTTAAGTGCTCTGTGCACACCGTGAGCTGTGTGTCTCATCCGTTTTGATCCTGCTTCGATATCCCGCTTGCTTACGATGAATGATGATATCGTATGACAGGGAACAGTTGGCTGTGTTCACTTTCTGCGCGGTTTCGCCTTATGTCTTTTGGCGTGTGCTGAGACTGCTACGATGGGGACTACAGTTACCTTTCTTTGTTTGGGAGATGAGTTAATAATTCGGATGATTCCACTGGCACGGGCGGTTGAGCAATTATGGATTTTAATTCGTTTGCTGTGAAACCGAGGCCTTCCATAACCAATAACCAATAACATTTTATAGACCTTCGACACATGATTTTTGGGGTAATGTGGTCGGTATTACGCCCATGACGCTTTACTTTCCCAGAAAAAAAATCCGGTACCCATTAAATACTTGGTGAATCCGGAAGACGTTGGTTGGGATTGAACCCTACCTCTTGTCCTTTGTAGTCCAGTTCACTAACCACTGAGCTATCGCGGCTCCCAAAGTAAGTACGTGCACCGAAAACGTTGAAAAAACACTTCGTTTTTTCTTATCCTAACTAAACAAGATAAACTTTAAGAAAATTTGCCAACATTAAATTTTAATAAAACGTCAACAGGTTTGAAATGAAATAGATAAACAAAGATAATTGGATCCGATAACAAGAACAAAAAATGAATGAACAATATTGCAAAAATGCTGATAAATTACCGCCAAAAAAAATGAGAAGGGAAATTAACACTGGTGGAAACAGATTGAGGCAGTTAACCTTCAGACGCGGGAGAAAATGGGAGAAAGAGAAGTTGTATCTGAGGCAGAAATAAAATGGAGATGAAATTGCTGGTCAGTAAATGAAGAAACTGCATAAAAGATAAGAGTTGGAGAAAGAAATGGAACAAAACTGGTCATTACGTTCATGCAAGCGGTTCGTGTCGAGCAGCAACGATGGCTGGGAAACATTGAGCCTGTCACGAAAACTTCAATCAACAGCAGTAAAAAAAACAATAAGAAACAAAAAAAAAAGGACTTTCCAATCGATAATTTCAAATTAGTGTCTAAACTCTGGCATAAAAAGCTAAAAGCGGGAGATAATTGAACACTATTCTGCGTCGTTAATTAACTATATTTTTATTCGTGTATTTAAAACACCAATTTTTTTATTTGAAATCACAATCTGCCGATAATATATTTTTCTATATCATCAGTCTCTCAATTCTCTTTCTCTCTCTCTTTCTCTTGACAACTTGTTATCTCTCGGTTAGTCTAATGTCATCATTATTCCTTCCTCTCTGTCCACAACTTATTATCTCTCAGTTAGTCTAATGCCATCATTATTCCTTCCTCTCTGTCCACAGCTTTTTATATCTCAGTTAGTCTAATGCCATCATTATTCCTTCCTCTCTGTCCACAGCTTTTTATATCTCAGTTAGTCTAATGCCATCATTATTCCTTCCTCTCTGTCCACAGCTTTTTATATCTCAGTTAGTCTAATGCCATCATTATTCCTTCCTCTCTGTCCACAGCTTTTTATATCTCAGTTAGTCTAATGCCATCATTATTCCTTCCTCTCTGTCCACAGCTTTTTGTATCTCAGTTAGTCTAATGCCATCATTATTCCTTCATCTCTGTCCGCAGCTTATTATATCTCAGTTAGTCTAATGTCATCATTATTCCTTCATCTCTGTCCTCAGCTTATTATATCTCAGTTAGTCTAATGTCATCATTATTCCTTCCTCTCTCTCCACAGCTTATTATATCTCAGTTAGTCTAATGTCATCATTATTCCTTCATCTCTGTCCGCAGCTTATTATATCTCAGTTAGTCTAATGTCATCATTATTCCTTCATCTCTGTCCTCAGCTTATTATATCTCAGTTAGTCTAATGATATCATTATTCCTTTCTCTCTGTCCACTGCTTATTATATCTCAGTTAGTCTAATACCATCATTATTCCTTCCTCTCTGTGATCAGCTTATTATATCTCAGTTAGTCTAATGCCATCATTATTCCTTCATCTCTGTCCACAGCTTATTATATATTATATCTCAGTTAGTCTAATGCCATCATTATTCCTTCCTCTCTGTCCGCAGCTTATTATATCTCAGTTAGTCTAATGCCATCATTATTCCTTCCTCTCTGTCCGCAGCTTATTATATCTCAGTTAGTCTAATGTCATCATTATTCCTTCCTCTCTGTCCGCAGCTTATTATATCTCAGTTAGTCTAATGCCATCATTATTCCTTCCTCTCTGTCCACAGCTTATTATATCTCAGTTAGTCTAATGTCATCATTATTCCTTCCTCTCTGTCTTCAGCTTATTATATCTCGGTTAGCCTAATGCCATCATTATTCCTTCATCTCTGTCCACAGCTTATTATATCTCAGTTAGTCTAATGTCATCATTATTCCTTCCTCTCTGTCCACAGCTTATTATCTCTCGGTTAGTCTAATGCCATCATTATTCCTTCCTCTTTGTCCACAGCTTATTATATCTCGGTTAGCCTATGCCATCATTATTGCTACCTCTCTGTCCACAGCTTATTATATCTCGGTTAGCCTATGCCATCATTATTCCTTCCTCTTTGTCCACAGCTTATTATATCTCGGTTAGCCTATGCCATCATTATTGCTACCTCTCTGTCCACAGCTTATTATATCTCGGTTAGCCTATGCCATCATTATTCCTTCCTCTTTGTCCACAGCTTATTATATCTCGGTTAGCCTATGCCATCATTATTGCTTCCTCTCTGTCAACAGCTTATTATCTCTCGGTTAGTCTAATGCCATCATTATTCCTTCCTCTCTGTCCACAGCTTATTATATCCCGGTTAGTCTAATGCCATCATTATTTCTTCCTCTCTGTCCACAGTTTATTATATCTCAGTTAGTCTAATGTCATCATTATTCCTTCCTCTACACACACAGCTTATCATCTCTCGGTTAGTCTAATGCCATCAGTCTCTCCTTTCTCTCTCTACTCAGCTTATCATCTCTCCGTTAGTCTAATGTCATCAGTCTCTCCTCTCTCTCTCTACACAGCTTATCATGTCTCGATTAGTCTAATGTCATCAGTCTCTCTTCACTCTCTACACAGCTTATCATCTCTCATTTAGGCTAATGTCATCAGTCTCTCCTCTCTCTCTACACAGCTTATCATCTCTCATTTAGTCTAATGTCATCAGTCTCTCCTCTCTCTCTCTACACAGCTTATCATCTCTCATTTAGTCTAATGTCATCAGTCTCTTCTCTCTCTCTGTGCAACTTATCATCTCTCGTTTAGTCTAATGTCATCAGTCTCTTCTCTCTCTCTGCGCAGCTTATCATCTCTCGTTTAGTCTAATGTCATCAGTCTCTTCTCTCTCTCTCTGCGCAGCTTATCATCTCTCGTTTAGTCTAATGTCATCAGTCTCTTCTCTCTCTCTGCGCAGCTTATCATCTCTCTTTTAGTCTAATGTCATCAGTCTCTTCTCTCTCTCTGCGCAGCTTATCATCTCTCGTTTAGTCTAATGTCATCAGTCTCTTCTCTCTCTCTCTGCGCAGCTTATCATCTCTCGTTTAGTCTAATGTCATCAGTCTCTTCTCTCTCTCTCTCAGCGCAGCTTATCATCTCTCATTTAGTCTAATGTCATCAGTCTCTTCTCTCTCTCTGCGCAGCTTATCATATCTCGTTTAGTCTAATGTCATCAGTCTCTTCTCTCTCTCTACTCATCTTATCATCTCTCGTTTAGTCTAATGTCATCAGTATCTCCTCTCTCTCCTCATCTTATCATCTCTCGTTTAGTCTAATGTCATCAGTATCTCCTCTCTCTCCTCATCTTATCATATCTCGTTTAGTCTAATGTCATCAGTCTCTTCTCTCTCTCTACTCATCTTATCATATCTCGTTTAGTCTAATGTCATCAGTCTCTTCTCTCTCTCTCCTCATCTTATCATCTCTCGTTTAGTCTAATGTCATCAGTATCTCCTCTCTCTCCTCATCTTATCATCTCTCGTTTAGTCTAATGTCATCAGTCTCTCCTCTCTCTCCTCATCTTATCATCTCTCGTTTAGTCTAATGTCATCAGTCTCTCCTCTCTCATTCTCCTCAGGGTATCTTGTCTCGTTTAGTCTAATGTCATCAGTCTCTCCTCAGGGTATCATCTCTCGTTTAGTCTAATGTCATCAGTCTCTTCTCTCTCTCTGCGCAGCTTATCGTCTCTCGTTTAGTCTAATGTCATCAGTCTCTTCTCTCTCTCTCTGCGCAGCTTATCATCTCTCGTTTAGTCTAATGCCATCAGTCTCTCCTCTCACTCCTCAGCTTTTTGTCTCCCGGTTAATCAAGTGTCATCACTCTCTTCATTATCATCTCTCGGTTAGTCTCATGTTATCATTATCCCTTTCTCTCGTGGTTTTTTCCCCATTGAAACTCTCAGTCAATCTCTATGATATATTCTTATATTTTTGTGTATGCTGCTTTACTTTTTCTCATTCTCTTTCATATTTTTTTATCAACATTCCTTATTTACTTTATGGTCACTCGTTCTCCTACCTTTCTTTAGCACTTTCTCTCTTATATATTTTTCTCTCCTTTCTTACTAATTGTCTCTCTCTCTCTCTCTCTCTCACACATCACTTCTCTTATTCTGTCTCATTCTCTCTCTCAAACAAACTCATTTTTTAAATACTTTATAATGTGATCCTTTCACTCACTCTAATTCTCTATAACATTTCCTCTATACGTTCGCCTTCGTTATAGCTTTTCCTCTTTATTGTTGTTTCCATTTTATTCTCTGTTTTATTAATGCCTTCATTATTTTTCTAAAACTTCCACACAAAATAAGTAATCTTCCTTTCTTGTCTTCAACCATTTCAACGTTTATTTATCTTTATTGCAATGAGAAGAGAAAAGTTGGAATAGTTGGTTACAACTGGCAAAATAAAAGGAAAGAAAGATCGCGGACGACAAAGAGAGAAAATACTGGGATCGCTTGGTGTCGTGGCATGGAAAACAGTCAACAACAGATATAATACAATGCACTGTAGATAGAAGATTGTGGAAGACATGATCGCCTACGCCAACCGGTATGGCACATGATGATGATGATTGCAATGTAAACATTCAATTTTGAAATAGTTATAGTAATCTGATTAATACAAGTGGTATTTAATTTAATTTAGAATCGGTTTTATTTATTGATTATTAAAAGTGAGGGAAAATAAGAGTGGGGATTAATATATTGATCTCTTAAAAGAGGAGGCAAGCAGACAAGTCAATAGAATACGATATATGGATTTAGCAGAGTGATATGGAAACAGATAATAATAGACACGCGTACGGAGTGTGCAAATAGACGAGAGATATGAACACAGGAAAGCAAGTAGAGAGATAAGTACATGAGACAGGCAGGCTGACCCGATAAGCAGATAGCGAAGCCTATCAGATAGTAGGGAGGCACAACATACAGACAGATTGACAAACGACAATAAGACAAACTAACGGATAGATAACCAAACAGATTAGATAACAGTTAAACCAGGCAATAGAGAAGCAAACAGAAAATACAGCTAGATAGGCAAACAGAGACGACAGATAGGCAAACAGAGACGACAGATATACAGACAGTGAAGAAGATAGACAAACAGAGACGACAGATAGGCAAACAGAGACGACAGATAGGCAAACAGAGACGACAGATATACAGACAGTGAAAAAGATAGACAAACAGAGACGACAGATATACAGACAGTGAAGAAGATAGACAAACAGAGACGACAGATATACAGACAGTGAAGAAGATAGGCAAACAGAGACGACAGATATACAGACAGTGAAGAAGATAGGCAAACAGAGACGACAGATATACAGACAGTGAAGAAGATAGACAAACAGAGACGACAGATATACAGACAGTGAAGAAGATAGGCAAACAGAGACGACAGATATACAGACAGTGAAGAAGATAGGCAAACAGAGACGACAGATATACAGACAGTGAAGAAGATAGGCAAACAGAGACGACAGATATACAGACAGTGAAGAAGATAGGCAAACAGAGACGACAGATATACAGACAGTGAAGAAGATAGACAAACAGAGACGACAGATAGGCAAACAGAGACGACAGATAGGCAAACAGAGACGACAGATATACAAACAGTGAAGAAGATAGACAAACAGAGACGACAGATAGGCAAACAGAGACGACAGATAGGCAAACAGAGAAGACAGATAGGCAAACAAAGATGAGAGATACGCAAACAGAGAAGACAGATAGGCAAACAAAGATGAGAGATACGCAAACAGAGAAGACAGATAGGCAAACAAAGATGAGAGAAACGCAAACAGAGAAGACAGATAGGCAAACAAAGATGAGAGAAACGCAAACAGAGAAGACAGATAGGCAAACAAAGATGAGAGATACGCAAACAGAGAAGACAGATAGGCAAACAAAGATGAGAGATACGCAAACAGAGAAGACAGATAGGCAAACAAAGATGAGAGATACGCAAACAGAGAGGACAGATAGGCAAACAAAGATGAGAGATACGCAAACAGAGAAGACAGATAGGCAAACAAAGATGAGAGATACGCAAACAGAGAAGACAGATAGGCAAACAAAGATGAGAGATACGCAAACAGAGAAGACAGATAGGCAAACAAAGATGAGAGAAACGCAAACAGAGAAGACAGATAGGCAAACAAAGATGAGAGATACGCAAACAGAGAAGACAGATAGGCAAACAAAGATGAGAGAAACGCAAACAGAGAAGACAGATAGGCAAACAGAGATGACAGATAGGCAGACAGTGAAGAAGATAGACAAACAAAGATGAGAGATACGCAAACAGAGAAGACAGATAGTTAAACAGAGATGACAGATAGGAAAACAGAGATGACAGATAGGCAAACAGAGATGACAGATACGCAAACAGAGACGACAGATAGGCAGACAGTGAAGAAGATAGACAAACAAAGATGAGAGATACGCAAACAGAGAAGACAGATAGGCAAACAGAGGTGACAGATAGGAAAACAGACACGACAGATAGGCAGACAGTGAAGAAGATAGACAAACAAAGATGAGAGATACGCAAACAGAGAAGACAGATAGGCAAACAGAGGTGACAGATAGGAAAACAGAGATGACAGATAGACAAACAGAGATGACAGATAGGAAAACAGAGATGACAGATAGGCAAACAGAGATGACAGATAGGCAAACAGAGATGACAGATAGGAAAACAGAGATGACAGATAGGCAAACAGAGATGACAGATAGGCAAACAGAGATGACAGATAAGCAAACAGAGATGACAGATAGGAAAACAGAGATGACAGATAGGCAAACAGAGATGACAGATAGGAAAACAGAGATGACAGATAGGCAAACAGAGATGACAGATAGGAAAACAGAGATGACAGATAGGCAAACAGAGATGACAGATAGGCAAACAGAGATGACAGATAGGAAAACAGAGATGACAGATAGGAAAACAGAGATAACAGATAGGCAAACAAAGATGACAGATAGGAAAACAGAGATGACAGATAGGCAAACAGAGATGACAGATAGGAAAACAGAGATGACAGATAGGCAAACAGAGATGACTGATAGGAAAACAGAGATGACAGATAGGCAAACAGAGATGACAGATAGGCAAACAGAGATGACAGATAGGAAAACAGAGATGACAGATAAGCAAACAGAGATGACAGATAGGCAAACAGAGATGACAAATAGGAAAACAGAGATGACAGATAGGCAAACAGAGATGACAGATAGGAAAACAGAGATGACAGATAGGCAAACAGAGATGACAGATAGGAAAACAGAGATGACAGATAGGAAAACAGAGATAACAGATAGGCAAACAGAGATGACAGATAGGAAAACAGAGATGACAGATAGGCAAACAGAGATGACAGATAGGAAAACAGAGATGACAGATAGGCAAACAGAGATGACTGATAGGCAGACAGTGAAGAAGATAGACAAACAAAGATGAGAGATACGCAAACAGAGAAGACAGATAGTTAAACAGAGATGACAGATAGGAAAACAGAGATGACAGATAGGCAAACAGAGATGACAGATACGCAAACAGAGACGACAGATAGGCAGACAGTGAAGAAGATAGACAAACAAAGATGAGAGATACGCAAACAGAGAAGACAGATAGGCAAACAGAGGTGACAGATAGGAAAACAGACACGACAGATAGGCAGACAGTGAAGAAGATAGACAAACAAAGATGAGAGATACGCAAACAGAGAAGACAGATAGGCAAACAGAGGTGACAGATAGGAAAACAGAGATGACAGATAGACAAACAGAGATGACAGATAGGAAAACAGAGATGACAGATAGGCAAACAGAGATGACAGATAGGCAAACAGAGATGACAGATAGGCAAACAGAGATGACAGATAAGCAAACAGAGATGACAGATAGGAAAACAGAGATGACAGATAGGCAAACAGAGATGACAGATAGGAAAACAGAGATGACAGATAGGCAAACAGAGATGACAGATAGGAAAACAGAGATGACAGATAGGCAAACAGAGATGACAGATAGGCAAACAGAGATGACAGATAGGAAAACAGAGATGACAGATAGGAAAACAGAGATAACAGATAGGCAAACAAAGATGACAGATAGGAAAACAGAGATGACAGATAGGCAAACAGAGATGACAGATAGGAAAACAGAGATGACAGATAGGCAAACAGAGATGACTGATAGGAAAACAGAGATGACAGATAGGCAAACAGAGATGACAGATAGGCAAACAGAGATGACAGATAGGAAAACAGAGATGACAGATAAGCAAACAGAGATGACAGATAGGCAAACAGAGATGACAAATAGGAAAACAGAGATGACAGATAGGCAAACAGAGATGACAGATAGGAAAACAGAGATGACAGATAGGCAAACAGAGATGACAGATAGGAAAACAGAGATGACAGATAGGAAAACAGAGATAACAGATAGGCAAACAGAGATGACAGATAGGAAAACAGAGATGACAGATAGGCAAACAGAGATGACAGATAGGAAAACAGAGATGACAGATAGGCAAACAGAGATGACTGATAGGAAAACAGAGATGACAGATAGGCAAACAGAGATGACAGATAGGCAAACAGAGATGACAGATAGGAAAACAGAGATGACAGATAAGCAAACAGAGATGACAGATAGGCAAACAGAGATGACAAATAGGAAAACAGAGATGACAGATAGGCAAACAGAGATGACAGATAGGAAAACAGAGATGACAGATAGGCAAACAGAGATGACAGATAGGCAAACAGAGATGACAGATAGGCAAACAGAGATGACAGATAGGAAAACAGAGATGACAGATAGGCAAACAGAGATGACAGATAGGAAAACAGAGATGACAGATAGGCAAACAGAGATGACAGATAGGAAAACAGAGATG
Organism: Megaustenia siamemsis; assembly: GCA_032433765.1. Taxonomy (NCBI): domain Eukaryota; kingdom Metazoa; phylum Mollusca; class Gastropoda; order Stylommatophora; family Ariophantidae; genus Megaustenia; species Megaustenia siamemsis. The sequence goes on from JAVIAB010000125.1 coordinate 27,879,371, forward strand.
ACAGATAGGCAAACAGAGATGACAGATAGGCAAACAGAGATGACAGATAGGAAAACAGAGATGACAGATAGGCAAACAGAGATGACAGATAGGAAAACAGAGATGACAGATAGGCAAACAGAGATGACAGATAGGCAAACAGAGATGACAGATAGGAAAACAGAGATGACAGATAGGCAAACAGAGATGACAGATAGGCAAACAGAGATGACAGATAGGAAAACAGAGATGACAGATAGGCAAACAGAGATGACAGATAGGCAAACAGAGATGACAGATAGGAAAACAGAGATGACAGATAGGCAAACAGAGATGACAGATATGCAAACAGAGATGACAGATAGGAAAACAAAGATGCCAGATAGGCAAACAGAGATGACAGATAGGCAAACAGATATGACAGATAGGAAAACAGAGATGACAGATAGGAAAACAGAGATAACAGATAGGCAAACAGAGATGACAGATAGGAAAACAGAGATGACAGATAGGCAAACAGAGATGACAGATAGGAAAACAGAGATGACAGATAGGCAAACAGAGATGACAGATAGGATAACAGAGATGACAGATAGGATAACAGAGATGACAGATAGGCAAACAGAGATGACAGATAGGCAAACAGAGATAACAGATAGGCAAACAGAGATGACAGATAGGAAAACAGAGATGACAGATAGGCAAACAGAGATGACAGATAGGAAAACAGAGATGACAGATAGGCAAACAGAGATGACAGATAGTATAACAGAGATGACAGATAGGATAACAGAGATGACAGATAGGCAAACAGAGATGACAGATAGGATAACAGAGATGGCAAATAGGATAACAGAGATGACAGATAGGCAAACAGAGATGACAGATAGGAAAACAGAGATGGCAGATAGGCAAACAGAGATTACAGATAGGATAACAGAGATGACAGATAGGCAAACAGAGATGACAGATAGGACACCAGAGGTGACAGATAGGATAACAGAGATGACAGATAGGATAAAAGAGATGACATATAGGGTAACAGAGATGACAGATAGGCAAACAGAGAAGACAGATAGGAAAATTTAGAAGACAGATACGCAAACAGAGATGATAGGTAGATAAGTAAACAGAGACGATAGTTAGATAAGTAAACAGAGAAGATATATAGATAAGTAAACAGAGAAAATAGATAGATAAGTAAACAGAGAAGATAGATAGATATGTAAACAGAGAAAATGGATAGATACGTAAACAGAGAAGATATATAGATATGTAAACAGAGAAAATGGATAGATAAGTAAACAGAAAATAGATAGATAAGTAAACAGAGAAGACAGATAGATAAGCAAACAGAGATGACAGATAAGCAAACAGAGAAGATAGACAGATAAGCAAACAGAGAAGATAGACAGATAAGCAAACAGAGAAGATAGATATATAAGTAAACAGAGAAGACAGATAGATAAGTAAACAGAGAAGACAGATAGATAAGTAAACAGAAAAGATATATAGATAAGCAGACGGAGAAGATAGACAGATAAGTAAACAGAGAAGCATATAGATATGTAAACTGAGAAAATAGATAGATAAGTAAACAGAGAAGGTCGATAGATAAGCAAACAGAGAAGAGACATATAGATAAGTAAACAGATAAGACATATAGATAAGCAAACATATCAAACAAGAGGTAGGTAAAACATGTTGCAACAAAGACAGACTAGATAAACAGATAAAACATCCAAGATATCAGACATACCACACAAAATATAAGTACAAACAGACAGGCACAAACATCAGGCAAAAAACTGACAATCACGAGGAAAATAAGACAAGCTGGCAGACAGTAAAAAGGTAAACAAACAATAGACATACATACTTACATGAGCTTGCATTGAAACTTTCCGAGATGTCTGAATTGAGCAGATATAAAAAACCCTTTGAGAAGCTGTTGGAACTCAGGATGGGTAACACCTTGAGAATCGTGGTCGAATTCATCCTGATTTTTGGAGCAAATTCCCGTTCCTGGATTCACACCATCAGTCACGACAATAACCACACTTGTTTTAACATCAAAATTAGCAAAACAGCTGAAAGGGGAGATAAAAGCCAGAAATGCCAACTTTATGATAATCCAAGTGGCCATAATTTGACGAGAGAAGCGTTATCGCTCTTAAAGATGAAATTGCGTTGGTGAAAATCAGTTATAGAGATTTGTTTCTGTGGTTCTTCCGGTCTCGCTAACCATTACAGAACAACACATGTTCTGACGAGCTAGGAGTGTAGCGAAATTAGAGATCTCTTGTGTTGATAAGTGAGCAGGGAAAAACATGCAACGCGCTATGTCGACTATTGATCATAGCGAAACCTTGGGTTAAATACAGGGTGTTTATAAAGTCTCACTACACTTGGTATCTAGGTCAATTTGAAAAAAAAATGTTTATGACGTCATCACAATATGTGCTCCCACTGTCAATGAAATTTGTTGAATAAGTTTATTGCTACTGGAAATGTGGAAGATGCTCCACGATCTGGTAGGCCTGCTGTGAATGATGAAATATGTTTAGATATCCAAGACAGAATCCTTAAAAGTCCAGACAAGTCATTAAGAAAACTGTCGCAACAAGTGAACTTACCATTGAGCACATATTGTGATGACGTCATAAACATTTTTTTCAAATTGACCTAGATACCAAGTGTAGTGAGACTTTATAAACACCCTATACTTGCTGTCAGTCTGTTTGACATAGACTATTGGTCGTTTCAAATCTAAATGTTCACGATTAACATGAAATATCTCCTCTTTCCCTGCACTTACAAACTTGATTTTTTGCATCTGGCCTTGTTTTTCCAAGGTCCCACCGATTTCACAAAATTTAATGATGTAGGAAGTATGCTTCATCATGAATCAGCACTTTCCTTTGATCTCAGTGAATTTACGGATCTTTTTGCTCCTGGAGAAAATAATTTACCGTACATTAATGGAAATCAGCTTCTCGACATAGGCGTCTCTACACAACTTGAAAGTTGGAGGCGTTTATCAACTGTTTACTTTCTATTGTTTACTTTCTTTAAAATACTATGAGAATGTCAATGTTATAGCCTTTACAGACGGTCTAAAACAAATCAGCGTATAAACAGTTCCATTAATGAAAACTATTTAAACAATATACAACAAAGAATACATTTAAAAAAATTAATTATCCGTTGCGAGCGATAACGAGCATGACATATCAAGCAAAGTTATTGTTTATGGGTACGCATGTGACTAAAGAGTCCGATGTAAGCACGGGATCCTCTTCACTGTAAAGAGCTACATTGTTCGTTTTATGTCTTTCCATGTGACTTTCATTATTTTACGTAAACAAAACATATGAAAGTGATTTAGTTTCTTTGCATGCCTGCAGTACACATATCAAGAATCTTTACATTTTCAAAACGTTATCAACTTTAGCTAAAGATTGATCATGCGGACATATAAAAACGTCCATTATTATTTCATTTATTCTGAATCAGAGGAGTCTAACATATTGATTACTAATCTGGGCTGAACGAACGATAGTCCATCTTTTTTCCAATAGTCATTTTCTTCTTTTAAGACATGATCTTCACATTTGCACCAAAAATCTTTGTCAATCTGTGATAGAGCAGCATATGTCAGTCCTTTTATATCGCATAGTTTAAAACTTGTATTCTCAGCTGCCACCTGCCCTTTAATTTTTGCCCAAACGAGTTCAATGGGGTTTAATTGTGGATGATAAGGGGGCAGTCTCAAGCACGTATGACCATGCTGTTGAATGATTTTGTCTATTTGGAATACTTTGGTCTTTTGCGATTTCTTAACAAGTGACAGTAATTCAGGTTTCAAAAATCCCTCGTTAAATGGAATTCCTTCCTTTCTTAGCCAAATCTTTATAACATCTTTTGTACTGGTAGATGTAGGAATTGTGTCTTCTTCTGCCACAGCGTTGTGGTACGACGCGTTGTCCATTACCAGACAGGATGGTCTGTCTAGAATTGGAAGAAGAGTATTTTCAATCCACTCTCTAAATATATGGTCATTCATCTCGGTGTGATAGTCCCTGTTGTCAGTATAATTAGAGGTGAATATAAGTTCTGCATTTTTCACCAACCCTTCTTTTCGGCTGCCTGCATGTGCCATTATAATACGCTGTCCTTTTCCAGTGGGTACACATCTTTTAATACTTCCATCTGATAACTGCCATTCCTTTGCACTTGTGTGGTGAGAATTTATCCAAGATTCATCTAGAAATACAATATCATAACCTTGGTTACGCATTTCCCGTACTTCACGTAAATATTTACTCCTCATAGAAACTAAGTGCGGCTTCTCGCAGATGACATTTCTACCACTATCGTACTTTCTAAACGTAAAACCGATGCTTCTAACAGTTCTCCATAATGTTGTTTTCGACACAACAATGTCATTTTCTGCTCTCAGTCGAATTTTCAGTTTTCTTAAAGTCACAGTTTCTTTGGAATCGAACATTTTACAAATTGCTCTTCTAATCACTTCCTTGTCAAAACTATCTACTACTTTCTTTCTTCCTAGCGTCCTAGTCTTGATTGAACTGGACACTCCGTTAGCTTTAAGCACTTGTTTGAAAAAGCGTTTGCTTATATCCAATGCGTGAATAGTTCTCTTTTCTGGCTTTGAGATGCTTCGATACAGTTTTCCACGCTTAGCTTCTAATCAAAAATATTTATACACCTTTATTGCCACTGATTCAATGTAAGGAACTTTACTTTTATACCCATTGACTAACAGATCACAAATTTAACGAAATTACCCAATAATTAGGATACGCCGTTGCACATAAATCACAACAAAACGACAGGAAATGGGATGCACCGGATATAAAATTATAACTATGACGCGTTTTATGTGTTTTTTAGTGCTTAAAACAGGGAAATTGGCGCGCATTACGTTCAAGATGACAAGTCCGTGGGTGCTCACTCATATGAAGCGGTAATTCCTCCAAATATATGGTTTGACCAAAATGCCTTAAATTTGTATACTTCAAATAAAGAATATTTAAAACTATACGTTTGTTGGTGAGGAAATGAATGTACTTCTTGGGACCAAAAAATCACAAGACCATATGCAAAATTTCAGCATTATCAATCAATTGGTTGCAGAGATATGGAATTTTAAACACCTTCAAAATATTTTGAAACGACCAATAGCAATTTGTAATGTTGATTTTTACAAGGGAGGCAAACTCGGCATTTGAACGTCAAGTTATGAGTACATGCACTTGAATGTGGCCGGTGAATGTGTTTACGGTGAGGAGTCCGAGACCTGTTAATCCGTTGTTAATTAAATGAATAAAGCCGTGTTCACTTCCAATATCTGCAGGCTGAAACAAATAAAATAATAATTACATTACAGTTTAAACATTTGATGTTGTTATCTTCTGAAACAAACGTCAAATCTATGTATAGGTCATTCTGACAATGGAAGTTACTCCTGTATAATAATGGACCACAAACTATATGAGTGCATGTAGGATACATTTATGTAAATTCACCGAAATTATTAACAAAAATCATTTTAGCTAAAAGAGGAAAAATGTACGATTTAGGAAAAAAAGGCCAAAACAAAAGGAAGGAAAGAAAGAAAAAAAGAAAGAACTACTTCATGCCACGTTGTTGCCTTCAGAGAACATGGTGTGGGTGATCATATTACTACAGATTTTCTGCCCACTATTTTTTCTTGGTAATGTGGTAGGTATTACGCCAATGCAGTTTTTCTCCGCAAGAAAATGTCGGTACCCATTTAAGGCTGTAGACTTGGTGGCTGAGTGGTTAGTGTGCTCGCTTCCTGATCGGAACGGTCCGGGCTCGATCCCCTGAAGTGACGGATTTTTTTGTTCAGATCGACACGGCTCCGGGTTCACCCAGCCTGTATAAATGGGCGCCAGAAATTTTTTCTGGGAAGTAAAGGCGGCCTGGTGCGATACCGACCACATCCCCCCAAAAATGTGTCGAGGTCATGTAAAAATGTGATCACTAACACCATATTCCCCATAAGTCTAGTCAGGCGTGGAAGGAGCCTTTACTTTACTTACTTATTTAAGGCTGAGTAAACCTGGAAGACGTTGATAAGAATCAAACCCGACTTCTAGTTCCTGGTAGTCCAGTTCACTAACCACTGAACCAACACGGCTCCCCAAAAGGAAAGCGAATGACTAAAATTGGAATAAAACAAACAATCTTTATGCGCTGGCCATGTCACGAGAAGGGGGGAAAATCAAAGAAAGAAAGAGGTATATAGTGAAAAAGCAAAAACAAAAAACATATACCAGACATTTTAAAAGAACAGCGCGAGAAGAAGTCAATACAAGGAAGACAAGGAAGTCAGGTGTAGTGATAAGCAACTGTAGAGAGAAAACTGTGTAAGGAGACATAACCGCTACGCCAGCAGGCAATGGCACATGAGGAATATTTTTTTCTGAAAGATTTAATAGGATAGATAAATAATAGGGTAGATAAATAATAGGATAGATAAATAATAGGGTAGATAAATAATAGGGTAGATAAATAATAGGATAGATAAATAATAGGGTAGATAAATAATAGGATAGATAAATAATAGGATAGATAAATAATAGTATAGATAAATAATAGGATAGATAAATAATAGGGTAGATAAATAATAGGATAGATAAATAATAGGGTAGATAAATAATAGGGTAGATAAATAATAGGATAGATAAATAATAGGGTAGATAAATAATAGTGTAGATAAATAATAGGGTAGATAAATAATAGGATAGATAAATAATAGGGTAGATAAATAATAGGATATATAAATAATAGGGTAGATAAATAATAGGATAGATAAATAATAGGGTAGATAAATAATAGGATAGATAAATAATAGGGTAGATAAATAATAGGGTAGATAAATAATAGGATAAATAAATAATAGGGTAGATAAATAATAGGGTAGATAAATAATAGGATAGATAAATAATAGGATAGATAAATAATAGGGTAGATAAATAATAGGATAGATAAATAATAGGGTAGATAAATAATAGGATAGATAAATAATTGGGTAGATAAATAATAGGGTAGATAAATAATAGGGTAGATAAATAATAGGATAAATAAATAATAGGGTAGATAAATAATAGTATAGATAAATAATAGGATAGATAAATAATAGGGTAGATAAATAATAGGATAGATAAATAATAGGGTAGATAAATAATAGGGTAGATAAATAATAGGGTAGATAAATAATAGGATAGATAAATAATAGGGTAGATAAATAATAGTGTAGATAAATAATAGGGTAGATAAATAATAGGATAGATAAATAATAGGGTAGATAAATAATAGGATATATAAATAATAGGGTAGATAAATAATAGGATAGATAAATAATAGGGTAGATAAATAATAGGATAGATAAATAATAGGGTAGATAAATAATAGGGTAGATAAATAATAGGGTAGATAAATAATAGGATAAATAAATAATAGGGTAGATAAATAATAGGGTAGATAAATAATAGGATAGATAAATAATAGGATAGATAAATAATAGGGTAGATAAATAATAGGATAGATAAATAATAGGGTAGATAAATAATAGGATAGATAAATAATAGGGTAGATAAATAATAGGGTAGATAAATAATAGGGTAGATAAATAATAGGATAAATAAATAATAGGGTAGATAAATAATAGGGTAGATAAATAATAGGATAGATAAATAATAGGATAGATAAATAATAGGGTAGATAAATAATAGGATAGATAAATAATAGGGTAGATAAATAATAGGATAGATAAATAATTGGGTAGATAATTAATAGGATAGATAAATAATAGGATAGATAAATAATCTATTGTCCCTTCGAGCCGAAGACGGCACATAGGGCAGAACCACAATCTCAAAAACAGAAACCTTGCGTGCCAAAATGGCACATATTGCAGAGATCACTGCTCTAAAATCTATGGCGCTGTTTCCATAACAATACTTTTTACAATGACAGCTTGTCAAGCCATCGATCAACCTCCTCAGTCGCCTCTTACGACATGCCTGGAAGGTCACAGTGTCACTATTCTTTACCTCCCTCATAATGAGGCCCCGGTAACACACGGGAAAATATGAGAAATACATCTATATAATTGTTTTAGATGGCATCATATACTATTTGAGATGAGGTACCTTTCAGTTCAGCACAGATGTTCCTGGTGTTGTCTTTTAAGAAATTCAGACTATGATTTTTGCTCTTGCAGTCAAACTAGAAATTTCTGAACACATTCTCCAGCTTTCCACCATGTTTGATTCAGAAGGAGACAACTGTGGCCTCCTTTTATGGTTCTGTTTGCATACCCCAGCTTTATATCTCTGGTGAAATCCAGGGGAACTGAATTTTGAATGAATATAATTTTTTCCTATTTGATCAGACCAGCAGCAGCTGAGTGACCCTCGCCATGCAGGCAGATATTCTATGACTTCAGAGGTACTCTCATTTTTATCATTGAGAGTTTTAGATGTTTTTGTGCAGATTTTTTTTCTGTCAATTCTCTATGGGTCATTTTGTGGCCTCTTCTTTACAATTTCCAACTGCCAAGGGAGAGTACTCATGCAGCTTCCTGTTTTAGATATCAGATCTCAATACCCAGAGATCAGGGAAGGATAAAATGACCAAGAAAATATGGATTTACGGTGAAAAATTCCCATCACCCGTGGGATTTTGGACACAGAAACTTCTTGTTCAGAGGCTGAAATAATAGGATAGATAAATAATAGGATAGATAAATAATCGGGTAGATAAATAATAGGATAGATAAATAATCGGGTAGAGAAGTGAAATGTTCCTGGGAAATAACGGCGGCTGGCGTGAAGCTCACGGCATCACCCAAAATCGTGACGTTACTTAGACGATATTCACCACATCAAAGAGTGGAGGGAACATTTATACTACAAATATCTAATTATGTTTCTGCAATACCAAATTATACTACAAATATCTAATTATGTTTCTGCAATACCAAATTATACTACAAATATCTAACTCTGTTTCTGCAATACCAAATTATACTACAAATATTTAATTATGTTTCTGCAATACCAAACTATACTACAAATATCGAATTATGTTTCTGCAATACCAAATTATACTACAAATATCTAATTATGTTTCTGCAATACCAAACTATACTACAAATATCGAATTCTGTTTCTGCAATACCAAATTATACTACAAATATCTAATTATGTTTCTGCATTACCAAATTATACTACAAATATCTAATTATGTTTCTGCAATACCAAATTATACTACAAATATCTAATTATGTTTCTACAATACCAAATTATACTACAAATATCTAATTCTGTTTCTGCAATACCAAATTATACTACAAATATCTAATTATGTTTCTACAATACCAAATTATACTACAAATATCTAATTATGTTTCTGCAATACCAAATTATACTACAAATATCTAATTATGTTTCTGCAATACCAAATTATACTACAAATATCTAATTCTGTTTCTGCAATACCAAATTATACTACAAATATCTAATTCTGTTTCTGCAATACCAAATTATACTACAAATATCTAATTCTGTTTCTGCAATACCAAATTATACTACAAATATCGAATTATGTTTCTGCAATACCAAATTATACTACAAATATCTAACTCTGTTTCTGCAATACCAAATTATACTACAAATATCTAATTATGTTCCTGCAATGCCAAATTATACTACAAATATCTAATTATGTTTCTGCAATACCAAATTATACTACAAATATCTAATTCTGTTTCTGCAATACTAAATTATACTACAAATATCTAATTCTGTTTCTGCAATACCAAATTATACTACAAATATCTAATTCTGCTTCTGCAATACCAAATTATACTACAAATATCTAATTCTGTTTCTGCAATACCAAATTATACTACAAATATCTAATTCTGTGTCTGCAATACCAAATTATACTACAAATATCAATTTCCACATCCACAATATATAACTCTTCTTCCTTTCAGCTCCCTGTAAAGCATGGGTCTTTAAAAAACACAGTCAAAGCTTTCCTGTTTCTTGATATACTTTTAACACATATAAGACAGATCCATGTCTGCCCCGTCCTCTTCATCTCTGCTTACACCTGCTTTCTCCAAGTATATTTTTGGTCTTTCTCTTTGTCACCTCCCCTGGTGATTCCAAAAATGACAAGTCATGTAATACTCTGTTTTCCGCCACTGTGTGTCCTATCTAGCGTCATCGTCTTTGTTTTGTCTCATTGTCCAGGGATATTTGACTGATAATTTCCTATAGTACTAAGTCTGTACTAAGAAAGATCAATACATGTGAGATGCGTTGCTTGAGAAAAGTAACAAACAACACAAGAAGAGATAGAATACCAAATGGAATCATAAGAAAAATGGTAGGAACAAAACCCTGCCAAGAATATATAGAACAACAACAACTTAAATGGTTTGGCCACCTGGTCAGAATGAATCCTCACCAATCACCATCAAGGGCGTTTTTCTCGAGAATGCATGGGAAAAGATCAAGAGGAAGACCCAGAAGAAGATGGATAGATGATGTGACAGTGGCATGTAACAACAGAGGAAAATCACTAATTCAGACAATTCGAGCAGCTCAAAAACGACAAATGATATAAACCACGACACCTTTCAGGTATCAGTGAAAATAGAAAAGAAGAAGAAGAAAGAAGACTAAGTCTGTGATTGTGTCCTGTCATTTCCGTTCTTTTATTCTAAGCAACATTCAATTAATGTAAGTCTATATTTTCTTGATTCTTATTTATGTTGTTCTCCATGTTTTTAACGGCCATTTAGTAGAAGTGATTAAAAGTCGGAGTTGAACATATTCATTTTTGTATTTAACCTAAAACAATATTATACTGCAAATATCTAATTCTGTTTATGCAATTGAAAGCTACCCTAGAAATATATAATTCTGTTTTTGTAATACAAAACTATACTACAAATATATAATTCTGTTTAAGTAACACAAAACTATACTACAAATATATAATTCTGTTTATGTAATACAAAACTATACTACAAATATATAATTCTGTTTAAGTAACACAAAACTATACTGCATATATAATTCTGTTTATGTAATACAAAACTATACTACAAATATATAATTCTGTTTATGTAATACAAAACTATACTACAAATATATAATTCTGTTTATGTAATACAAAAGTATACTACAAATATATAATTCTGTTTATGTAATACTACAAATACCTAATTCTGTTTATGTAATACAAAACTTTACTACAAATATCTAATTCTGTTTATGTAATACAAAACTATACTACAAATATCTAATTCTATTTATGTAATACAAAGCTATGCTAAAAAATCTAATTCTGTTTCCGCAATTTTAAAAACAAACTATATTTCCTGTATCTTGCTGTCATCCTGTAACGCTTCTCTATGCCCAAGCCGTTCAGACAAAACCTCTTGTTCTTTGTGCTTCCGTTAAAGGAAAACACAACCTACGAGTAAAGAACAATGGTTTAACAATGTTACTTCCCTTTCTGCAATTTAACTTCTACTGAAATCTAAAAAAAAACTACATCAATAAATGCTAAAGATATCACAGAAAGATTAATGAAACAGTAGAGAAAAACGTATTAGTCCTTCAAAATTAATTACACCCAGCGGTATCTAGTCTAGGAAAGCAAGACGGCTTGGTGTAGTGCTGATCACATTGCGCAAAAAAAAAAAATGTCAATGGCCATAAAAATATGTTCATTAACACCATTGTCCCTTTACTGTACGACTCGAGGTGTGACTGGACTCTTTTCTCTAATGAGCAAAAGATGTCAAAACTCAGTACTACATGTGTATTGTTCTTATCTTCTTCTTCTTTCCTTCCTCATTTGCCTTTCAGAGTCGAGGGGAGATATAATTTGTGATCTTTTGCTCTTCTGTTCGCCTCTACTGCTGTTATGTTTCCTAGTGCTTCTAATATTCCATCGATCCATCTTTTTCGTGGTCGACCTTTGGGTTTGGTGTTCTCACAACGTTTGCTGAAGGCTTGTTGTGTTGTGTTTTGGTCTTTCTGCCTTGTCACGTAGCCAAACCATTTTATCTGTTGTTTCTTCATATATTCTATGGCGGGGGCTATTCCTAGCTTTTTTCTCAGTTCTTCATTTCTGATCTTATCTCTCAGACTGTTTCCTGTCATTCGTCTAACACATTTCATCTCTGTAGAGGTTATTTTTTCTTATTGTTCTTGCATCTAGGGTCCAGGTCTAGATTGTTCTTATAGTTTCTTAACTCGCCACTCCTTCCACAAGCACAGTCTAGCCCACTATCTTCACACAAAATAAATTAATTAAATAAACAATACCCCCCCCCCCCCGCCCCCAACAAAATCAAGGACGAAAAATAACAATCTATAATGATGTCATCCTATTTCTGAGCTCTATGGTGGGGTTTACTGAAGTACTATGAAAAAAAAAAAACGCGCCATATGTCAAATGGCGAACTTCTTATTTTTATTTCTTTATTTCGCCCCGCTCCAAAAGTTGAAAACGAAACCTTGCCCTACCGGATGCCGAGCCACTACTGTCCACCTAACTGACAAGTATCGGTGTAATCGAATCTGTCATCCACCGGAGAGAAAACGATACATAAGTAATTTATTTATGATGTTAGTGACAAGCTTAATTAATTTGTTTATGATGTTAGTGACAAGCTTAATTAATTTGTTTATGATGTTAGTGACAAGCTTAATTAATTTGTTTATGATGTTAGTGACAAGCTTAATTAATTTGTTTATGATGTTAGTGACAAGTTTAATTAATTTGTTTATGATGTTAGTGACAAGTTTAATTAATTGTTTTTTCCTATTAAGCATCAGTTTATTGTGGACTATGTCATTAGTTCCCAATGGTCTACTATAAAACCACGCTTCTAATTACCTGAAATAAATGAAATGTTAAACCAGAATAAACATTCGATATAAAGGAAAATACTTCGAAACACCGTTTTTTTTTATATTGGGAATGTTGAAACTGGAATCACATAACATACCAGAATAACGTGAGTGAAATTACTTGTAATTTTTTATGGAAAATAATATTTAACTTTGCTTATTTGAAATACTGTACATATATTTCAACTATCAAAAGTGTTTTAATACGTTAAATACATTTAACGTATAATTACATTCTCAAAAATTATTTTGACGTTCCATCTAAATGGGTTGTTCAAATAATATATAGGAAGTTTAAAATAACGCTTCAATTGCGGTAGAGAAAGATAACATTTGAAATCTTTATTTCTTAGTTGATCTTACAGGTTGTGCAGTGAGGCGTAGCACATGAGATATGTCTGTAGCTCCGTGGATATCACTAAATGGTAACTTATAGTTGCTGTCATCTTGAGTTTATTTAGTAAACTCCATGACTCCATCTATATTTTTTTTCTGGGTTGTCCTTTCGCTTTGTAATTGGATCTTCTCACGAAGTATGCTCGTGCGTGCTGTATGTTGATTAGATTCCATACAAGGAACTGGTTTATCTCGAGACCAGACGCCGGCCTCGAGACAGAGAGGTTGTGAGTTCAAATCCAGCCCTGCACCAGTTGGGATTTTTATTTACGATTTCTCTCTGCGGCAACCACCCCTGGTGTCAGCAGCGAGGCCCGGCTTGAAACGTCAATTACTCATCGGCGGAAAAAATATGAGCACTTCAAAAGTCGGAGTTATTTGCCTGTGCGGCGAGGAAACCCTGTGCACACGGCTGCCAGGGAAAAAGGAATAACACGAAAAATTCAGTTCCTAGTCTCTAGGGACTTCGAATGAGGTGAAAGCTATTGACTGGTCAGATGTTGAACAATTTAATTCTGGTCAGATGTTGAACAATTTAATTCTGGTCAGATGTTGAACAATTTAATTCTGGTCAGATGTTGAACAATTTAATTCTGGTCAGATGTTGAACAATTTAATTCTAGTCAGATGTTGAACATTTAATTCTGGTTAGATGTTGAACAATTTAATTCTGGTCAGATGTTGAACAATTTAATTCTAGTCAGATGTTGAACAATTTAATTCTAGTCAGATGTTGAACAATTTAATTCTAGTCAGATGTTGAACAATTTAATTCTAGTCAGATGTTGAACAATTTAATTCTAGTCAGATGTTGAACAATTTAATTCTAGTCAGATGTTGAACAATTTAATTCTGGTTAGATGTTGAACAATTTAATTCTAGTCAGATGTTGAACAATTTAATTCTGGTTAGATGTTGAACAATTTAATTCTAGTCAGATGTTGAACAATTTAATTCTGGTTAGATGTTGAACAATTTAATTCTGGTCAGATGTTGAACAATTTAATTCTAGTCAGATGTTGAACAATTTAATTCTAGTCAGATGTTGAACAATTTAATTCTAGTCAGATGTTGAACAATTTAATTCTAGTCAGATGTTGAACAATTTAATTCTAGTCAGATGTTGAACAATTTAATTCTAGTCAGATGTTGAACAATTTAATTCTAGTCAGATGTTGAACAATTTAATTCTGGTCAGATGTTGAACAATTTAATTCTAGTCAGATGTTGGACGATTTAATTCTGGTCAGATGTTGAACAATTTAATTCTGGTCAGATGTTGAACAATTTAATTCTAGTCAAATGTTGAACAATTTAATTCTAGTCAGATGTTGAACAATTTAATTCTAGTCAGATGTTGAACAATTTAATTCTGGTTAGATGTTGAACAATTTAATTCTAGTCAGATGTTGAACAATTTAATTCTGGTTAGATGTTGAACAATTTAATTCTGGTTAGATGTTGAACAATTTAATTCTGGTTAGATGTTGAACAATTTAATTCTAGTCAGATGTTGAACAATTTAATTCTAGTCAGATGTTGAACAATTTAATTCTAGTCAGATGTTAAACAATTTAATTATATGATGTTTACTATAATAATTTACTATCGTTAGTCCTACATGATTGCCTCCAATCTGAACGTTTAACGTTTCTCTCCTTGTTTTGTTTCCAGTATTTCTTACGCATCCTATTCTGCACTATATAATATTACGTTTCCCGTGTGTTAATGGTTTCGCCACGTAATGAACAGAGAAAAACCACAACACAACAAAACTTTAATAAACGTCTAAAGAACACCAGGCTCATGGGCCGACCACAAAAAAAGAATTAATGGAATATTATAAATACTATGAAACATAACAGTAGCAGCGGCCAAAGAAGATCAAAAGACTGCAGATTATATCTTCCATCGATGCTTAAAGGCAAATGAGGAAGGGAAGAAGAAAAATGTTAATGATTATCCATTCGTAGCAATGACAGCCTAAGGGATGGCTACAAGCAGTGCATCTATTAATTAATTTCTTGTCAATGGCACAAAAGCATGTATGATCATACAGTATGTTGCTTTTTGTATGGTGCAGGAACAATGATATTTAAATAGGAAGAGAAAATTAACGAAAATTAAATATCTTGAAAATATTGATTTTCAGATGAAAGGACATAATTAAATGCACAGACAATGAAACAAAAAATAAGGTTGAACAGTTAAATGGAAAAGGATAGCAAGGAAAGAAGGAAGGAAGAAAGAAAGAATGAAAGGAAGGAAGAAAGAAAGAAAGAAAGAAAGAAAGAAGTGTTTAATATAACACACAGTAAAGTACCCGCGTCACGCCAAGTGGCGTATAGGGAATATGGTGTTAGTAGCCATATATTTTACAGACCTTCGGCACATGATTTTTGGGGTAATGTGGTCGGTATTACGCCCGTGCCGCTTCACTTTCCCTGAAAAAATCAGGTACCCATTAAAGGCTGGGTGAACCCGGAAGCCATCGGTTGGGATCGAACCCTATCTCTTGTCCTTTGTAGTCCAGTCCACTAACCACTGAGCTATCTCGGCTCCCTAGTGTTTAATATATCTGGAACAAAATAATGACAATATTTCCAAATATACAATAAGTTACGGAAAGAAATATTAGAAGAGAAGGACCAACGAGGTAAAGACTAAAGTGGACTGCTAACATCAAGAAGAGAAATGAAAAGAACATAAACAGATATAGACCTACCATCAAAACAAGAGACTGTGAAATGGTAGATAATATGATAGGGAGACGGCACATGGTGCATGCAGAGCCTACATTTTTATATGAAATTAAAAAAAAAATCTATACCAGGTGAAATATGTAACATTCATAATCTGAAATCTATTTAAATCTAAACACACTGCCGGTATGCCACGCAAGCCTGTCACATGACACGAGATTTGCTTATTTCCTTTCTTATTTACAATGTTAACAACACAAAATAGGCCAGGGGGATATACAAGTAATGAGAGTAAATGTGAAACGGGCCGGGGTTGTGGTGGGAAATCTCCGTTGGGGGAGATGGATGGAGGGAGTGTAGCAGGAGAGGATGAAGGATAGAATGGAGGTTGAGAAACCAATATTTAGTGAGAACAGAGGTGTGTAACAAATGTTGGATGTATAGTGACGTGACTTTACTGTATATTTATAGTTGTATTTGTAGTAAAAAAAAAATTGTATTGAAATATTTTTTCTCTCCGCCTCCCTCTCTCTTTCTCTCTCTCGCTCTCTCTGTCTGCACATATACACGTCAGCACTTGTAGTAAAATAAAAATGTAATGTATTTCACTTCAAAGCAGTGGATAAAAAAGTATTTACATATTTTCCTTCTTTCTTTCTTTCTTTCTTTCTCTCTTTCTATTTCTTTGTATTTCTTCATTTCTTCTTTCTTTCTTTCTCTCTTTCTATTTCTTTGTATTTCTTCATTTCTTTCTTTCTTTCTTCTTTCTTTCTTTCTCTCTTTCTATTTCTTTGTATTTCTTCATTTCTTTCTTTCTTTCTCTCTTTCTATTTCTTTGTATTTCTTCATTTCTTTCTTTCTTTCTTTCTCTCTTTCTATTTCTTTGTATTTCTTCATTTCTTTCTTTCTTTCTCTCTTTCTATTTCTTTGTATTTCTTCATTTCTTTCTTTCTTTCTTTCTCTCTTTCTATTTCTTTGTATTTCTTCATTTCTTTCTTTCTTTCTCTCTTTCTATTTCTTTGTATTTCTTCATTTCTTTCTTTCTTTCTTACTCAGACGTAAACAGTTTATATTTTATTCGCTCACTATATTTTTTTAAAATATATATTAATATGCATATAGACAGACAGAGAGACAAATAGATATATTCTTAGATCATCATCATCAAGTACCGGGCCTGCTGGCGTAGGTGATCATGTCTCTCTACAACTTTCGATCTCGACAGTTATTTATCATTTCTGTTGTTGACCTTCTGTCAAGCCATTCTCTTAAGCTGTCTGGTATCTTTTCTCTTTGTTTCCCTCTGTCGCTTCGTCCCTCAATTTTTCCAGTTGTTACAATATATTCCAGTTGTTCTCTTCTCATTACATGACCAAAAATGATGATTGTTTCTTCCTAATATTGGAAATTAGCTCTCTTTTTGCTTTGACCTCTCTCAGAACATTTTCATTACTCTTCTTAGTTGCCCATGGTACTCTCAACATTCTTCTATAAAAACCACATTTCTACAGACTCCAGTGATTTTCTTTTATATTGTCCTATTGTCCATGATTCGCATCCATATGTTAAGACTGGCGCTACATAACATTTAAGAACTCGTTTTCTTGTATCTATCTATCTATCTATCTATCTATCTATCTATCTATCTATCTATCTATCTATCTATCTATCTATCTATCTATCTATCTATCTATCTATCCATCCATCCATCCATCCATCCATCCATCCATCCATCCATCCATCCATCCATCCATCCATCCATCCATCCATCTATCCATCCATCCATCCATCCATCCATCCATCCATCCATCCATCCATCCATCCATCCATCCATCCATCCATCCATCCATCCATCCATCCTATCTATCTATCTATCTATCTATCTATCTATCTATCTATCTATCTATCTATCTATCTATCTATCTATCTATCTATCTATCTATCTATCGATCTATCTATCTATCTATCTATCTATCTATCTGACTGTCTGTCTGTCTGTCTGCCAGCCTGCCTGCCTATCTGTCTGTCTGTCTGTCTGCCTGCCTGCCTGCCTGTCTGTCTGTCTGCCTGCCTGCCTGCCTGTCTGTCTGTCTGTCTATATCCTCGCTTCGTAGAAATATAAATATCCCCACAACTCCTGGCGGAGAAGGAAAGATACATACATTCAAAAGTTCTTTTAAAAAATTCTTTTCAATGAAATCTCGTTTTCCTGGTAAAGGGAAATTCTCTTATGTATTACACCGGAAACGGATGCTTATATCTGACCTTTGACACAAATATAATCATGTTGGAGCAGTTTCCGTTCATTGCCTCACCACATGGTCCCAGAACCGACGTTCGTTAGTGCTGATTGGTACGTTGATGCCTGCAGGATGACGTCACGGGCGATCAAGCGCTTTACTGGTGTGAAGATGCAAGTAGCTGGGATATGGACGTACATTTGTACAAGTACTTTATGAAATCATGAACATTAAAATATAATTTATGAATTTTATATATGAAAATCGGTTGGCTTACCACGGCAACAGCCGGGGTTCGTACCCTGGCGAGGACACCTGGGTTTTACTAATTCCCTAAAAATTAGTAGGAGCCGCGATAGCTCAGTGGTTAGTGAACTGGACTACTACGGACAAGGGGTAGGGTTCGATCCCAACCGACGGCTCCGGGTTCACCCAGCCTTAAATGGGTACCGGATTTTTTCTGGGAAAGTAAAAGCAGCACGGGCGTAATACCGACCACATTACCCCAAAAATCATGTGCTGAAGGTCTGTAAAATATAGGGTCACTAACACCATATTTCCCTATACGCCACTTGGCGTGACGGGGGGTACTTTACTTTTACTTTATATATGAAAATATATTTTATATGGTGCAGAAACATGGACATAGGACAAGAAAACAGAACAGAGAATTGAAGCCTTTGAAATGTGGATATATAGAAGAATAGGTAGAGTTGGATGGAAGGAAAAGAAAACAAACGACGAAGTCTTCAAACAAGTAAAAATGAAAAAAGAACTACTGAGCACAATTCAAACAAGACAAATGCGATTTTTGGGCCATGTTAAAAAAGATAACAGCCTACTAAAAGTAATCTTGGAGGAGAAAATACAAGGTAAAAAAGGAAGAGGCAGACCAAGACTAACATGGACGATCAACATCAAAAGATGTACAAATCAGCATGGCTAAACAACCTGCACCATGAATGCAAGAGACAGAGCAGAATGGCGCTCCATGGTAGCCAACTTTCGTTGCGGCGGTGGCACTCGATGATGATATCAGAAGGTTTTTAGCGACGCTTCTCCAGGCTACGTGCTCCTCGGTGCCATGTATGACTCAGTCATTTTGACAGAAGTTGCTCCAGGCTACGTGCTCCTCGGTGCCATGTATGACTCAGTCATTTTGACAGAAGTTGCTCCAGGCTACGTGCTCCTCGGTGCCATGTATGACTCAGTCATTTTGACAGAAGTTGCTCCAGGCTACGTGCTCCTCGGTGCCATGTATGACTCAGTCATTTTGACAGAAGTTGCTCCAGGCTACGTGCTCCTCGGTGCCATGTATGACTCAGTCATTTTGACAGAAGTTGCGCTTGGCTGGTGTCACTATAAATCTCATTTGCCATCTTAAATAACTTGGAAAACAGTGCCCCGACAGCATGACGGTAACATCCTAAGTCAGCAATATCGTCAATTAAAATCAAAACGGAGACAAAGCGTTCTTTATCAACAGAGCTTGAAGCTGTCAGCGACTCATAGCTGATGGTTTGGATCTGAGAATTAGAATCATCCAGACACTACTCCACCTCTTTATCGTGTCTCTAGTAACAGACTATACAGTCTAGTGTGGCCAAGCGAATAGGGATCGAAGAGGGAAGGCAACCCGATACTCAAAAATGTGTTGAGGTCGGATGTGTTTGGGTGAAAGGCGCGAATATCACAGTTCTACTGCAAGCCTCAATACAACGCATCTACACCCACATGCTATCATTTTCAGGATGGATGACGAAGAGGTCAAAGGTTATGTTTATGATTAGTCCAAGGCCCCGGTATCACTGCAAACGAATTAAATTCCATAATTGCTCAACCGCCCGTGCCAGTGGAATCATCAGAATTAACATCTCATCTCATTGAAGGATCCAAATAAGAAAGACTGTTACAGTCACCATCATAGCAGCTACAGCACACGCCAAATGACATAAGACCAATCAACACCGAAAGTAAACGCAGCTGAATTCTCCTTCTTCATACGAGATCATCATTCATCGTAGAAGAGGTCAATCACTTCCTTTAGTTATCATCGGGTAAACGCCAGAAAGAATGAGAAAATACAATTACAGATTAAAACAATGATGAGTATTTATCCTATTTAGAAAATAACACTGTTCTCCACCACCAAGAATCGAAATCTAATTCATCAGATTAGTAAGTGACATGTACTATCCACCCGACCACTATCTCTCAATTTGTCATTAATGGAATTATTACATATTTTATCCCGGAGCAACGTTTCTGACACCATAAAAGTACTACATTCAGCTACAAGTAGTATTTGGTTCTTTTGACATTATTCTCAAGTTTTGCGGATTCTCTCAATAATTTGTTATTGTTATTGTGTTATTGAGTTATTGTGTTATTGAGCTATTTGCGCATTATCATCATTGCACTCCGAACATGTTCATAGGTGCTCAGATCCCCTCCTCAGCAATTCCCTCAGTGTCCAGCGACTGATGACTTCAGTTCTATGTTGGTTGATAAGTCTTCTTATACGCCCACTAAATTTCTTGTTTCTGGCTGTATCCATCTTAACTTCCATCTCTTTTATCCGAAGGAGTGACGTGGACTCATGGTTGTCGAAGTCCACATCTTGGAGGGCATTGATGACGTTCGCCCGATCCATTGGTTGACTGTCTTCAACGACAGCACAGCTAGTCAACCTGTCCGCTCTTTCATTTCCCCGTACTCCCGCATGTCCAGGGACGTAAACAAATGTGACCTTATGTATTTTTACGCATCATTAATTTGTTGTTTTTCGCAATAACCCGACGACAAACTTTATTTTATTTTTGGTCCTTTTGACATTAACATTGACTATGATGATTCGTGGGTGTCCGGTTAGCGCAATCGATAGGCGGTTGGCTTACCACGGCAACAGCCGGGGTTCGTACCCTGGCGAGGACACCTGGGTTTTACTAATCACCCTAAAAATTAGTGGGAGCCGCGATAGCTCAGTGGTTAGTGAACTGGACTACTACGAACAAGGGGTAGGGTTCGATCCCAACCGACGGCTCCGGGTTCACCCAGCCTTAAATGGGTACCGGATTTTTTCTGGGAAAGTAAAACAGCACGGGCGTAATACCGACCACATTACCCCAAAAATCATGTGCTGAAGGTCTGTAAAATATAGGGTCACTAACACCATATTTCCCTATACGCCACTTGGCGTGACGGGGGGTACTTTTTTTTTACTTTTATGATGATTCGTGACTGTTAAAAAAGTCCAGTCACGGTAAGTGACGTATAGGGAATATGGTGTTAGTGGTCATAATTTTTACAGACCTCCGGCGCTTGATTTTTGGGGTAATGTGATCGCTTTACTTTCCCAGAAAAAATCTGGCATCCATTTAAGGCTGGGTGAACCTGGAAGCCGTCGATCAGGATCGAACCCGACTGTCCTTTGTAGTCCAGTTCACTAACAACAGAGCTATCGCGGCTCCCGATTCGTGACTGTGACAAAGTCGTGACTGTGGCAAAGTCGTGACTGTGACAAAGTCGTGACTGTGGCAAAGTCGTGACTGTGACAAAGTCGTGACTGTGACAAAGTCGTGACTGTGGCAAAGTCAAAATGTTTCACAGAAGTGCCCAACAAATGGTCAACGACTCATGTGGTAGACGCCAGTGCTGAACCTGGAAAAGCTGTGCCCAACAAATGGTCAACGACTCATGTGGGAGACGCCAGTGCTGAACCTGGAAAAGCTGTTTTAAGATGGTACCATCTTGGAGTTGGCCATTTCTTTCTTTGAATTTTAAAAATTAAAGTTTGACATCTGAAAACGTGCGCATAATATGTAAAAATATGCACAGTTTTATTCTGAATCGAAATAAGAATAAATTATGACACGATTTTAATATGAAACAACTAAAATATATATCATGATACTGTTTCATGAATGAAATCAATCGAGACGTTTGAATTTAACGACATTAGATTGTTCATATGTAAGTCAGCCAACCCATCAGCGACAGAGGAGATTAACGAGCTTCTATTTGCAGACGATCAGGCACTAATACAGGGAAAGAGAGAAAAAAAACACCCGAGAAAAAACAATTAAATATACTTAACAGCACAGGCAGTCAATACAATATGAAAGTAATCACCTTTAAAGCAGAAACCATGAACACCGCAAAAGAAAAACAGAATATCAAGATAACGACAGACGAGAAACAACAAGTGGGGGAGTTTACATATCTAGGACGTTTAGTTATTAAAGAAAACAAAAACAATTCACAAGCTGCAGAAATAGACTCTAGATGCAGAAATAGATTCTAGATGCAGAAATAGACTCTAGATGCAGAAATAGACTTTAGATGCAGAAATAGACTTTAGATGCAGAAATAGACTAGATGCAGAAATAGACTCTAGATGCAGAAATAGACTTTAGATGCAGAAATGGACTCTAGATGCAGAAATAGACTAGATGCAGAAATAGACTCTAGATGCAGAAATAGACTTTAGATGCAGAAATGGACTCTAGATGCAGAAATAGACTAGATGCAGAAATAGACTCTAGATGCAGAAATAGACTCTAGATGCAGAAATAGACTAGATGCAGAAATAGACTCTAGATGCAGAAATAGACTCTAGATGCAGAAATAGACTCTAGATGCAGAAATAGACTCTAGATGCAGAAAGAGACTCTAGATGCAGAAATAGACTCTAGATGCAGAAATAGACTCTAGATGTAGAAATAGACTAGATGCAGAAATAGACTCTAGATGCAACAAAGCTTGTCAAATCATCGGAGAGCTAGCACCTCTGTTGTCCAACAAGGGGAAATAACTCTTGAGGTGAAAAGTTAACTCTACAATGCAATCTTCATCCCAAATCTGTGCTACCAATGTCAGACCCCTGGACGCTTAGACTCAAGAGCAATAAGAAAATAACCATTACCGAGATGAAATGTCTTAGGCGAATGACAGGAAATAAAAGTCTGAGAGATATGATCAGACACGAAGAACTGAGAAAATAAGCTAGGAATAATTCTCGCCATATAAACAACAGATAAAATGGTTTGGCTTCGTGATAAGACAGAAAGATCAAAACACATTGCAATGAGCCTTTAATAAACGTTGCAAGAACACCAGACTCAAAAGTCGACCCCGAAAATGAAGGATTGATGGAATATCAGAAACACTAGGAAACATAAGAACAGCAGAGACAAACTGAGGAGCAAAAGACTGCAAATCAAATCTCCCCTCGACGCTGAAAGATAAATGAGGAAGGAAAGAAAAATAATAAGAAGTATACAAACAGAATAGATGGAGTGACCCCATTCGGGCGTTAAGGTGAAAAGAACAGGGTCGTGCGTATAGAAACTTGGAGGTGACAAGGTTAGTGTGACAGGGATAATGGAAATGAACGCTTGACCCAGTCGTCTAGTGACTGACTTGGGCAGCACACACTGGTTGGGGACTTTCATTAGCACTAGGCGTTGACCGATGACTGGACAAAGACGGGAACTCTGCTTGACTTGTATTCATCATTACTAATAAGGTCGTGCAGTTTGTTCCTTACAATAATGTGGGCTTGAAAACAAATTACTTCAGACATAGAAGGCAGGTCCTCACACGGAACTAATTTAGAAATAACTTACCTGCCTCATTGTCTAATAATCTTTCAACCAGGTTCTACGGAAATACTGACCACCGCCTTTTTTTTTTCTTAGATCTATGTTGTACATTTTGACTCGAAATTATGTGTTTAATCTAGTGTATAGCTTGTTTGGTATAACTTTTGAAGGCTTTTGCTGAAACATTTTAGTTTGCTTATCTTTTTGTTAATCTAGATACTCAAAACCATTTTATGTTCATTTTGTTTTTTGCAGCTATACATTGATTCCCCGTTTAGTATTTAATATTTGTTGTATTTGATATATGTGCTGATCTCATTTATTTAGAAAAAATCATGTAGTCAAACCAAACGATACATGGATAAGATGAAGGGCTGTATAGCCTAGTTAGATGTAAGAAATGGAACTTTGAGGAAATAAGTTGATGGGAACGAATCATTTTTTGTTCAGGATTTTGGTGAGTATGATTTGTGTGTGTGTGTGTGTGTTTTGGGGGAGGAAGGATATGGTTTTAATTTCAGTACACGCTGACGAGTTGAAATGTTCAACACAAGTAGTTCTTAAAGAGTTGAAATGTTCAACAGAAGTAATTCTTAAAGAATTGGAATGTTCAACACAAGTAATTCTTAAAGAGTTGAAATGTTCAACACAAGTAGTTCTTAAAGAGTTGAAATGTTCAACAAAAGTAATTCTTAAAAAGTTGAAATGTTCAACACAAGTAATTCTTAAAGAGTTGAAATGTTCAACACAAATAATTCTTAAAGAGTTGAAATGTTCAACAGAAATAATTCTTGAAGAGTTGAAATGTTCAACAGAAGTAATTCTTAAAGAATTGGAATGTTCAACACAAGTAATTCTTAAAGAGTTGAAATGTTCAACACAAGTAATTCTTAAAGAGTTGAAAAGTTCAACACAAGTAATTCTTAAAGAGTTGAAATGTTCAACAGAAATAATTCTTGAAGAGTTGAAATGTTCAACAGAAGTAATTCTTAAAGAATTGGAATGTTCAACACAAGTAATTCTTAAAGAGACGAAATGATGAATACCAGAACTCCATGAAGATGTTAAATGTAGACTATCAGCTCTTTACGAGGAAATAAATGTTGAAAAGATAAAGATAGAATTTGTGAAGTATCTTGCTTTCATGTTGAACTAATGTGTATGACTTCACTTTTGCAATCGTTCCGCAGTCCTGTATGAAAGGTTATAATTTCTGATCATGATAAACATTTGCAATGGCTTGTCAGGCGGAAGGCGGGGCCAGAAATTATGTAGGTTTTATGATGGGAATTTCTAAGAAAACGTGCATGGAAAAGGAGAAAATTCTAATTAAATATCTCTTCTATTTCTCCAATTGCATTTTCCTCCTGACTTTTTCTCATTCTTTTCATTCTGTCTTTATAAATCAAGTTCCCCAACATATAAGATCTTTTTTTTTTTTTGCAACGCTACATTTTCGTATTTACTTTATTCTTCCCTACTTTATTCCAGCTTTTCTATCATTTTACTTCTTCTTGCTTGTTTTCTGCTATATCTTATGTTTATTTCTATACTTTTCTGTACATATAAATATTTACTTATGTATTGGAACCGCGCTATTCGCATAATAATTTTTCACAAGAAACGGCAGGAATTTCAATTAATATCAATGATGAATCAAATTTTGCTACAAGAGTAATATAATTGGGAACAAATCCGCCAAATATCGCAGATTTGCGTACGTAAACTTGTAAAAAAAAAACGTGTACAGCATTTAATGCACAAAATAATGGTCGTTATCTTTATTGAAGTGGTTGGTGGAGAGGAAAATAAAAGCTATTGTTTAGATTTTAAAAAAGATGTTAAAATTAAAAAAAAAATGTTGAGTAACTATTTTATAAAATTATTTATGAAATAAACATGGCAAGCCAAAAATATGGATTACATGTGAATATAAAAAGATTAAAACTATCTAGCATAAACAAGGATAATACTCAAAACCTTCAGTTAATTTTTGAGGTCACCCACCAATCCTCCACACTCTCACTGTCTACACTAAGTGATCAGCTCATTCTTGAGGTCATCCACCAATCCTCCACACTCTCACTATCTACACTAAGTGGTCAGCTCATTCTTGAGGTCATCCACCAATCCTCCATTCTCTCACTGTCTACACTAAGTGATCAGCTCATTCTTGAGGTCATCCACCAATCCTCCACACTCTCACTATCTACACTAAGTGATCAGCTCATTCTTGAGGTCATCCACCAATCCTCCACACTCTCACTATCTACACTAAGTGGTCAGCTCATTCTTGAGGTCATCTACCAATCCTCCATTCTCTCACTGTCTACACTAAGTGATCAGCTCATTCTTGAGGTCATCTACCAATCCTTCACACTCTCACTATCTACACTAAGTGGTCAACTCATTCTTGAGGTCATCCACCAATCCTCCATTCTCTCACTGTCTACACTAAGTGATCAGCTCATTCTTGAGGTCATCTACCAATCCTTCACACTCTCACTATCTACACTAAGTGGTCAGCTCATTCTTGAGGTCATCCACCAATCCTCCACATTCTCACTATCTACACTAAGTGGTCAGCTCATTCTTGAGGTCATCCACCAATCCTCCATTCTCTCACTATCTACACTAAGTGTTCAGCTCATTCTTGAGGTCATCCACCAATCCTCCACACTCTCACTATCTACACTAAGTGGTCAGCTAATTCTTGAGGTCATCCACCAATCCTCCACACTCTCACTATCTACACTAAGTGGTCAACTCATTCTTGAGGTTATCTATCAATCCTCCATACTCTCACTATCTACACTAAGTGGTCAACTCATTCTTGAGGTCATCCGCCAATCCTCCACACTCTCACTATCTACACTAAGTGGTCAACTCATTCTTTAGGTTATCTATCAATCCTCCATAATCTCACTATCTACACTAAGTGGTCAACTCATCCTTGAGCTTCTCCACCAATCCTTCACACCCCCACCATCCATTTAAGCTGTCAGTTCATTCTTGAGGTCCTCCACCAATCCTCCACACCCCCACCATCCATTTAAATGGTCAGCTCATTCTTGAGGTCATCCACCATTCCCCCACACCATCATCATCGACATTTCATTACTTTCCTTCAATCTCACTTTACCTTCTGTTCAAAAACATTTCCCGCAATCTCTTGCTTATTTTTTTTTAAACATAATGAAACTATTATTTTGTTTCTGTTTTCTTATTATCTATCTTTGAGTGTTTAAAGCACTTCTTCCCTCGATGTTTTTCCATTTCTTTTTTTCCCCCCTTCTTTCCTCTCCTCGCCGTCTCTGTCACTCTTTTGTTCTTCTTATCTCACTGCACTTCATTACTGAAGCCATGCAACTCCCAGAGATCTTCTCACACCCACGTATCACGCACGCTCCTTTACTCACTCCAAAATGTTCACGAGCTTTCACTTATTCAAACGCCCACTCACAAACACACACATAAACCCACACACATCCACATCACTCAACAAATAGTGGAATAATAGTCAGGTCAGCAATCAATAATTCAGGCATGCACTAAAGAAATGGCCATTGTTTCCCCCCTGGGCTTTTAACCGTAATGAAGTAGCGGGAGTAAGACTGGTAACCGCAATAGCCTCAATGAAACAAATGTACACATATACGTCCAGCAGAGCACACCAAAACAAAACTGATCAATAAGTGCCACGCAGCACACATACATTTCCTAGAGAAGGCCCGTTTTCCTCACTCGTAAATAGTTTAGTTTAGTTTAGTTTAGTTTAGTTTAGTTTAATTTAGCTTAGTTTAGCTTAGTTTAGTTTAGTTTAGTTTAGTTTAGTTTAGTTTAGTTTAGTTTAGTTTAGTTTAGTTTAGTTTAGTTTAGTTTAGTTTAGTGTAGCTGACGGATCATCCTCACTGCACATCGGACACGTTCATAAACACTCAGATTTCCTCCTCAGTACGTTCATAAGTGTGTCCCTCAGTATGTCCCTCAATGTGTAAGACCAATTACTCCAGTTCTCCGTTAACGTGTTATTCTTCTATGTCTTTCCGCATAACGCTCCTTTTAAGCATCTCCAGTTTTGACCTGATGTTCACAGTCTGGACATAGTTACAGATTCATGATCATTGACTGAATCATTAGCTCGCACTGCCTCCATCAGTGCATTCAGAATGTCATCCCAGTCCAGTGCACGTCGGCCATCCACGTCAGCCGTTCCAGTCAGGCTTTCAGCTCATTTCCTTTGCCGCCTGAGTGTTCCGGGACTGAAACGAAAAAAATATCAGTCAGTCCTGAGTTCTTTGGTAACACCAGCCACTGTCTTCGAACCCAGCCCCCTTTGATCTTCATGAGTATGCTCACCACGTCACTCAGAAAACACGCACAAGTAAAAGGTAACGTTTCGAGGCAGGCTATCGCTTTAGTTACTGCCATGATCTCCATTCAAGTCTCCATGATGACTTGTAGTTATCGCGAAAACACCTACAGCCTTCTTCACTGTTTTTCACTAGACCTGGGCTTTGAAAACCCATATGTTCTGACTGTGCCGACCCTTGAGTGTAGCTGACTGCCGAACAACAGACCCATCAGTGTGGCTGACTGCCGAACAACAGACCCATCAGTGTAGCTGACTGCCGAACAACAGACCCATCAGTGTGCTGACTGCCGAACAACAGACCCATCAGTGTAGCTGACTGCTGATCAACAGACCCATCAGTGTAGCTGACTGCTGATCATCACACCCATCAGTGTAGCTGACTGCCGAACAACAGACCCATCAGTGTAGCTAACTGACGAACAACAGACCCATCAGTGTAGCTGACTGCTGATCAACAGACCCATCAGTGTAGCTGACTGCTGATCAACAGACCCAACAGTGTAGCTGACTGCCGAACAACAGACCCATCAGTGTAGCAGACTACCGAACAACAGACCCATCAGTGTAGCTGACTGCTGAACAACAGACCCATCAGTGTAGCTGACTACTGAAAAACAGACCCATCAGTGTAGATGACTACTGAACGCTTAGGCGCATTCTCATGAGTCAAGGCTTGTACCTCCGCTTCCAGATCTATAGAGTTTTGCTGGCTGCATTCTCTGTTCAATGTGCTGTAAACAGATATGGACGTAGAGCCCTTTGCTGGCACTCGTATCCACTTTTCCCTGGGCTCAATGTCACTGAGTAGACAAACCTGTTGAACAATGTCCTCCACTCGCGACATCCAGCATTTTCCCCTTTTGAGTCTAATGCCGTTTCCCCTCCCAATCTCACTGTGTAAAGGACATTGTAGATAGCACTGACTCGGAAGTCGGCACCTCCATGAGTCAACATTGCTCTGTCTGCGATGGTAAGAAAATTGAAAAGATACGCAAAGCCCTGAATGGTGTGGCTTTCGCGCATCCTGAATGATGCGCATGAAGATGGACGCTTGTTTGCGTTCGAGCCATGATGTAAACAATGTTGACTTTGCTTGTCTCCAACGGTTTGTCTCATTCTATTACAGAACATCACGCTATCTGTTATCATAGCGAGTTGGCGGATTTTTAGAAATGTAATCACGGGTTTGATAATAAATGTTTGTACACAGTTCGTTAACCATTCCTGTAGATCAAGTCTTTATTCTGCTGGCTTCGTTCGCGGCCTTGGAAGTTGATGACCTAACTTGTGCAGACAGTTGGTTGGGGCAAATTGTACGTTACAATGTCACTGTTATAATGACTCAGTTTGTGAAAAAACTACAGGGACATGCCCAAACAATGACAATTGTCAGCACGAATATTTCGGACCCCAGTGTCAGTACTTGGATCTCGTGTACAAATAAGCCCACAAATCTGAACCTATTTTCCTGTTTGATAACAACGACACCACATGTAATCCGAACACAAATTCTACATCAGTTGAGGCAACTCTCAATCAATCTTTGCCGTTCTCCTGGTTTAGGATGTATGTGAATGACTTAACAGATCCGTACAGTTTCACGGTTAAACTAAATGGTTCTGCCTCATGTAACAATGAATCAAGGTTTGTAGTTAGTCAGCACGAGATTGATGTATTTTGCTCTGGGGCTGGTCTGATCAACAAGTTACGGATTGAAGGGGCGATAGTTGCAAATATCTGCTCCATCTACATTGGGGATCGGAATGTGGCTCTCAAACAGAATACAAACCAGACCGACACATTTAATGCTTGATATACAGGAGACGGATGTGGACCAGAGACCGCAGTTAATGGCAAAACAAAGACCAATCTCTATGACAATGACTGCACACACACACAATTGAGAAGTGGAAACAATCCTGTTTACTGGTGTCTGAACTTTGCCACGCCCCAGAAGATTCATACCATTTGAGTTTATCATCGAGCTAGCACTATGATTCGGGTATAGAATGTCACTCTACAGGCTTTCTCTGACAGTGGCGGCGTAGTGTTCCCGTATAATGATATATCATACCCTAATGTTTCTGTGAACACTATTGTAGTCACCAGACAAACGCCAATGGCACACATTAAGATTGAGTTCTCATGCATGTCTATGTTAGTCATATCTCATATCTTTTGTGCATGTCTATGTTAGGCATGTGTCATAGCTTTGTGTGTGCATATCTACGTCAGTCATATCTCATATCTTTTGTGCATGTCTATGTTAGTCATGTGTCATATCTTGTGTGCATATCTACGTCAGTCATATCTCATATCTTTGTGTGTGCATGTCTATGTTAGTCAAATGTCATATCTTTGTATGTGCATGTATGTGTTAGTCATATCTCATATCTTGTGTGCATGTCTATGTTTGTCATGTGTCATATCTTTGTATGTGCATGTATGTGTTAGTCATATCTCATATCTTGTGTGCATGTCTATGTTAGTCATGTGTCATGTCTTTGTGTGTGCATATCTATGTTAGTCATATCTCATATCTTTGTGTGCATGTCTATGTTAGTCATGTGTCATGTCTTTGTGTGTGCATATCTATGTTAGTCATATCTCATATCTTGTGTGCATGTCTATGTTAGTCATGTGTCATATCTTTGTATG